>BPLQ01007586.1:0-196122 GCA_021605075.1 Caerostris darwini
TTAATATTGTAATATCACTGAAGATTCTACGACGATTAATATTGTAAAAACACTCTAAAAATAACTTTAATAAGCAGCAATAAACACCAGAATGCATTTATACTAATTTGTTTAAATTCATAGCTGGGTGTTATATTTAAGTTTTTTAAGCTGTTGTATAGTTAAATTAACTTAAAAAAAGGAGCTATGTTATAGTTGTCATTTGTGAGCAGTGTTATAGCAATTGGTTTATGAAATTCTAAAAAAATGTTGAACTTGTTGATCAAATTGCAGTTTTGAACTCTAAATTTGATGATGTAGTTTCTGAAACATTTAAAAACTATTCAGAGACAGTCAGCTTAAATAGTAAATTAAAAATTAAAAAAAAAAATTAAAGCTTAAAAATTAAGCTTAAATTAGCTTAAATAGTAATAGAAAAATTAAGAAAAATATTTGAAATGAGAAAATATTTTATAGGTAATTTTCAATTAAAAAATATACACGAATTTGTACTTTCTTGATAATGATCATTTTGTTTTCTATATCTAAGATATAAAACTAAAGAACAAAACATTACAAATGATGGATTGATACAAATTATGTTGCTCTGACGTTAAGGTGGTGGCACTTTATGTTCCAGGCACGAAGGTCAATTGATTTCTAGACCTTTATCTTAGAAGACGCTCTATTGACAGCTTAATGGCAGACGTAAAAAGGAGAAAACTATTTGAAGTGTCGGTCTCTAAAATAGCAGAAATATTGATTGTATCATAAACTGTACTAATTCAATGAATTTAATAAAAATATTTAATCAAAATACTGAATTCAAAAATTAATTAGCTCTCCCAACATATGAACATCATTGATCATTTAAAAATAACTTGAACTAATCATTCACGAACCATCAGTAACCATTTTTCAAACGTAATATATAAATACAAAAATAATAAAGCAACATCTAATCAGCAAAGCACATAAAAAGAAAGCAACGAAATTTATGGCAAAAGATTGTTGTTGTTGATACTAATCCCTCTGATGCAGAAAAGCCTACACCAGGTTCATAATACCCTGTCGCAGGCGACTGGCCCATGACTAAAGGTAATGTGCAGTTTCACTTTAGCGAGGAACCACGGGGGCTGAAGATAAGCTAAAACTATACATCAAGACAAAGCTCTACGATCATATTAGACCGGGACCTACTGTTTAAAGTGGATTCCGAACCACAACATCAATGACAGCTCAGAACCCTAAATCTGTAGCATCGAGCGCCAGAGCACTAGACTCTCGGCCATTCAGGCCCATGGCAAAACGTGATGGACTTTATGGAATGTGATGTTAATTCTCACACAAAAATCTCCTGTGAAATTTGAGGTGGCGCCTTTCCTGACACGCCAATTGGAATTTGTCACGTTTCAGCACTAAAAACATTTAGAGACCACCCTGATTACGCTTCTGAGGAAAAGAGGAAGACCTAAAATATTGGTACTGCTTCCAGCACGAGTCGTAACATGGAAACAGAGGGGAGGATGTAACAAGGGGTTTCCCTATGGTAACCGCCATCTTAAATCATCATAAACTCCTGTTCCACAGCAAAGCAGTCATAATCTATATATACTCTACATACTCTACCTAATAGCTCACGCGATTTCTCCATCCCATGAAATTCGTTTTAGTTTCAGTCTGAATTTTGATTCCTGCAGGCAGGGTGTGGTCTGGCTGCTGTAGCTGTGAGTGGTCAAAATACAACAGTTTCGCAAGGAAATGTATCGCGGCAAGTTGTTAGTAGCTGTGAATTGTATTAGAATTGTGTGTTTTCCTGTGACCGTCTTACATATAAATAAATATTATTTAGCTGAACTTCGAATGTTTTTATCCTACACGAACAGCTTCATTATGTAGTATCTAGCGTTCCTGTTGAAATAATTGAGATTCTTTAATCTTATCACGTTGCAACAAGGAAAGGTGAGTGCTATAATAATAAAAATACCTTGCTGGATAATAATAGTAATAAAGAATAATCTAGTAAAATAAAGGAATTATAGCATTAACAAGAGAAACCAGAGAAAAAAATGCCCATACTTTTTATATACTTTCTGTTGTACACTATCTATTGTTATTAATTTTTAGACCTACGACTTCGAACTTATTCTAAATTGAAAAGATAATAGAAAAACAACTACTACGCAGTATCGAAATAAACCCCATCTTAAATTAAAAGCTTTGTCAAATCAATTGTCATAGAGATAAAAATAATGCAAGTACCACCAATTATTTTAAGCTGTCATTATCAACTGACCTGAAAGTACTTTAAGGAAACCCATTCTAATAGATTTTAGAAAATTTTAGTTACACAGGTGAGATTTAGGGAAAGGATAGAGTAGATTTATTAAAAATTACATTTATCGATATAAAATTTCTCCAATAAAGGTACAGAAATGCAGAGATATAGGATAAAGCTAAATGAGGAAGTTTGATTCTATGGATGGTATTTTCAGTTGGTTAATTTCTGCTATGATTTAAACTCAATATCTAAATTTACGCTCTGACATTTCCCAATAAATATTGTTTTATGTATATCGTTAAATTTCACAAGACAGTGCTGATACACGTCTGGGATATCCTCAGATGTCCTGTGCAGTGCTGACGTTACGCTGATGCAATAATCGTCTGCAATAACAGGATTGGTAACCTTGCAATAATCTTGATTGGTAAATAATTAATAAGAAATAACTACAGACATTTTAATGTCTGTAATTGTATTTATGAATTTTCAATTATTACGAATCATATGATCCCTGCCTTCTTTACATGGACTGTTGCTGTCCCTAAATAAGAGATTAAAGGAAGTATTAGAAGCAACATAATTTACAATAACGAAAAATGATTATTATTTTAAGAACATAAACTTCTTATTTATTGTTGAAATCAGCTGGGAAGGGATTAATAATTTCAGATATAAAAAAAGCAGATGAGGTAGTTGGCGAAAGATAAAGTTACTAAAGTTACTCATTTTAAACAATATACCACTGAACATTTTAAACATTTGAAATAATATAATACCATTGAAGATTATGAACATTTTAAACAATATGCCATTGAAAATTATAATCATTTAAAACAATATATCATTGAAAATTATAAACATTGAAAACAATATACCACTAAACTTTATAAACATTCAAAGCAATATACCATTGAACATTATAAACATTCAAAGCAATATACCTTTAAAAATATACCTGGCTTTATTACAGCCAGTACCTTGTAAGTCGTTAAGAATAGAGAGAAATAGAATAAATTATATAAAATAGAATGCGATAATTTAATTAACAGAAATTTTTGTAGATATAATAATTAACACCTTAATTGTCAGAAAAAAACAAGCCTGTATTAGTTAACACAGCATTAATTGAAATTGAAGTTAAATATAAACAAATCAATTTTTAAATTAGTATAAAGTAACAATTACTTACTTTGCACAAATAGGTTAATCAGGAGCAAGTATTTGAAATCATGCAAATATTCCTTATTTATTTTTAAAAGCAAAGCAAATGAAAATTACTATTGTTTTCAGACTTCGAAAGTTTCTAATTAAGTTAAAAGATGGCATCTCATTATTTTTTGTTAGCATTTTCTCTTAATGTCTTCCTTTAAATAATAATTGTTAATACTTGAGTTTCATTCGCGAAGAAGAATTGAGAATATTCAATTATCTGTTTCCATGAATTTATTAGCATGGAAGAAGTTTCACAGATGCTAGGGACAGATAAAATTATAAGCAACGATTATACACGATATTCTCCTAATGAGATTTAATACTTGCAAGAGATAATTTTATCCCGTACCGTACTTGAATTAAAACTATAAAAGTAACAAGTTGCCGAGAAGAATAAATTCAATCAGTCTGCAAAAGTCATTAATAGGCAATAACTTTTTATGGCTAGTAATTAAATGTAATTCAGGAAGTAAATATCCTTTATGTGCAAAGGAAATATTTTTAGAAGATAAATGAGATGTATTATGCAGTATTTATTTGAATATTTTCCAAGTGTAGCATTAACATTGGTGATTAGCTATAATGCCATGAAATCCACGATTACGCCTAAGGAATTCAGTTATAGTTTTATGTAGAATAGCATAAATGGGAATTACATTAAAACCCTTTAAATAAGACTTTTTGCTGTCTCAAGAATAAAATGAAGTTACTTATAAAGCATAGATATTATTGTAGTATGTTTGAATGATAAAAAAGCTGCATTCGAATGTTGCTTTAATGTTTATTATTTATTTCTAATAATTGCTCATTTCTAATTACCCATAAAATTAAGGGTATTGTTTCGGAAGAGCTGGGTTCCGTTTCTGTGATACTGAATTTATGTCCTTGATCCATTTTTTTGTTTCCTTGGCCACTTTAAACGTTTCTTACTGGTTTATGTTTAAATTTCTTTCAAGAGCTATTCGTATTCTTTTATTTAAATTTCATTCATGTTGAACGCCTCGGTCTACACTAGACGTATAACGGCTTGAAGAAGAAGTTCAATTAAGACATGAATTTATTACAGTCAGTACCTTTTAAGCTATTAAGAATAAAGAGAAATAGAATAAATTATATAAATAGAAACATTAATCTAATTAAAAACATTTT
Source organism: Caerostris darwini (assembly GCA_021605075.1). NCBI lineage: Eukaryota > Metazoa > Arthropoda > Arachnida > Araneae > Araneidae > Caerostris > Caerostris darwini. The sequence continues at coordinate 4,625 of BPLQ01007586.1, forward strand.
TAGCAGAAATAATTATAAATATTTTATTTGTAATAAATAAATTATAAATTAATACCATGCCTATACTATTTAACACAATATTAAAGGAAGTTAAATATAAACAAAATCAATTTTTAAACTAGTCTAAAGTAACAATTACTTATTTTCCACAAATAGGTTAATTAGGAGAGCAAGTATTTGCATCATGCACATATTCCTTGTTTATTTTTAAAAGCAATGCAAGTGAAAATTACTATTGCTTTCAGAATTGGAAAGTTTCTAATTAAGTTAATAGATGGCATCTCATTATTTTTCGTTAACATTTTCTCTTAATGTCTTCCTTTAAATAATAATCGTTAATACTTCAGTTTCATTCGCGAAGAAGAATTGAGAATATTCGATTGTCTATTTCCATGAATTTATTAGCATGGAAGAAGTTTCACAGATGCTCGGGACAGATAAAATTATAAGCAACGATTGTACACGATATTCTCCTAATGAGATTTAATACTTGCAAGTGATAATTATATCCCGTACCGTACTTGAATTAAAACTATAAAAGTAACAAGTTGCCGAGAATAATAAATTCAATCAGTCTGCAGAAGTCATTAATAAGCAATAACTTTTTATGACTGTTAATTAAATGTAATTCAGGAAATAAATATCCTTAATGTGCAAAGGAAATATTTTTAGAAGATAAATGAGATGAATTATGCAGTATTTATTTGATTATTTTCCAAATGTAACATTAACAATGATCATTAGCTATAATGCCATGAAATCCACGATTAAATCTAAGGAATTGAGTTACGTAGATTTATGTAGAATAGCATAAATGGGAATTACATTAAAACCCTTTAATTAAAACTTTTTGCTGTCTCAAGAATAAGTTGAAGTTAATTATAAAGCGTAGATATTATTGTACCATGATTCCATGATAAAAAAACAGCATTCGAATGCTCTTTTAATGTTTATTATATATGTCTAATAATTGCTCATTTCTCATTACCCACTAAATTATGAGTAGTATTTTGTGGAGTGGTGTTCCGTTTTTTTGATCCCTTCTTTTGTGTCCTTGATCAAATTATTTTTCTTGACCACTTTCAACGTTTTTTATTAGTTTAATTTTTTAAAATTTTTTTCACGAGCTATTCGTATTCGTTTATTTAAATTTCATTCATGTTGTAAAATCTCGGTCTATACTAGACCTATAACGGTTTCATTACCGAAAAATGGTTATCATTTTAAGAAAAGAAATTTCTTATTTTCTGTTGAAAACAGTAGGGGAAAGATAGGTAGTTGACTAAAGATAAGGTTACTAAACATGCACCATTTTAAACAATATACCGTTGAACATTATAAAGATTTAAAACTATATACCTAACTTTATTACAGTCAGTACCTTGTAAACTGTTAAGAATAGAGACGAATAGATTATATAAATAGAATAATTAACAAAATTTTTGGTAGAAATAACAATTAACACTTTGTTTAACAAAAACAAGTCTATATTTGTTAACTCATTATTAAACGAAGTTAAATTTAAACAAAATTCATTTTTAAGCAAGTCTAAAGTAATAATTATTTGCATTGCACGAATAGGTTAATTAGGAGCCAGTATGTGAAATCATGCAAATTTTCCTTGCTTATTTTTAAAAGCAAAGCAAAGCAAATGAAAATTACAATTGCTTTCAGAATTGGAAAGTTTCTAATTAAGTTAAAAGATGGCATCTCATTATTTTTCGTTAACATTTTCTCTTAATGTCTTCCTTTAAATAATAATCGTTAATACTTCAGTTTCATTCTCGAAGAAGAATTGAGAATATTCAATTGTCTGTTTCCATTAGCTTGGAAGAAGTTTCACAGATGCTCGGGACAGATAAAATTATAAGCAACGATTATACACGATATTCTCCTAATGAGATTTAATACTTGCAAGAGATAATTATATCCCGTGCTGTGCTTGAATTAAAACTATAAAAGTAACAAGTTGCCGAGAATAATAAATTCAATCAGTCTGCAGAAGTCATTAATAGGCAATAACTTTTTATGGCTGGTAATTAAATGTAATTCAGGAAATAAATATCCTTTATGTGCCAAGGAAATATTTTTAGAAGATAAATGTGATGTATTATGCAGTATTTATTTGATTATTTTCCAAATGCAACATTAACAATGGTGATTAGCAGTAATGCCATGAATTCCTCGATTAAGCCTAAAGGATTCAGTTAGATAGATTTATGTACACTAACATAAATGGGAATTACATTAAAACCCTTTAATTAAAACTTTTTGCTATCTCAAGAATAAATTGAAGTTAGTTATAAGGTGCAGATATTATTGTACTATGTTTGTATGATAAAAAAAATAGCATTCGAATGTTATTTTAATGTTTATTTCTAATAAGTGCTCATTTCTAATTACCTATTAATGATATGAGGGATTGGATTGGTATGCTTAATATGGCTGTTGAATATGTTTTGGTGTTTTGGGGTATGGGTATTGGTTTTTTTGTGGGGATGGGGGTGGGGTTTCGTTTATTTGATCCCTTTTTTCGTGTCCTTAACAACTATGGGGGAAAACAGACACTTCTATCGTGCAGGAACACCCGTAGGTAGAAGTCCGATTTGGTTCCGAATCGGAGGGCAGTGCCTTCCGGGAGGAGTTTTACTGGGAATTACCCTGATTTGCTTATCGTATGAGAGAAAACTCGGCAAACTCCCCCCTAGGTAGTCCAATTAAAGAGGTAAGATGTTGAACATCACAAAGGCCTTTAAAACAATGTCTACAACAAAGCTCCCAGCGGATTGAACCTCAACCCTAATGATAAAGTAATCAGGTAATAAGTAAGTAATCAGATAATCAATGGCGCACGTTGCCACTAAGCAACGAGTCGGGCAAAATTTTAGTGTTTTTATTAAACTATTTATCACCCGAATTGTAACGTATAAAAATAAATAAGTATGAAAAAGTAATTTTATAAGAATTCAGTAATGATGGAATGATAATTATTAAAACATTAGTTATCATCCAACGTCTTGATTTAATATTTTGGATACACCTTATACGAAATTTCTAATTTAAGTTTGAGATTAAAATAATAGAAATTTTTTAAATATATATATAATTATAGTAGCAAACTAAAACTAATTAAATATGATAAATTATATGCAAATTGTGATCAAGTTTTCATAACAATATAATTTTTTATGAATGATAGTTAACGTAGGTTTTGAAATAAAAAGTCATCATGCTTATGTAAATTGTAAGATAATTAATGTTTCTATTTTATTTATCTCTGAAACGCTTGATATTTTATTATTTTATTAATTCAATAAAAATATTTCTAAAGCTCAATTTGTCAATATACATGGTTTTAATTAATTAATATAACATGATTAATAAATATAAAAAACTAGTAAAAACTCATAAAACAAAAATTAGAACAAAATAAAAAATATCAATAATAAAATATATTTTTTTTTGTAATATTTATTAACTGCTTCATTTAAAGAAGTGGTTTGCACTATTGTTTCCTTAAATAAATAATATGATTATAAAGAAATTAATTGTAAAAATGCAAACAGTTCAGTTTATTGAAATAACCGATGAAAGTGTATGGTATTATTTAGTCACATGAATTTTTTTTTACTTTAATTGTTCAAAATTATAAGAAATTAAGTTCACCTTTATATGCTGATATTAGTGTAATTTAAAAAAAAAATTGGGATCTAAATATTTGAATGTAAAAATCTGCAAAAACATTCAATTTGCTATGAAAAAATTAACGTTACCATGAGAACAAATTTTAGTTTTTTAAAATTTGTAAAGGATTAGTATAAGAAAACATTTTTCCAGTTGAAATAAAAAATATTTGATTAGCTATTTTTATTACAATTTTTATTGATGTCATTTAGATATTTTATTTGCAATATTAAATTTCATTTGCATTCTTATTTTTACTGCTTCATTTATTCAATGTTGAATGAGTTAAAATATAATTTATTCTTTATATGTGTAATAAAACAAATAGGTAAACTAAGTTAAAGTAAATTTAATAGTGGAATTTCATGTTAAAATAAATGTCAATAAGGAGTTCGTAATAAAATATATAAAAATTAATTAAGTAGTAAACATTTATTATTAATTATTTCCTCCAAATTTTACAAATATATTAAGTAAGCTATTAGTTTTTTGTTTAGTTAATTGAAAAGCATTTCTGAGAATTATATTAAACGTTTTAAATTCTTAAATTGAATAAGTGGTATCTTTATTTTTATAGTATATTTATTAATGTGCATATTTTAAAAATATTTACTTTAATTAATATTTTTAAAGTTATTATACCTTGTAGTCTAATGGAAGTGTAGACATTAACAGGAGCTTGATTCGAGGACGTTAAAATACTGCAAAAAGTAAATATTTTATACATTAAGATAGGACAAAGTAGGGACTGCAATGTTCTCCACATTGGTGGAAGACATTGCAGTCACTACTTTGACAAGTTTGACATACAGGTGACATGTAGCATACAAGTGACAAGATTATCCCTTCTTGACTCAGACTAGTTGTAAGCAGTTTTCCATATGTTATTTACATACAAAAAACGACTTTCATATTGTTTATCCTCAGACTATGCTGCATTTCACGTACAACAAGGGTGTAGGAGATTTAAATCTCATTTTTGTTTTATAAAAAAAATTAATGAAATTCTTAAAATAAGGTAAAATACATCTGACATGCCTGATGAGTTTAAAATGTGAAACGATATATTAGAGATATAAAAATGATGGCGTTTCTTTTTTTCCCGCCAGAACTTTAGAATCAGGATATATTTCATTTACATATATATAAATTTAGAAACCTTCAACATTAAAACTACAAAGAAAAATATCAACACTAATGTTTGTGAGACTCAGATAATATTTCCGTGGATAGCGAATGCGTTCTAATTTAAATTACTCATTATTTCCAAAATTATATCTTTGCAATATGGCTTTCATGGTGGCTATTATGGTTTGTGTATACATATGTATAAATGTTGAAACCTTGAACATCAAAACAAAAGAGAAAAAGTATCAACTGTTACCGTCTGCAAGATACAGCTAATATTTCCACTGATAGTGAATGAGTTCTAACTTAATTTACTCATTATTCCCTAAATTACATCTTTGCAATATGGTTTGTATGATGTCTATATGATGGTTGTTATGGTTTGTGTTTATATATATACAAATTTAGAAACCTTGAACATCAAATCTACAAAGAAAAATTATCAATAGTTAATGTCTGCAAGATATCGCTAATATTTCCACGGATAGCGAAATTTTTCTACTTTAAATAGCTCTATATTTTTTTCAAAATTATATCTTTTGCAATATGGTTTGTACGAGGCGAATAAAAGTTTGATTAAGCAAGATCGTTTAATTTAATAATATGTTTTAGTGAGTTAATTTTACTAAATTTATGAATCAAATAAATGGGTTAGCACCAAATGTGTACCATATCAACAAATTCGGTAAGATAGGCCATGAGGAGCCTACATTAGGATGCATACAGTAAAATTTGCTAAACAACAAAAAATAATGTTTAAAAATATTTCAAGTGAAAAGGTGTACATAATGAAACTATTCATAAACAAGAATTTTACTGTATGAGAAAAAAAATAATATTAGACAAGAGAATATTTTTAGAGATTAAAAAAAAATTATAATTTAAATAAAATTGTTAATTAATTTCTTTTGAGTTTTTTTTACTTTTCGTTCAAGTGTTTTTTTACAGTGAAATATTTGAAATGATTTTATTTTTTCTGAATCAAACTTTTTGATTATATCTTGCAAATTACACAAAAGCAGATTTTATATTCGTTTTATTAATTTTACAGTTATTTGATTTATGGCTTTTTAATGCCTTTTTATATGTTCTTCCATTGCATAAAAAAAAAAAAAAAATTTAGCAAGAAAAGAAAAAGTTTAATTAATATTTTCAATTAAATTATTCGATTTTTGGAAGAGTTTTGTTTCTAACTTTAAAATTACTCTGGATATAAACAATTTTGCTGATGCTTTCTAATGGTACACTGATTCTCAAAAAACGAAATTAAAAGATAAATTAAAAATAAATTAGAGTTAATTACTCGACTAATGTTATCAGGAGTTTGCATGGATGGAGTTATAGTAAATGGAAAAGTTATTTTTTATTTGCAACATCAACTTTTTTATCATTCTTTTGAATTAAAAAAAAAAATTAAGCTATTTTTCCAAAAGTTCTTATTTAAAATGTACAACAAAATTAAATACATAATTATCTATTTAGTTACCTTTTAAAATTATTTCCTCACAGTTTGATTTTTAAGCAAATACGTTATAAGAATTATAAATTTTGAAAAACTTTCTTCTTTACGAATTATAAAAATTCAATTACTTAAAAAACGTAAATCATAAAATTTTTTATTAAGCAAATTTAATTTGCACGGTGAAATAATTTAAGGATTTTATACAATTAAGCAAAGTAAACAATTAATAAATACATTGAATTTAATTATAAAATATAGGAAATATAATATGCATCAGGGCAGAGTACACAATTAATATATACACAGGATTTAATTATAAAATATAGGAAATATCGTATGTCTCAAACTTAAAAGAAAATTAAATCATGCCAAAAATATATATAAAAGGATTTAATGGAACGTACAACTGTTCAAAAAAAGAATATATGATAGATTTTTCTTTACTAAGCTTCTAGAATTGTATTTTATTGAAATAAATTTATGTGTTATCTTTAAATAGAAAATAATATATTTGAATAAATGAATAAGCAAAAATAAATAAAAATTGAAATCAAACTTAAAATTATTCATTTTATAAACACTTGTGTAATTCATTTAATAATTTTAGCACTCTTTTTTTTTTATTGATTAAAAGTGTTAGAATTAATATATACTAAATTAAATTATAAAATATATGAAATTTAGTATGCCTCAAACTCAAAAGAAAATTAAATCACGACAGTAATTTATAAAAGGATTTAATGAAACATACAACTGTTCGAAAAAAAAGGAAGAAATCGAAGAATTTAATATAATATACTCATATTTTATAAAGAAATAAATTCATTTGATGAGAAATGAACCAAATTAAATTAAATACACCCAGTGAAGTATTTATTCATGATGATAGGGAAGAATATAAAAGAATGTTATGTCGTAAAGAAAAGCAATTTAACAGAGACATTGAGAAAAATCAAAAAGAAGATGTTTTTGAATAAGGAGTATTTAATACAAGATTTAAAAAATTTAAAGCTATAAATGTCCGGAATACTCAGAAGTGTCGTTACACAAAAGAAAAATTTCAAACTCAATTATTGAACATATTTGATGGTGATGTTGAGGTATAATAATAATATTAATAAAACATTTATAAAACGTTTTAACATCCAGAATGATAAAAAACATTTTGTGAATAAACATAAATGCTCATAAATAAACAATCAAATTAAATTTAAAGTGTAAAAACGCGAGTGCAGATGATAGATTTCTCTTCACTGGATATTCAGAAGTGTCCCTACAAAATAGAAAATTTCAAACGCAACTATTGAAAATATTTGATGGTGAGGTATTGTAATAATATTAATAAAATGTTTATAAAACGCTTTAATATCCAGAAGGAGAATAAAATGTATTGTGAATAAATATTGATATTCATAAATAAACACAAATCAAATTAAATTTAAAGTGTAAAAATTTGAGTACAGATGATATATTTCTCTTTATTAAACAGCTATGGCGTTATAATTGTATTTTATTGAAATAAATTCATGTGTGGTTTTTAAACCGAAAATATATATATTAATAAAGAAAGAATGCAAAATTGAAATTAAACTTACAATTTTTAGTTTTATAAAAACTCTCGTTATTTAAAATATTTCGTTTCATAATTTTCAGAAATATTTATTATTTATATTAATTATTATATATTATATATTATAATAATTATATTTTATATTCATTATTTTAAATTATATTATTAATTATTTATTTTATTTTTTTAATATTTATTTATCATATATATATTTTTTTCATATTTTATTTTTTCGTATTGATTAAAATGTTTGGCCAAGTTAAGGTTTCCTAATAAAGTCTATATACTTTCTGTGAATAATATTCACAAATAAAATATATATGTACTCTATTTATGAATTTAATATGTCTGGAGTTACTTTTATTTTTTTAATAAGTACTAAGAATATTTAATGATTTTTTGCTCACTCATAAAGTCATTAGAAATTTTTCTACATGCCTTAATGGGATTTTTATTTTATTTTTTATAAGAACTACTTACTTTGTGGAAAGAAATATCAGATGTAATTTCAGTTTTTATTCATGAAATGTCTAAATTGGGAATCCAACGCAAGGACCTTTAAGTCTAGCAAATTAGATATGATAACGAACGTATTGTAGATGTCTAAGGAAAAAAAATCGTATCGCAGTAAAGTTCAATTAATATGCAAATACAACTCATATTCGTAAGGGACCTAACACTTTCTTAGTTTTTATCAATGTATGTATGAATCAAAGCTCAGAAACTCTTTAAATTAAAAAATATATTATGGTATGCAAAAAAAATCTATTTATAATCTTCAACCAATGGAAAAATTTTTATTTTAAAGGAAGTGATAGTTAATATAAATAACATTTCAAATTTTCTCAAAATGTTAATATCTAAAGGAAATATTATGAAATTTTTATATTTCTCTCGAATATAAAAACTTTTTTTTTATTTTGGGCGAATTAAAATAAAATGATTCAAAAGAGACCAGATATTAATATGAGAAAAAGTATTATAAATTGTTATAATACTTTTACTCATATTAATATCTAAAATTTAATTAATTTTAAACTAATTAATTTTACCTAAATTTTAATTAACTTTTAAATTTTTATAAGAAAATATTGTAATTTTAATAATTTAATAATAATATAAAAAGTTAATGTTAATAAAATAACAATATAAAAATTTGATAATAATAAAAATTTAAGTTTTTAATTTTTATAAATTTTTAAATTTATATTTTATAAATTATTAAAATCTTTAATTTTTAATAAATTAATAGTTTATAATAAATTAATAATTTTTTTTTTAAATTTGTCTTAATTCAAAATGATAATCATACTCTCCATATTTAAAACAAGATTATATTCCTAATTCTGTTAAATTCATTTTTTTCGTTTCACATGAAAAACGAAGGTCATTTAAAACTTAGAAAATTCAACAAAAATTTGAATAAATTAATCGCAAATTGTGATTCATTAAATTATGCGCATATAATAATTCTTTTAAAGGATATAAAAGGGGATTTTAACTGATTTTTTTGGTACATTTAGGAATTTTCATTTTGATTTATCTTTATAAAAGATTCTCGAATGTAGTACCAAAGTCTCGAAAGCAAATAATCCAGGAAATCCAGAAAAATCCAGTGTTGGAAATTAATTTTTAGAAACAAAATAATTATTTTTAATAAAATATTTTCATTTAACAAAGATTTAATTAAATATTATTTTTGAATTATAGTAAATACATGCTATGTATGTAGGTAAGCCATGTAATTATTAAATAGTGTGATAAATTTTTTCTATTATTTTTAAATGCTAACAGAGGTTTTTATTTCATGTATTATAATAAAGCAATTAAATTTTTATCCAAGCTTAGGATTTTAGAATATTTAATTAATTATGAAAACAAATTAAACTAATCTGCTTTATAGCTGAATTGTTAAATAACATTAATTTCTTTTTATGGTTTTAAAAATCTGAAATATTTCCACTTAAAGGAGAAAGAAGATATATGAGCTAAAAATATATTTAGGCGCAGTAAAGAAAATTCAGTATAAATTTCAACAAAGAAAATCCTTTTTGTATTACGTAACAGTGGTTAATCTCCGAATTAAAATATGCAACAACTACTACATAATTGCCATTAGCATCACCTCCAAACTTACTTATAACTACACATACAAAAAGATATTTTTAAAATAACTACAAATTATTGGTGCTTTAATGAATATTTATAAATATTGTTTATGAATTTGTTCTTGTTCATTTTTACATATCTTTGTATCATTTCTTTAATTCTGTACCTGAGTATAATTCCTCATTTTAAATTCCAACAAAGTATATAAATTAAAAGAAATCATATCATAAGTAAGATTTTAAACAAAGGAAAAGCTGTATTTATACAAATTTTGCTAGCCATAACAGCATCCGAGTTTTAAAGTATTAAATATGCATTACATTTTCAATAAATGCGTGTTTATAGCAATATTATATGAGATTAGAAAATGTTATGTAATATATTAATTAACGATCTTCTTAAATGGCGCAAAAGCTCCATGGTGGATCAAGGCCGTCTGCCCACTGGCAGATTCCGAAACATGAGAGATTTTCTTTTTATGAGATAGGGTTGTCATCTCTTTGCCCAATGCTCTACAGCAGGGGTCTTCAAACTACGGCCCGCGGGTCAAATCCGGTCCGCCAGTGTCATCAATCCGGACCGAGAAAGCGAATAGCTTATTGTTGGTGTAATAAGTTGGATTAAAAAAACACGGAATGATAATAACTGCGTTTTATTGACTTGCTGGGTAAAGCTTAACGACAAGCATAATACGCAGAAAATTTAGCATAAGCATAACAACTAACAAATAATTAAAATGAATCTCCCTAACATTATAAACTAGAGAACATCCCGCGGTTACCCTCTGTAGTTATGTTGGCGTAAAAAGTATCGCATATGTATGTATATCGATGTTTGGTATGTATATATCCCGAATCAAACATGCGATTTTTATCCTGAAAATCCCTCAGGAGCGGAAAAGCTAAATTAACTAGTCTAGAAATTATAGATAATGGCAGAAAAATTAAAACGGTTTGGGCCCTTGGTACGTACTGGAGTAAACAGTATGGCCCTACGGCTAAAAAGTTTGGAGACCCCCTGCTCTACAGTATTATAAGACAAGGATTTACGGTTTTCAGTGGATTCCAAACTACTAGAAATATCTAGGGCGTCGCCAGTACTGGAATCAGAAGCTTGTGGTATAGAGAGCCTGTCACTCTGCCCTTAGGCCCCCAATTAATGTACAGGTACAAAATTTCAAAATTTAAAAGCACTTAGGTAAAAAAAATTCTTTATATCATATTATTGCAAAATACCACAGTAAATACGTAAATTGCCGTTTAATTTTTAATCATTTATGTATTTCAATTATTTACAGTTTCAAATATTTAATTATAACAAAAAAAATTAGGTTTGTAATAATAATCCAAATGTATTATATTAAGCAAAAGAATGAAGTATTGCCATGTTGGTGATTCCTTTGTAACAAATCTTTTTGATGACATCAGTGGCGATGTTGGTAAATAATACGGTTCGAATATTTGACATTAGCACATTTCAAGATTTCTAGGAAATCGTTTTGAACAGTGAATCTTTAAACTAATAGCCGAAGTAGTCATTAATACAGTAAAGTTTCGATATAAAAATACAAATTATACAATTTTTAATTATATTTACCATTATTTTTAAATAAATTTGTGAATCTACTTTAATAACTTTATTTATTTTTTTACAAAACGTTATTTTATTATTTGAAGCTGCATTTGGACAGATGCCATTGAATTTAGTTAAAATGCCGAAGAGAATAGATAAGTAATCCCTTTCAAATACTTCAAATACAAAACTCGAGTATACAAAACACGAAATATACAAAAACTCGAGCTGCTGAAATTAAAAAATTCACAAAAAATTAACATAAACACATTTATTTCAATTTTTGCCTTAAAAAACAAATCCTAAATCAATAAATTAAATATTTAATATTTTTACGAAGAAACTCCAAGATAAAGTGTTCTTGTCGTGAAAAATTTATCAGAGACCTAAAAAAATACTCTGCAATTTATTTATCAAGAGCGAGTTTAAACTATGAACCTTTTTAATTACCGCTTTTATTTATTTTTTTTTTGTACTTTCAACACTAGGGGCGGAAAATTTATGAAAAGTATGAAAAGCAGCAATTTATATACCAAGGGTAAGTATTATGTTAAGGGGCCTTTTTAATTACCGTGTTTCTTAATTTTTTTTATCTCGTCAACACTTGCGTATCGAGTGCGCAAAAACTCATTAATTTATCTCTAATTAGATACTTAGCAATCAACCGTATCTGGCTTATAGTTGCTTCCTATGTCAACCCAAAATAACAACCATAATGAAATTTTATAGCTGTAGTCAGTTTTTAAGCTAAGATAAATCTTCTTAGAGTTAAATCCTTTTTAATAAAATGCAATTAAATAGATTTTATTTCATAAAACATTTTTTTCGGGTATTTCATTTGTTAAAAAAATCTTAATTTTAAAAATTATAATCACAAAGGACATTTAAAAAAACATTTTTTCTTGCGGTAGTAAAGTAAATACGTTTTTAATGATCTAATTCACATTTGACTGCTTCTTTATAGGGTGCATTTATTGTCTAAGTAGAATTAAAATTAAAATCAAAGGCATTTAAAAAAAGTTAACGTTCATGAGAATTTGAATGTTTGTTTAGTCTTTTGTAAATATAGGATTGATATGGAATGAGATTAATATAGAGATTTATGTATTAGATAAAATAGTAATTATAATTATTAATTTAGGAACAAAATAAAGGGTTTAATGTCTTTATTACATACAAACACACCTTTACACCTTCATCAACAAATATATTATTTTTCATCTAAAAAATTATTTAATTAGTTGGAATTTATAAAATATACTAGTAGGTTTACTAACGTAAATAGATATTTAAAATATAGATTACGATTTATGAGATTACTATTTTAAAATTAAAAATAGTTTTACAATTTAAGAACTCCTCTAAACACGTCAATGTAATTGAAAAACAACGAAATTATATAGTAAAAGGTATTAAATTTAATATAATTTTTAAAAATTGTACTAAAGTCAATGTTTTTATTATTTCAATCATAGTAAAATTAAATATTTAGCAAATCATGAAAAAATATTTCGAATTTTTTAATTAGAATAAATTCTTGCTATTAACGAACTAAATATCATAGTATGAATTATACTAATTTAATATTAACAAATTAACTATTATAACGAATATAATTGCTCTGCTAATAATAAAGCTTAATTAAAAATGTTATACTGAAATACCATTAAATTATAATTAAAAATTTATGTTAATATTATTTGATCAAAATAAGGGTTTTTTTAAATTTTAACAGAATAATGAATAATTTTCAAACTAGGTTAGGCATAATAATATTATAAAATGTTATATATTTATTTTAACAGTAAAATACTTAATATTTTTAAAGTTTCCAATCTAGTTCTGTAGAAAATCTTTCTATGTCATAATATTTACTAACTAAAAATGTATATAATAACATTTAAGATTTTGGAGCTATTTAGCCCATGAAGGCTCTATCTTCGATATAACAGGTAATAAACAATTGAAAAATTTTAATATTGCCCAGCATAAATTTATCTAAAATTAAAAAACCATAAAACAATTTACAGAAACATTAAAAAAAAAACAACAACTTTACTCTTAATTTTAACACGGCAGTTTAAGAACATTATTAGGAATCTATGATTAATTCTCCTGGATTGCTGTATTTTTATGGTGCATGCAATTTACTGGAAATGTGTTTAACAAAATCAAATAAAGAAGGGATGTTAACAGCTTTAATAATATCAGATTTACGCATAAACCATTTAGTAGATTTTATTTGGCGGATAGTGATGTTTAGTAAAGTTTCAACAATTTTAAGATTATATTTAGCAGCATAAGACCAAAATGATCAAGCATAATTTTTGATATGATGAGATCAGAGAGAAGAATGAAAAAAAAAAGATTTTAATTTCTTTCTAGCGAATACTAGAGCCTTTGCTTTAAAGTCTTCTAAAAGAGGATTGTTACATAGGAAAAAAAAAAAAAAAAAAACCAAGAAAAATTCTCTTTCAACCACCTCAACAACTTCAAACACATTTATAAAACGGACATTAGTATATATTTTGAAACTTTTTGAAAAATTACGTTTCATAAGTTACTAACACGAAACTAACTGCAAATCCATAGTATAGTCATTAAAAACATATAAATTGAATTCCACTACTTATAAAGTTATCAAAGTGATTTACAAAGACATAACAAAGACAATAAGACAAAGATATTGCAAAGACAAAGATATTACAACAGAGTTTACAAAAATATTTAGTGATTTAGAACTATTTATCAGTTGATGATAATTCTCAAAAAATTCTTTGTTTAAATTTTTTAAAAATAATCGACAAAATTTGAAATTTCAATCGGAAATGAAAAAAGTTTAATTTGGATTTTGAAGAGGCTTTTAAATATTATAAAAATAAAGAACTATATCAAGTATAGAACATGACATCAAAATGAAAAGAAAAAAAGATACTCTGAAATGAAGTCAACACTCTTGAACTTTTACAAGAAAGGAAAATAAAACTGATGAGATCTATTTTCCTTACTTTATTGGAATAGAGATAAAATAAGCTTGCCTTTCCTTGGAGGACAATTCTAAATATTATTTCAAATGTCAAAAACTTGGCAAACAAACAATTCTTCGTCACAATGCGTGATAAAGGATACTGCAAAAATATTACATTACGTAAATACATAATCCAAAAGATTTAAGATAACTGCAGGAATTCAACTTAACATAGAAAAAAAAAGAATATGTATTAAAATAGCACAAGTGACAAACAGTGTCTGGCATCCTCTGAATAGAATTTCTTTTATGCTACGCAAATAGGAATGAGCTTGTATTTATCGATTCCACTACAATTGCAAAGAGAACGCAGTGGGATATTTTAGATTTCAAGACCATTCTAGAAGACGACATTATGTCATGACAATCTAAAACCATGATATTATTATTCCCATAATAATGTTATTATTATTCCCAGATTAATAATAATAATAATAATAAAAATAATCTGTCCAATCTGTCTTTCACATTTTTCTAAAATTCAATTGTGATATTTTGAATTATTTTATTTTAGATATTTGTTATATATATATATATATATATATACAAACGTACTGAACTAAAACAAACAAACTATGAAACATAAAAGTAATATGAATTGCTTTAACTTTAAGGAACAACAACAAACTTTATAACTTGGGAAAAGAAGGATATTAATCGGACATGAATTTATTGTTTCAAGTCAATTTTTAACAAAAAGTGTAATCCTTTCTACAGAAGAATGTATGTATTAAAGTTTAAACTAATGGCATGTAAGAGAAAATATGTATAATTTAACTCAAGTTCTATTTATGCATGAAACTATCTTCTTCTTCTTTATTAGCGCAACAGTCCCTTGGTTGCCCAAGGCCGTCTGCCTACTGGCAGATAACTAACAGCCTTACCATGGACAAATTGATGGTGGTTAAACTGATGGTTTTCGGGGGTTTTATAAGAGGTTATTTTTAGCATATGTGGGATTATGGTGAAAAATAAAAAAAATACTGGAATGTCTTACACGTTCTATCGTCGTCGAATCTCATACTTTTTGCCAGCGAATTCTATCTGTGCCTACACATTTATAATCTCAATGACTGCAAATAATTATTTATTCATTGAGATTATAAGTATCTAACATATTCTGTAGTAGCGACACAAGTGGCATTAAATTTCAGCATCTAACAAAACATTCATGCGTTTTCTTAAATTATAATTAATTTTCATAACAGACTTAATATACTTAGTTTTCATAACAGACTTAATATACTTAATTTTTATAACAGACATAATTAATTACAATTAATTTTCAAAAATATTCATTACAGACTTTTTAGACGTTATTGAACGTTGTTATAACATTTAATTTTATTTTTGAGTATGAGAATAGTAATATATATGAAATAGTCTTCCACTTAGTTAACTTAAAACAACCCAAACTTTTTACATTATTTGTCATAATGTACTAATGACAAATCTTTAGAATTAAATATTTTTCGATGCTGCCCTGAAGCATCATATTGCCATTTCTTCTATAAATTTTAATCTGGAAATAAGCATTTTAGGCTAAATGTTTTTCAATTCCTGGTTTAATTTGCAATGTACCAGTACAAATTAGGAAAAAAAAATCCTATGAAGCTAGTTTGCATTTAACTGCTATTGCACTGAATTGCATTGAATTACTACACTTTATACTTCTTTTACTTTTAGTAGAGTGTTACAGTTTTTCTTCTGGATTAACACCTTTTCAGACCGTCGTTTTCTGTCTATTCTTGCACTGATTGGACGTCAAATTATCTTAGATAGTTCAGCAGCCATTTTAGATATAGTTTTTTCTTGATTTCTCATTGATTTTCGAATCAAATAATTCTCTTCACAATCTGAAACTGTCTTTTTCAGTCCAATTCTTTTCCTGTTAACGTCTTCTAACAACGTTCCAAAGTATATTGCGTTCCTCAAACACTAACCTGTTCATTTTGGGTTGTCTTAACTTAATGTTTTCCTTATTTGTGTGTACTTTGATAAATACTTTCATCAGTTATTAGAATGAAAATTGCAGCTTCCCAAAATTATATAATTGTGAAACCAACACAATCAGATACCATTAATTATGTTAAATCGTATTGCTATTTAAAGTGGTTAAAGTAATAAATTAGGTTTTTTTTCGCTTTTGTTTGGAAATCGTAAAAATATCAAAATTAGTTTCAAAACCGTCTACAGAAGAGTGTTTGTGATTATTTTTTCCACATATGAGAATTTTATTTATTTCGACATTCGTTTCGAAATAAATATAAGTTTAAAAGTACATTTGACTTTTAAGGAATGTGGTGGAAAAATAATTTCATATCAATTTATATAAAAAAAAATAGTAATAATGGTACAGGTTTTCAATTATTGACTCACTGAAATGAGAGCATCATATTAATTATATTTATTTAACTATATTATAAAATCAATATAAATCTGAAATCCAATAAGTCTAAAATCGAAACTTAAGTATCGTCTCAAAAAAATAACTAAATACCTACTTATTAATCAACAAATGATTATTAGTTGAAATGTGATGCAATTTCCATTCATTCGTTTGTTTCAAAATATATAAAAACATCATTAAAATATATCCCACAACAATTTGTTTTTCCTATAAATGAGGAAGGTCTGAAACTCATCGCTTATTAATCACTCCCTGAAATGGGAGTACCATATTAATTATATTTATTTAACTCGATATTATAAAATCAATATAAATATGAAATTTTTATGAGACATAAATCAAATTTCAAATATCGTCTAAAAAAACCAACCCTTATTTATAAACAAACAAAATATTATTTGTTTAAATGTGATGCATTTTCCATTTATTCGCTTGTAACAATTAAAACATCTATTTATATATTCGTGGAAGGATTCCACTTCTAAGATGTAAATAAAGTTGCTCAGATACACGCTGGATCGCGAAAAATGCTTTCTCAAGATGAGAGTTTGTAGGCCAATAAATACACAGAATTGTACTAAATATAATTTTTCTCGGGATGAGAGAATGTAAAGTAAATTAGCAGCGCATTTAAACTGTACGTCCTCTCTGGTGAGAGTCTCGATGCCTACTAACTATTTCTTCTAAAAGCCGCAAGGGGCGCTCTTGCAGTGCGTAGGAGGAAACGTGGTTGAGTAGGGGGAAACAACGGTTACATCAGTTAAATATTAATTTCAATGACTCCGTTGCAGTCGCCTCTGACTAATCATGACCGCATAAATATGAAACTCATCTCAATGGTCTGCTTGATTCAATAAGAGTGCAGGTCTCTAATTATTGACATCTTGAAATGAGAGAGCCGTATTATTTATATTTATTTAACTTGACATTATAAAATCAATATAAATACGAAATCAAAATTCAAATACCTTCTCAACAAAAAAAAACCCCATTTCTCATTTATTAACCTACGAAAGATTATTAGTTGAAATGTGATGCACTTTCCATTCATTCGTTTGTTTCAAAACATAAAATAATATCATTAAAATATACCCCACAACAATTTGTTTATTCTATAAATGAGTAGATTCACGAAATTCATCGCTCCTATTAGTTAAATATTAATTTCAATGGCTCCGTTACAGTCGGCTCATGACTAATCATGACCGCATAAATATGAAATTAATCTCAATGGTCGGTTCAATTCAACTGTAGGATAATCCTTAAATGCAAATCTCCGTTAAGTAGATAAGACTCAAACGTGGACGGCAAAGACTCGTATTGAAAGCATAGAAATGAATTCAATACAAATCAGAAACTATTGTTTAAGATTATTTCCAATTCATTTGAGTTCCCTTGATATTTATAGAGAACAGTTTCAGTTTATTAAATGATTAAGAGGACAATTTAAATCAATTTTGTCTCTCACAATATCAGATGGTTGGAATTCTAGATGTTTACGACTTTGCTACAAAACGTGTTAATAACCATATATTTTGAAGAATTAAAAATTGCATTGAATTAATATTGATAATTAACGTAATTCAAAAGCATAATGTTTTAACAGAGTTTTAATTTATGAGGTATTAGTCGAATAAATGAAAACATTTCTATTTTTTCTTATTAAAACTGTTCTTATTATTAATAATTATTGATATTTGTTCTTATTATTAATAATTATTATTATTTGTTCTTATTATTAATAAATTATTGTAAAATCACTAAAAATTATACAACCATTAATATTGAAAAATTACTGAAAATTCTACGACGAATAATATTTTAAAATCACTGAAGATTCTACGACGATAAGTATTGTAAAATTACTGAAAATTCTACGACGATTAATATTTTAAAATCACTGAAGATTCTACGACGATAAGTATTGCAAAATCACTGAAGATTCTACGACGATTATCAATTTAAAATAGCTGAAGATTCTTAAACATAACTTTAATAAACTACAATAAACACCAGAATGCTTTTGTACTAGTTTGTTTAAATTCATAGCTAGGTGTTATATTTAAGTTTTTTAAGCTATTGTATAAGTAAAATGACAAAAAAAAGGAGTTATGTTTTACTTGGCATTTGTGAGTAGTATTACAACAAATGTTTTTTGCAATTCTAAAAAAAAAGGTTGAATTAATGAAATTGTAGTTTTGAACTCTAAATTTGATGATGCATAGTTTCTAAAACATTTAAAAACTATTCAAAGTCAGCCATCTTAAATATTAATAAAGTTACATCATATGTTTTAAGAAAAATTAAGAAAAATATGTGAAATGAAAAAATACCTTATAGGTAGCCTTTTTAAAACTATCTTGGTATTTGTAGAGAAAAAGACATTCTATTGATGCTTAATTACGAAAGCACTAAATTATTCATAAAGATTTTGTAAAATATAAAGAAAAAAAATGAATCAGTTAAAAATATACACGAATTTTTACTTTCCTGACAATGATCATTTTGTTTTCTGTATCTAAGATATAAAAACTAAATAAAAGAATAAAACATTACAAATGATGGATTGATACAAATAATGTTGCTCTGACGTTACAGTGGTGGCACTTTATGTGCCAGGCACGAAGGTCAATTGATTTCTAGACCTTTATCTTAGAAGACGCTCTCTTGACAGCTTAATGGCAGAAGTAAAAAGGGGAAAACTATTTGAAGTGTTGGTCGCTAAAATAGCTGAAGTATTGACTGTATCAAAAGCTGCACTAATTCAATGAACTTAATAAAAATATTTAACCAAAAGAATATTGAATTCGGAAATTAATAAGCCTTTCCAGCATATAAAAATCATTGATCATTTAAAAATAACATGGTCTAATCATCCAAGGACCATCAGTCACCATTTTTCAAACGTAACATATAAATACAAAAATAATAATACAACGTTTAATCAACAAAGCACATAAAAAAAAAAAAAAAACGAAATTTATGGCAAAACGTTGTTGTTACTAATTCCCCTCGTGCAGGAAAGCTTAAGTACACCAGGTCCATAAGACTCGGTCGCTGGCGACTAGTTTATGACTAAAGGCAATATGCAGCTTCATTTTAGAAAAGAACCACGAGTGCTGAAAATTGAGTAAACTTCAAGACAAAGCTCTAATTATCATATTAGACCGGGACTTGCTGCTTAAAGTGGATTCCGAACCACAGCATCAATGGCAGCGCAGCACTCTAAACCTGTGGCACAGAGCGCCACACTCGGCCATTGAGGCTCATGGCAAAACGTGATGGACTTTATGGAATTTGATGTTAATTCTCACACAAAAATTTCCTGTGAAATTTGAGGTTGCTAATTTGCAGGGTCCTGACGCGCCAATTGGAATTTATCACGTTTCAGCAATAAAAACGTTTAGAGACCACCCTAATTGCGCCTCTGAGGAAAATAGGAAGACCTAAGAAAATTGGTACTGTACGAGTGGTAACTTGAAAACAGAGGGGGAAGATGGGACAAGGGGTTTAACTATGATTATCGCCATCTTAAATCATCCTAAATTCCTGCTCCACCTCAAAGCTGTCATAATATATCTGTATTCTACATAGTACTAATAGCTCACGCGATTTCTCCATCCCATGAAAATCGTTTTAGTTTCAGTCTGAATTTTGTATTCATGCAGGCATGGTGTGGTCTGGCTGCTGTCGCTGTGAGCATGTCGAAACGTTAATGTTTTGCCCGGAAATATATCGTAGCAAGTTAATAGCAGCTGTGAATTATATTAGAATTGTGAATTTCCTGTGATTGTATTAAATATCATTATGCAAATAAATATTAGTTAGTAGAACTTAGTCTTCTTCTTACAAGAGCTATGCCGTAATGTTGCACCCAGCGTTCCTGTTGAAATAATTAAGATTATTTAATCTTCTCAGGATGTAAAATGAAAGTTAGAGAAAGAACGCTGGGTGTTATAAGAATAAAAATATCTTGCTGGTAAATAATAGTAATAATGAATTGCATAGTAAAATAAAGGAATTATAAAATTATATATAGAAACCAAAGAAAAAAAAAAATGGGCATATTTTTTTTTAATATGCTACCTGTTGTACATTTTTCTATTGTTATTAATATTCAGACCTAATGATTTCAAACTTAGTTTAAATTGAGAAGATAATAGAAATATGGATGTGTAAAAATAATATACTATTGAACATTATAAACATTCAAAGCAATATACCTTTAAAAATATAACTGACTTTATTACAGCCAGTACCTTGTAAGCCGTTAAGAATAGAGAGAAGTAGAATAAATTATATAAAATAGAAAGTGATAATTTAATTAACAGAAATTTTGGTAAAGATAATAATTAACACCTTATTTGTCAGAGCTGTATTAGATAAAGCAATATTAAAAAAAGTTAAATATAAACAAAATCAATTTTTAAACTAGTCTAAAGTAACAATTACTTACTTTGCACGAAGAGGTTAATTAGGAGAGCTAGTATTTGCATCATGCAAATATTCTTTGTTTATTTTTAAAAGCAAAGCAAAGCAAAATTACAATTGCATTCAGAAATGGAAAGATTCTAATTAAGTTAAAAGATGGCATCTCATTATTTTTCGTTAGAATTGCTCTTAATGTCTTCCTTACAATAATAATCGTTAATACTTCAGTTTCATTCGCGAAGAAGAATTGAGAATATTCAATTGTCTGTTTCCATGAATTTATTAGCATGGAAGAAGATTCACAGATGCTCTGGACAGATAAAATTATAGGCGACGATTATACACGATATTCTCCTAATGAGATTTAATACTTGAAAGATATAATTATATCCCATGCCGTACTTGAATTAAAACTATAAAAGTAACAAGTTGCCGAGAATAATAAATTCAATCAGTCTGCAAAAGTCATTAATAGGCAATAACTTTTTATGGCTAGTAATTAAATGTGATTCAGGAGATAAATATCCTTTATGTGCGAAGGAAATATTTTTAGAAGATAAATAAGATATATTATGCAATATTTATTTGATTATTTTCCAAATGTAACATTAACAATGGTGATTAGCAGTAACGCCATGAAATCCTCGATTAAGCCTAAGAAATTCAGTTAGATAGATTTAAGTAGACTAACATAAATGGGAATTACATTAAAACCCTTTAATTAAAACTTTTTCTTATCTCACAAATAAATCTCACGAAGTTATAAAGCATAGACATTATTGTACTAATGATAAAAAAAAATTGCATTTGGATGTTATTTTTATGTTTAGTATATATTTTTAATTATGGGCCTGAATGAACGAGTTGCTAGCGCTCTGGCGCTAGGTACAGCAGGTTTCGGGTTCCCGCCGGTGCCATAGATGTTTGTAGTGGTTCGGAATCTACTTTAAACCGTAGGTCCCGGTCTCATATGATCGTAGAGCGTTGCCGGGGCATTGTTACTCCGCGTCCGTAGCTTAACTTCAAATTACACGCGCCCCCTGGGTAATTCAAAGTGAGTAAAAATTTGTGCAGCGCTTGCCTTAAGGCATCCAAGACCAAGCTGTCTAAGTATTTGCCAGCTGCATGAGAAAGTATATATATATACATATTTCTAATTATTGCTCATTTCTAATTACCCATAAAATTATGGCTATTATTTTGGTTAGCGAAATTTCTGTTTCTTTCATTCCTTTTTTTTTTTTTTGTATCCTTGATCAAATATTTCGTTTTATTGACCACTTTAAATGTTTCTTATTGGTTTATTTTTTAATTTCATTCCCGAACTATTTGTATTCGTTTATTTAAATTTCATTCATGTTGTAACGTCTCGGTCTTGCTAGACTTATAACGATTTCATTATCGATAAATGATTATTATTTTAAGAATATAAATTTCTTATTTTTTTGTTGAAATAAGCAGGGGAAGGATTCATAACTGAGGTAGTTGACTAAAGATAAGGTTACTAAAAATTCAAAATTTTTAATACTATACAGTTGAAATTTATGAAGATTTAAAACAATATACCTGACTTTACAGTCATTACCTTTTAAGCTGTTAAGTATAGAGAGAAATAGTATAAATTATATAAATAGGAAGCGTTAATTTAATTAACAAAATTTTTGGTAGAAATAATAATTACAGCTTATTTGTCAAAAAAAAAACCCCAAGACTGTATTAGTTAACACACATTAAAGGTAGTTAAATATATAAATGACAGCAATTTTTAAACTACTTTAAAGTAACAATTACTTATATTGCACAAATAGGTTAATTAGGAGAGCAAGTATTTGCATCGTGCAAATATTCCTTGTTTATTTTTAAAAGCAAAGCAAATGAAAATTACTATTGCTTTCAGAATTGGAAAGTTTCTAATTAAGCTAAAAGATGGCATCTCATTATTTTTCGTTAGCATTTCTCTTAACGTCTTAATTCAAATAATAATCGTTAATACTTCAGTTTCATTCGCGAAGAAGAATTGCGAATATTTCATTGTCTGTTTCCATGAATTTATTAGCACGGAAGAAGTTTCACAGATGCTCGGGACAGATAAAATTATAAGCAACGATTATACACGATATTCTCCTAATGAGATTTAATACTTACAAGAGATAATTATCTCCCGTGCCGTACTTGAATTAAAACTATAAAAGTAACAAGTTGCCGCGAATAATAAATTCAATCAGTCTGCAGAAGTCATTAATAGGCAATAACTTTTTATGGCTGGTAATTAAATGTGATTCAGAGAATAAATATCCTTCATCCATAAAGGAAATATTTTTAGAAGATAAATGAGAAGTATTATGCAGTATTTAATTGATTATTTTCCAAATGTAACATTAACAATGGTGATTAGCAATAATGCCATGAAATCCTGGATTAAGCCTAAGGAACTCAGATAGGTAGATTTATGTAGACTAACATAAATGGGAATTACATTAAAACTCTTTAATTAAAAGTTTTTGCTATCTAAAGAATACATTGCAGTAAGTTATAAAGCATAGACATTATTGTACTAATGATAAAAAAATTGCATTTGGATGTTGTTTTAATGTTTAGTATTTATTTCCAATAATTGCTCATTTCTAATTGCCCATAAAATTATGGGTATTGTTTTGGATAGCGGGGTTTCCGTTTCTTTCATGATCTCTTTTTCGTGTCCTTAGTCAATTTTTCGTTTTATTAACCACTTTAAATGTTTCTTATTAGTTTATTTTTTTTAATTTCCTTCACGAGTTATTCCTATTTGTTTACTTAAATTTTATTTATGTTGTAATGTCTCGGTCTATACTAGACATATAACGATTTCAAGAAGAGGGCCCCTTTCGGATTCCTGGGAACTTTTTAGTTTTTGTTTACAAGCATTATTTAAATATACAGAACTTCGGGCTATTATATAGTTTACAAAGAAATGAAAATTAAAGATATAAATTTGATTCGCAAGTGCAGTTCACTTCGAGGTCAGAGATTTCAGAGTTTAGAATAATAATTCTGTAATTGTAATTAATCTGTAATTGTTTCGACCTATGAAGGTTTAACAAACAATCGTTTATTTCATGATCTATCGTTATCCATGACACTGATTATCTGCTATCAGATTTGAGCGACAGGTTATTCTCATCAGAACAAGACACTACTTGCATGTAGTATAGATATTCACGACACTGCCTATCTGCTGCCAGATTTGAGTGATAAGTTGTTATTTTGCACTTGTTAAAGAATATACATTCCTTTCCACTGGAAACTGAAATGCTATATCTTTTTTCATGGAAAAAATTTTACAATGCGCTTTTGTTTATTAAATTTCTTTCACGAGCCTTTTTATAAAATCATATGGAATTACATAGTTTTTTATTTATTTACTTAATATGTTTTTTTTTGTTGTTTTGAACGATAAATGATGCCTGAATATAATAAGTCAGATGATAATAAATTTATTGTCTGAATATGATTTATCGATACTTTTTCTTTGTTTAAAATTGTTGTTAGCCGTTTTGTTATTACATTAAATTCTAAATTTTATGGGTAACCTGCATATCGGTCCAACTAACAATAGTTTTTTTTATTTGTGTTTTGCTTTTAAGAAATAATTATTTCTCTTTTATCTCAATTTTTTCTAATATTTCAGTTTTTAGTAACAATAAAAAAATTATCGCTCATTAATATTTTTCCTAAATTTTCATTCATAAACACTTATTGATAAAAGTATTTTCAAGCTTGAATGTGATTCTAATTAAGGTATACAATAAAAATTTATTCATTTAAGTAAATTTCATGTAATCTTATAATTATGATTAAGAAGATTAATTAGTGTTTTAAATAATCAATTAAAATTTAGTTAAAATTAAATAATTATTGATTTAAAAAAAATAAAAATGGGAGAGACAAGATAGATCCTAACATGATTAGCATTAACAATTAATAAACAACTTAATAATAACTAAATTAATGAATCGTAACTTGATTAATAATTGATTAATATTATTGGATATAAATTATAACTTTTATTAATGTAACTCAAATCGTATATATTAATAAAGTTAAAAATATAATTTTATCATATCAATATATTTTGCTACAAAGTGAGCATTTCAATATAAGTTTTTGTTATATGGAATTTCTTTTTAAATATTAACGGGAATTGATGTCAAAACTGATATTTTTATGAGAGGTACAAGGTCATCTAAAGATAGTATAATAGCAATACATTCTTCGAATAGAAGGCCAACCAAAAATCCTGGTTGTTAGGCATTTAAGCAAAATAATCTCCAATGACAAGAAGAAAACTTATAATAATCAATATTATTTTTTAAGTATGCTTAAAATATTACTGAAATAATATGATATATTAAAAAGTGAGCATCATTTCAATAAATGTAAGAAATCTGCTGAAAATATTGCTGTTTTTCTTTTTCATTTTCTCACCAATTATGATCTGAAATACAAACTATTATTTTGCATACATGTTTATCATTCATATATTTTTTTTGTAACAAAACCTTCATCTTCACCGCCAAATAAAATTTATGAACATTTATTTATTTAAACAACTTAAATTAAAGATCATACGAGGAATCACCAGTTAACCAAGACTATAATTTAATAAAAATGATTCTTTAATTTATACTTTTCAAATTTTCCATTAAAAATTTTAACTCAGAAAGTAATTTTACGGGGAAGAAATATTCTTAGTAAAATTATGACTTTTTATAAAATGAAACAAAAACACCAATTTGTTTCAAATAGATACTGCTTATAGATCATAACTAAAATGCCAACTGCAAACATAGCGGAATCGGTTCTCAAAATCCTTTTTTCTAGATTATTAAATTATTGAAAATTTTCTATACGTTAAATTTCTAGCCATTGTTAGTAAACGAATGTCTCTGCTCAAAACGTGCAGTTAGGATAGGACAGGGGTTTCTAACCAGCGCCAGCCTTGAACATTTTTGTGGCCTGTGCGATTTATCAAACTTTTACAAAATATATTTATTCTATAAAGGCCAAATTAGTGAAACCCAATGTATTAAAAAAATACATTATTATACATTACAAAAATTAACTGTCGATATTATGACAAAAAATTAACTTTGATTTTAAATTATAATCTTGCGAATATAGGTCAGATACTAACTACTTTATTTATGACTTTACAGTTATGACTTCGCAGAATAATTCAAATTATATCCTGCGAACTCATGATGAGCGCGCTTCTATTTGCAAAACCTAAGTGAAAGAGTTGAGAAACAATTATCTTACTAGTAAAATAAATGTTTTTCAATTATTTTTATTTATATTTATATACGTTTTATATTTAATTTTTAGTGTTATATATTTGTTTACAAAGTGCGTTTAGTATCATTATTATTTTATTATCTATGTTTACATGTAAGAATAAAAGTAAACACAATAATGATAATTTATTACATTTGAATTTTTCACTCCAAAAAATGTATAAAGTGTGTTTAAATCTAATATGGGGATATATAATTTTATATGCTGCTCGCGAAGTTATGATGCATTTCCAAAGTGGCCCGCAAGATCATTTGGATTGATCACCACTGGGATTGGTGTTGGATTCTATTTCTCGAGCGAGGATTGTGTATTAGTTCTTTACATACATTTGCACGCAATATAACAAAATTAAAGAGTATTTTTATATTCTTTTACTTATATATAATATTTTTTATTGGCCACAATTTGAAATGAATATGTTTTTTTAATTATAGTTAATTTTGATGGTTAAGGAATAATACTATAAATATAATACGGTGCATTAATTGAAAGTGGAATTTATTTTTCAAATTGCCAGGAAATGGAATACAAGTTATAACTAATATAATGTAATTAAATACATGTAAAAGGAAAAATAATTTTTGACAAAAATAAAAATGTTGATGTTTAATTGTAGTATCCCACCTATCAGAAACAAATCTTTTCTTCAGCCTCTTGCAGTCACTGTAAAACTAATATTTTCATGCATTCGTTTTTTGCTTTTGTATGACTAAAGCGCTATTTTAGACGCATATATTTTGTAAGATTCACGCATGATGTCATATTTACATTAGATACGGATAAATATTTTAAAAATCCATAACAAGTTAAAAATGATATATACTAATGATGATACTAAATGATATATATATATATATATATATATATATATATTTGGTTTTCAAATTTTATTAGATTAGTTTATTAAAAACGGGTAAAAACGCATAAAATAGCAATTTATCACTGTTAAAAAAATTAAAAAATATCAAGACTAAAATAAAAGAAATTATTATTACAAAGTAAACATTGGTAAATGTTTCATTTAAAGAATGAATTTTTTTTTTATTTTTATTTTTTACTTAAATATATAATATGCTTATAAAGAAATTAATTGTAAAAATGCAAACAGATCAGTTTATTAAATTAACTTATGATAATCTGGGGATATTAGTTTGGCACATGAATTTATTTTTCTTTAATTTATTGAAAATTATAAGAAATTAAGCACCTTTATTAAATGATGTTTGTTAAATTTCAAAAAAAAATATTTGGGATATAAAAGTTCGAATGTTGAATGAAATTTGTTATCAAAACGTTAAATACGTTATGGAGAGAGCAAATTTTAATCTATAAAAATCTGTAAAGGATTATTATGAATAAAACATATTTTCAATTGAAATCAAAAATATTTCATTTGCTATTTTTTACAATTTTATGTTATGACATTTAGATATTTTATTTAAATTATTAAAACTCATTTGCATTCCTTTTCTTACCGCTTCATTTATTCAATATTGAATGACTTAGAAAATAATTTATTCTTTATATAAATAATAAAGCAGATAATTAAAATAAATTGAAATAAACTTCATAGTGAAATTTCATGTTAAAATAAATTTTAATAATGAGTTCGTAATAAAATATATAAAAATTAACTAACTAATAAACATTTATTATTAATTATTTTCTTCGAATTTTGCAAATATATTAAATAAGCTATGAGTTTTAAGTTTAGTTAATTAAAATACATAAGTGAGAATTAGATTAAATATTTTAAAGTCCTAAATTGAATAAGTGGTATCTTTATTTTTATAGTATATTTATTAATGTGCACATTTTTAAAATATTTACATTAATTAATATTTTTAAATTTGTTATATCTTGTTATACCTAAATTAGTTATACCTAATGGAAGTGTAGATATTAAAGCGAGCTTGATTCGAGGACATTAAAGTAATACAAGAAGTAAATATTTTAAAGATTAAATTAGGACAAAGTAGTGACTGCAATGTCCCCCACGTTGGTGGAGGACAATACTTTGACAAGATTATCATACAAGTGACGAGATTATCCCATCTTGACTCAGACTATTTGTAAACAGTTTTCCATATGTTATTTAGATACAAAAACGCCTTTCATATTGTTTATTCTCGCAGTACGCAGTATTTCATGTATAACAAGGGTGTAGGAGACTTAAATCTCATGTTTGTTTTATAAAAAGTTCTCTATCATAGAATTTTTTATAAAACAAAATAAAGTAAAATACATCTGTCGACAGACATCTTAAAATAAGGTAAAATACATCTGTCGTATCAAGCCTGGTGGGTTTAGAATGTGAAACGTCATATTAGTCACATAAAAATTATGGCTTTTTCCCCAGAAAGTTAGAACCAGGATATTTTTCATTTTATATATATAAATTTAGAAACCTTGAACATTAAAACTACAACTAAAAAGTTTGAGCAGTAATGAACAGTAACGCAGCTAATATTCCCATGGATAGCCAAGTAATTCTAATTTTAATTACTCATTATTTCCAAAATTATATCTTTGCAATATAGTTTTTGTGATGGTTGTTATAGTTACTATTATGGATTGTGTATACATGTATATAAATTTAAAAACCTTGAACATCAAAACTGCAAAGAAAAATTATCAACAGTTAACGTCTGCAAGATATCGCTAATATTTCCACGGATAGAGAATGAGTTCTAATTTAAATTACTCATCATTTCCAAAATCATATCTTTGCAACATGGTTTGTAAGAATCGAATAAAAGTTTCATTATGCAAGATCGTTTAGTTAGATACAACATAATAATATACTTTAATGAGTTATTTTTAATAAATTTATGAATCAAAAGTATGGATTAGCACCAAATGTGTACCATATGTATACCATATCAACAATTCAGTAAGATAGGCCATAAGTAGCCTACATTAGAATGCATGAAGTAAAATTTATTAAACACAAAAAAATAATATTTAAAAATATTTCAAGTGAAAAGGTGTACATAATGAAACTATTCATAAACAAGAATTTTAATGCATGACAAAAAATTAATATTAGACAAGAGAATATGTTTAGAGATTAAAAAAATATAATTTAAATAAAATTATTAATTAATTTCTTATGAGTTAATTTTACTTTTAGTTCAAGTGTTTTTTTTACAGTGAAATATTTGAAATGATTTTATTTTTTCTGACTCAAAATTTTTTATTATATCTTGCAAAATAAATAAAAGCAGATTTTATATTCGTTTCATTAATTTTACAGTTATTTAATTTATGGCTTATTAATGCATTTTTATATGTTCTTCTATTGCATAAAAATAAAAATAAAAAATTTAGCGCGTAAACAAAAAGTTTAATTAATATTTTCAATTAAATTATTCGATTATTGGAAGACTTTTGTTTCTAATTTTAAAATTACTCTGGTTATAAACAATTTTGCTGATGCTTTCTAATGGAAGACTGATTTTCAAAAAACGAAATTAAAAGATAGATTAAAAAGAAATTAAAGTTAATTACTCGACTAATGTTATAAGTAGTTTGCATGGATGGAGTTATAGTAATGGAAAAGTTATTTTTTATTTGCAGCAACAACTTTTTTTATCATCTTTTTGAATTAAAAAAAAATAAGCTATTTTTTCTAAAAGTTCTAATCTAAAATGTACAAAAAAATTAAATATATAATTATCTATTTAATTGCCCTTTAAAATTATTTTCTTGCATTTTGATTTTTAAGCAAAAAAGCTCCAAGAATTGTAATTTTTGAAAAGCTTTCTGCCTTACGAATTATTAAAATTCAATTACTTAAAATACGTAAATCATAAAATTTTTCATTAAGCAAATTTAATTTGCACGGTGAAATAATTTAAGGATTTTATACAATTAAGTAAAGTAAACAATTAATAAATACATTGAATTTAATTATAAAATATAGGAAATATATGCATCAGGGCAGAGTAAACAATTAATATACACACAAAATTTAATTATAAAATATAGGAAATATCGTATACCTCAAATTCAAAATAAAATTAAATCACGACAGTATTACATAAAAGGATTTAATAGAACATACAGCTATTCAAGAAAAGGAAGAGATGAAATAATTTAATATAACATAGTCATATTTTAAAGAATTAAAATCATTTTATGAGAAACAAATTAAATTAAATGTACCCAGTAAAGTATTTATTCATGATGATGTGGAAGAATATAAAAGAATGCTATATTTTAAAGGAAAGCAATTTAATACAAAGAGACATTGAGAAAATTCAAGAAGGATATGTTTTTGAATAAGAAATATTTAATACAAGATTTAAAAATTTTAAAGCTATAAATGTCCGGAATACTGAAGAGTATCTATACACAAAAGAAAAATTTCAAACTCAATTATTGAAATTATTTGATGCTGATGGTGCGGTATAGTAATAATATTAATAAAATATTTATAAAACGTTTTAATATCCAGAATGATAAAACACATTTTGTGAATAAACATAAATGTTCATAAATAAACAATCAAATTAAATTTAAAGTGTAAAAATGCGAGTGCAGGTGATAGATTTCTCTTCACTGGATATTCAGAAGTGTTCCTACACAAAAGAAAATTTCAAACGCAATTATTGAAAATATTTGATCCTGTGGTATTGTAATAATATTAATAAAATGTTTATAAAACGCTTTAATATTCAAAATAAGAAAAATATGTTATGTGTTTTGTGAATAAATATTGATATTCAAAAATAAACATAAATCAAATTAAATTTAAAGTGTAAAAATATGATTACAGATGATAAATTTCTCTGTATTAAACAGCTATGCTTTTATAATTGTATTTTATTGTAATAAATTCATGTTTGTTTTTAAACAGAAAAAATATATTTGAACAAAGGAATAAGCAGAAATAAATAAAAATTGAAATTAAATATAAAATTATTAATTTTATAAAAACTTGTGTAAAAACTTTCATAATTTTTAGTACGCTTTCTTTTCTTATTGATTAAAAGGTTTAAATTAATATACACACTAAATTTAATTATAAAATATAGGAAAATTAGTATGCCTTAAACTCAAAAGAAATTCAAATTACGACAATAATATATAAAAAGATCTAATGAAGCATATAGCTCTTAAAGAAAAAGATATGAAATAATTTAATATAATATAAAATATATTTAAGATATAATATATTTTATAAAGAAATAATCTCATTTTATGAGAAAGAAATTAAATTTATCCAAGGAAGTAAATGTAAAGAAAATTTATGTCGTAAAAGAAAACAATGTAATATAAAAATTCATTGTGAAAATTTAAGATGAAGAAAATTTAAATAAGAAATATTTAATATAAGATTTAAAATTTTAACAATATAAATGTGATGGATACTATATATTTATGGATATCAGAAATGGATACTTCGTTTCCCTACACAAAAGAAAAATTTCAAACCACTAATTGAAAATATTTGATGGTGAGTTATATTAATAATATTAATAAAATGCAAACAAAACGCTTTTATATTCAGATTAAGACCACACATTTTGTGAATAAACATCAATGTTCATAAATAAACAAAAAATCAAATTAAATTTTAAATGTAAAAAATTTGAGTAATATGATAGATTTTTCTTTACTAAACAGTTATGCTTTTATACTTGTATTTTATTGAAATAAATTCATAGACTGATTTTAAATAGAGAAAAAAGTATTCTAATAAAGAAATAAACAGAAATAAATAAAAATTGATATTAAACTTACAATTCTTAATTTTATAAAAAAAATTGTGTACTTCGTTTCATAATTTTATCACGTTTTTTTTCTTATTGATTAAAAGGTTTGAATTTATATATACACTGAATTTAAATATAAATTATAGGAAATTTAGTATGACTCAAACTCGAAAGAAAATTAAATTACGACAATAATATATAAAAAGATCTAATGAAGCATACATTTCTTAAAGAAAAAGAGATGATTGAATTTAATATATTTACATTTTATAAAGAATTAAATTCATTTTATGAGAAACAAATTAAATTATATGTACCAAAGGAAGTATTCATTCTTCATGATGTGAAATATAAAAAAAACTTTATGTCGTAAAAGAAAACTATGTAATACAAAAAAAAAATAATTGTGAAAAATTAAGAGAAAGATGAATTTGAATAAGAAATATATAAATATTATTTAATTTTAACATTATAAATGTGATGGATTCTATTTGTTTATGGATACTTAGAAGTACACAAAAGAAAAATTTAAAACCACTAACTGAAAAAATTTGATGGTGAGGTATATTAATAATTTGTATATAATTCTTTTTAATATTCAGATTAAGACCACACATTTTGTGGAAAAACACGAATGTTCAAATATAAACACAAAATCATATTATTTTTAAAGTGTAAGAATATGAGTATGGATAATAAATTAATTGAATAGTAATTATATTTTATTGAAATAAATTCATATGTTGTTTTTAAACAGAAAAAAAAATTCTAATAAAGGAATAAGCCAAAATAAAAAAAAAACAATTAAAATTAAACTTACAATTTTTAGTTTTATAAAAACTTTCGTTTATTAAAGTAATTCGTTTCATAATTTTCAGGAATATTTATTATTTATATTAATTATTATATATTATATTATTATATTTTATATTAATTATTATATATTATATTATTATTTATATATTTTATTGTTTTTTCTTGTTGATTAAAATGTTTGGCCATGTTTAGGTTTCCTAATGAAGTCTATGTATTTTCTGAGAATAATATTCGCAAATAAAATACATGTACTCTATTTATAAATTCAAAATGTCTGGAGTCACTTTTCTTTTATAATAAATACTGAGAATATTTAAAAACTTTTTGCTCACACATAAAGCCAATAGCAATTTTTCCACAGACCTCAATGGCAGTTTTATTTATCTTTTTTGGAAGAACTACTTACTTTGTGGAAAGAAATTTCAGATGTAATTTCAATTTTTATTCATGAAATGTCTAAATTGGGAATCCAGCGCAAGGAACTTTAAGTCTAGTAAATTAGATATGATAACGAACGTATTGTGGATGTCTAAGGGAAAGAAATCGCATCGCAGTAAAGTTCAATTAATATGCAAATCTAACTTATATTCGTAAGGGACCTAACACTTTCTTATTTTTTATCAATGTATGTATGAATGAAAGTTCAGAAAATCTGTAACTTTAAAAATATATTATGTTTGGCAAAAAAATATATTTAGAATTTTCAACAAACGAAAAAATTATTTATTTTAAAAGAAGGGATAGTTAATATAAAATATTTTTTCATATATTTTTAAAAAGTTAACATCTAAGTGAAATATTATGCAATTTTTAATATTACTCTCCAATACAAAAACTTCCTTTTTTTACTTTGGGCAAATTAATATAAAAGGATTAAAAAAAGACTAGATATTAATTTAAAGAAAAGTATTATAAATTTGTTTTAACTTGAAAAAAAAATTGTTAATTAACAGATGAAATTAAATTTTAATATAAGAAAAAGTGCTACAAGTTAACTTGAAAATGAAATTATTGAAAAATTTCAAACGCCGTCAACTAGAACTGAAAATATTAGATGGCGAGCTTTGTCAATAATATTAATAAAATGTAAACAAGACGTTTTCATATTCAGATTAAGACCACACACTTTGTTCATAAACATTACTGTTCATAACTAAACATAAAATCAAATTAAATTTTAAGTGTAAAAATATGAGTATAAATGATAGATTTCTGTTTACTAAACAGCAAAGTTTTTATAATTGTATTTTATTGAAATAAATTCGCATGTTGTTTTTAAATAGAAAAAATATATTCTAATAAAGGAATAAGCAGAAATAGAAAACAATTAAAATTAAACAAAAAATTATTAATTTTATAAGAACTTTCATAATATTTTGCGCCCTCTTTTTCGTATTGATTAAAATGATTGAGCATGTTTAGGTTTCTTAATAAAGTCCATGTATTTTCTGTGAATAATATTCGCAAATAAAATACATGTACGCTATTTATAAATTCAATATGTCTGGAGTCACTTTTCTTTTATAATATATACTGAGAATATTTAAAAACTTTTTGCTCACACATAAAGCCATTAGCAATTTTTCCACAGACCTCAATGGCATTTTTATTTATCTTTTTTGAAAGAATTATTTATTTGTGGAAAGAAATTTCAGATGTAATTTCAATTTTTATTCATGAAATGTCTAAAT
The DNA here is from genome assembly GCA_021605075.1 of Caerostris darwini. Lineage (NCBI taxonomy): Eukaryota > Metazoa > Arthropoda > Arachnida > Araneae > Araneidae > Caerostris > Caerostris darwini. The sequence goes on from BPLQ01007586.1 coordinate 39,580, forward strand.
TGGGAATCCAACGCAAATATCTTTAAGTCTAGCAAATTAGATATGATAACGAACGTATTGTAGATGTCTAAGGCAAAAAAATTCATATCGCAGGAAAGTTCAATTAATATGCAAATCCAACTTATTTTCGTAAGGGACCTGACACTTTCTTATTTTTTATCAATGCGTATAAGAATCAAAGCTCAGAAAATCTTCAAATTTAAAAATATATTATGGTATGCAAAAAATATATTTATAACTTTCAGCGAATGAAAAATATTTTATTTTAAAGGAAGAGATAGTTAATATAAACAACTTTTTATATATTTTTAAAAAGTTAACATCTAAATGAGATATTACAAAATTTTCATATTACTCTCAAATATAAAAACTTTTTTTTTTTTTGCTTTGGACAAATTAAAATAAAATGATTCAAAAGAGACTAGATATTTGTATGAGAAATTATAAATTTATATTAATTGTAATAAAATGAAAATTTTAATTTTTATAAAAAAAATTAATAAGTTTAAAAATTTAATAATAGAAAAATTTAATATTAATAAAATAAAGATTTTAAATTTTTTTTCTTAAATTATTAAAAATTTAAAAAAACTTAATTTTTTTAATTCTTAAAATTTTTAACTTTTAATAAATTAATGAATAAATTTTTTTTAAATTTGTCTTAATTCAAAATGATAATCATAATCTCCATATTTAAAACAAAATTATTACTCATTCTTAATTCTGTTAAATTCATTCCTTTTTGTTTTACATAATAAACGAAGGCCATTTAAAGCTTAGAAAATTCAATTAAATATTGAATTAATTATTTTCAAATCGTGATTTATTAAGTTATGAGCATATAAAAATTCTTTTAAATTATATAAAACGGAATTTTAGCTGATTTTTTTGGAATATTAAAGTATTTTCATTTTGATTTATTTTCCCAAAAGATTATCGAATTTAGTACCCTAGTCTGGACAAGTACCCTCGAACATAGTGTTGGAAATTAATTTTTAGAACCAAAATAATTATTTTTAATAAAATATTTTCATTTAACAAAGATTTAATTAAATATTATTTTTGAAATTTTAAAAATACATGCTATGTAGGTAGGTAAGCCATGTAATTATTAAATAATCTGAGAAATTTTTTCTATTATTTTTAAATGCTAACAATTTTTAGTTCATGTATTATAATTAAGCAATTAAATTTTTATTCATGCTTACGAATTTAGAATATTTAATTAATTATGGAAACAAAGGAAACTAATCTGCCTTATAGCTGAACTCTTAAATAACATTAACTTTTTTATGGTTTTAGGATCTGAGACGTTTCCACTTAAGGGAGAAACAAGATAAATACGTTAGCAGTCTATTATTTTAGACCAGGGGTGCGCAACCCAAATGATCTTGCGTACTATTTTGGAAACGCATCCTAACTCATCGGGCCGCATATAAAATTATATATCCCTATATTAGATGTAGACCCACTCTAGACATTTTTGTGGAGTGAAAATTTGAAACATAATGAATTATTATTATTGTGTTTACTATTATTCTTGCATAGATAATATAATACTAATAATGATACTAAACGCAAATTGTAAAGAAATATATAACAATATAAATGAAATATAAAAAATATATAAATAATGTATAATATAATATGTTCATATTTGCTTTTGTTTTATTAAAATTATGGAATTTCAATGTTAGAAATATCATTCTCTAGTAAAATCAGAAAATTCTACCATAAAAATTAATTTACAAAAAATAAATAAAAAATAAAAATAAACCCGCATGAACGACAAATAAAAGAAAAACTTAAGAATTTTTAAAAGATCGATGAAACACAATCAGAATTTGTAAAAAAAAATATAAATTATAATACGAAAAGTTTTTCACAATACAAGTTACAATACAATATGTTATTGTATCTAGCTGAAGAATATAAGCAATTAAAATAAACAGCACATTTCTTTTTAACGATGAATTCCTGTAATTTTACTATGAATAAAAAATAATTAAATCGCTGAAGATATTAAGGTCATTTTGAAAAATATGAAAATCAAATCGGACACAAAGTAAAACTCTTAAGTACACGACTCTAATAAAATTTACTTACTTACAATACTTTTTTTAATAAAGTAAAAAACGATAAAATAATAAAGTAACAGTAAGTAAGTAAATAAACAGTACCACTGTGATATTATTTTTACTCGTTTCCGACATGAAAACTTGAAGATTAAATCCTTGAAGTGAAAATGCGACAGCAGCCGTGTGTAGAAACCAAACGACCGGTGTAGCAGTTGAGAAAGGGAAGAAATATAATCCACGGAATTCCTCAGAGGGAAGTGTTCGCAGAAGCAAACCTGGAGAATTCTAAGGTGTCCAATATCCCCGATTCAGGAGGCAAAATTATCCCAGAGGACTTTATGGAGTATCATATTGTTAGTTTATGGAATTCCCGCAGGACTCGATTGAATTATCCTGGCAAGGATACAGCCATAGGGACACACTGGAATGGACACATGGAATGAATCCGTATTCATTTATTGCTTAAGGATGTTCTCTTCTTACTTTGTCTTTCGGACGCCAGGAGGAAGTATTGAGATGTTTGTGGTGGTAAAGAATAAAATTATTTGTCATTTTCAAGAAATGAATTTTTTTTATATCTATTGCAACATTTGGAAATATTTTTGAATAGTAATATTATAAATAGAAACACTTATTATAGATGAGGCATCATATTGTTTTTAAGAATTTATGTTATCACTAAGATTAATAAACAATTGTTGTGTTGTTGTTTCTTATCCCACTTGGTAGAATGTAGACCAAGCCCACGAACCCGTGAGATCTCACGGTGAAGGGAAAGGGTGTAGTTTCTCTTGTGATGATGCACCCTTAGGTAGAAGTCTGATTTAACTCTGTGACGCTGACTTTTTTACATTGTAGGGTTGTCAGGCATATAAAAATTACAGCCATATTAAACTTGGACCTACGACTTAAGGTGGATTCTGAACCAATAAAAATGTATAAAAATAATATTAAAACTAGCTAAAAAAAAAAAAAAAAAAAAACTTAAAAAATTTAGAAAGATCGAAGATGAAGGATAATTAGACTTTGTAAAAAAGGTATACATTATAGTACAAAAATTTTGAATTTCATAACACAAGAACTTATTTAAAACTCTAAAGGTAATATATAATCAAATATTTTATTGTATATAGCTGAAAAATATAAACAATTAAAATAAGACATCACATTTCTCTTTAACAAAGAACTCTTGTGAATATAATACAAATAAAAAAAGAATCAAATCCCTGAAGATATTAAGTTTATTTTACACAACACCATCAAATCATACACAGAGTAAAACATTTAAGTAATAAACTAGTAAGTAAACAAACAGTACTACTGTGATATTATTTTTGCTCCTATGCGACACGAAAGCTTTAAGATTAAATCCCTGAGGTGAAAATGCGTCAGAAGCCGTGTGCAGAAACAAAACGACCGCAGTTGAGAAAGGGAAAAAATATACTCCGCGGAATTCCTCAGAGGGAAGCGTTCGCAGAAGCAAATCTAGAGAATTCTTGGGTGTCCAATATCCGCGATTCAGGAGGCAAAATTATCCCGGAGGACTTTATGGAGCATCATATTGTTAGATTATGGAATTCCCGCAGGACGCAATTGAATTATCCTGGCAAGGATACAGCCACGGGGACACATGGAATGAGTCCCTATTCATTTATTGCCTAAGGTTGTTCTTTTCCTACTTTCCTTTTTGGCGCCAGGAGAAATTCTTGAGAAGTTTGTAGTGATAAAGGATGGTAAAGAATAAAATTACATGTCAGTTTAAAAAAAAAAAATGAATTTTATTTATACCCATTGCAACAATTGGAAATATTTTTGAATTATAATATTATAAATAAAAACACATATTATAGATAATACAAATTCTGAAAAACAGTATCATGCCTTATCATTCTAATTAATATACAATTGTTGTCCTGTTGGTTGTTTCTTATCCCACTTGGTAGAATCTTGACCAAACCCACGAACCCGTGTGGTATCATGGTTGAAAGGAAAGAGGGTAGTTCCTTTTTACAGGGTACGGTTGTCAGCCCTACGCTCTACAGCCATATTAGACTAAAGTGGATACTGAACAATTAAAAATATATTAAAAATAATATTATACACGCCTACAACAAATAAAAAACCATCTAAAAGAATTTTAGAAAGATCGAAGATGAAAGATAATCTGATTTTGTAAGCAATATATGTATTATAATACGAAAATGTTGAGTTTCAGAATGCAAGAAATTATTTAAAACTCTAAAGGTAATATATAATCAGTTATTTTATTGTATATAGTGGAAAAACGTAAGCACTTAAAATAAAACACCACATTTCTTTTTAACGATGAACTCTTGCGTATATCATAAAAATAAAAAGTAATCAAATCCCTGAAGGTATTAAGCTAATTTTACACAATACCATCATAACAGATACACAGAAAAACATTTAAGTACACTCAACTAATACAATTTACTTATTTATAATACTTTTTTGATAAAAAAGATAAAGTAATAAAATAACAATACAAAAGAGTAAGTAAGTAAATGAACAGTACGACTGTGATATTATTTTTACTCCGACACGAAACTTTAAGATTGAATTTTGAGGTGAAAACGCGGTGAAAACGCGACGAAGGCCGTGTGCAGAAACCGAACGACCGCAGGTGAGAAAGGGAAGAAATATTCTCCGCGGAATTCCTCAGAGGGCAGTGTTTGCAAGAGCAAATCTGGAGAATTCTTAGGTGTCCAATATCCCCGATTCAGGAAACAAAATTATCCCAGAGGACTTTATGGAGCATCATATTGTTAGATTAGGGAATTCCCGCAGGACGCGATTGAATTATCCTGGCCAGGATACAGCCACAGGGACACTGGAGTGGACACGTGGAATGAGTCGTTATTCATTTATTGCTTAAGGGTGTTCTTTTCTTACTTTCCTTTTTAGCCGGATGGAGAATAAAATATTTGCCATTTTCAAAAGTCAAATTTATTCATACCTTTGCATCATTTGGAAATAATTTTGAATTATAATATTATTATAAATAGAAACATATACAATAAATAATTCATCATATTGTTTGCAAAATTTATATTATCACTCAAACTAATAAAAAACTAGTTGTGTTGTTGTTTCTTATCCCATTGATAGAATCTAGACCAAGCCCACGAACCCGTAGTCTCGTGGTTGATGTTTGGTTTGTCGCTTTACGGTCATTTTGTGCGCACTTTATTGTAATTAGACCGGAACCTATAGTTTAACATGTATTCCGAGCCACTAACAAACATTCATGCCACCACCAGGACTCTAACAGTCTCATGTTGAAGAAAAAGGGGGAAATTTCTGTTGTGATGTAGACGTCTGACTTAGCTCCGAGACGCTGACTTTTTTACAGAGTAGGGTTTACAGCCCTACGATATAAAGCCATATTAGACGAGGTCTTAAGACTTAAACTGTATTCTGAAGAATTTTAGAATATTTAATTAATTATGAAAACAATGGACACTAATCTGTTTTAAAGCTGATCATTTAAATACCGTTAGTTTTCTTATGTTTTAAAGAGTTTACTACTTAAAGGAGAAACAAGATAAAAAAAATTATAAATTTCAACAAAGATATATACTATAATACGAAAATTTCAAGTTTCCGAACACAAGAACTCATTTAAAATTTTAAAAGTAATATATAATCAAAAATTTTCTTGTTTATATTTGGAAAACAAACATTTAAAAAAAACACCATATTTCTTTTTAATGATGAACTCTTGTGTATATAATACGAATACAAAATAATCAAATACCTCATGATATTAAACTTCTTTTACACAATACCATCAAATCACACACAAAGTAAAACAGTTAAGCACACGCATCTAATAAAATTTACTTACTTAAAATACTTTTTTGATAAAGTAAAAGACGTTAAAGTATTAAAATAACAAAAATAAACGACAGTAAGTAAGTAAATAAACAGTACAACTGTGATATTATTTTTAGTCCCATTCCACACGAAAACTTTAAGATTAAATCCCTGAGGTGAGAACGTGACAGTAGCCGTACGCAGAAAACAAACGACACCAGTTGGGAGGAGGAAGAAATGTACTCCACGGAATTTTTCAGAGGAAAGCGTTCGCAAAAGCAAATCCGGAGAATTCTTAGGCGTCCAATATCAGCGATTCAGGAGGCAAAATTATCCCAGAGGACTTTGTGGGGCATCGTATTGTTGGATTATGGAATTCCCGCAGGACGCGATTGAATTATCCTGGCAAGGATACAGCCACAGGGACACTGGAGTGGAAACGTGGAATGAGTCGTTATTCATTTATTGCTTAAGGGTGTTCTCTTCTTACCTTTCTTTAGGCCGCCAGTAGAACTTCTGCAGAAGTTTGTAGTGGTAAAGAATGGTGAAGAATAAAATTATTTGTCAGTTTCAAAAAATGAATTTTATTTATATCTATCGCAACATTTGGAAATATTTTTGAATTTTAATATTATAATTAGAAACGCATGTTATAGACAAGGCATCATGTAGTTTTTCAAAATTTATATTATCACTCAAATTAATAAACTATTGTTGTGTTGTGTTGTTGATGTTGTTTCTTATCCCACTTGGTAGAATCTAGACCAGGCCCACGAACCCGAGTGGTCTCTGGTTGAAGGGAAAGAGGGCAGCATCTGTCGTGATGCAGCACCTGTAGGTAGAGAAGTCTGACTTGGTTTCGTGACGCTGACTTTTTTACGGAGTACGGTTGTCAGCCGTACGCTCTACAGCCATATTGAACTGGAACCTACGGCTTAAAGTGGATTCCGAATCACTACAAATATTCATGGGACATCCGGGATTCTAACCGGAAACCTGTGGTTATGAGCTCTAGCCACTCGGCCATCAGGTCCTTGAAAGTAATATATAATCAATTATTTTATTGTATATAGTTGAAAAATATAAACAATTCAAAAAAACATTTCTTTTTAACGATGAAATCTTGTGGATATAATACAAATAAAATATAATCAAATCCCTGAAGATATGAAGCTTATTTCCCACAATACCATCAAATCAGACATGAAATAAAACATTTAAGTACATGCAGCTAATAAAATTTACTTACTTACAATATTCTTTTGATAAAGTGAAAAAAAAAAAACTATTTCGATTTTCGTAACATAAGAAATCATTTAAATCTTTAAAATTAATGTATAATCGATCATTTTATTGCTGAAAAATATCAGTTCAAAAATATAAACAATTAAAATTAAACCCCTTTCATTATAAGGATGGAAAGGATGTAATACGTATAAAAATAATCAAATATTCCTGAAGATATTAAACTTATTTTAGAAAATACCATCAAATCAGACACAAAGAAAACCTTTAATCACATGCAGCTAATAAAATTTACTTACTCGCAATATTTTTTTGATAAAGAAAAAATTATGTCGAGCTTCATAATATAAGAACCCAAACTATAAATTTTAAAGGTAATCTATAACCAATTTTTTTATTTTATATAGCTGAAAAATATAAAAATTAAAATAAGACACCAAACTTTTTTTTAACCATCAACCATGAATGTGTATGAATCCATGAATGTGGATATAATACGAATTAAAAATAATCAAATCCTTGAAGATATTTAGCTTATTTTACACGATACCATCAAATCAGATACAAAGTAAAACATTTAGTACACGCAGCTAATAAAATTCCCTTTTCTGATAAAGTGAAAAACTGTAAAGTAATGAAATCACAATAATAAACAGTAAGTAAGTAAACAAACAGCACGAGTGTCATATTAATTTTACTCTTTTCCAACACGAAAACTTTAAGATTAAATCCCTGCGGTGAAAAGGTAACAGAAGCCGTGTGCAGAAACCAAACGACCGCCAGTTGAGAAAGGGAAGAAATATACTCCGCGAAATTCCTCAGAGGAAGGCGTTCGCAATAGCAAATCTGGAGAATCCTTAGGTGTCCAATATCACCGAATCAGGAGGCAAAATTATTCCAGAGGACTTTGTGGAGCATCGTATTGCTAGAATATTTAATTCCCCCAGGACGCGATTGAATTATCCTGGCAAGGATACAGCCACAGGGACACTGGAGTGGACACATGGAATGAGTCCCTATTCATTTATTGCTGAAGGGTGTTCTCTTCTTACTTTCCTTTTCGGTCGACAGGAAGAAGTTTGCAGAGGTAGAGGATGGACAATGAAATTATTAGTCAGTTTCGAAAAATGAATTTTATTTATATCTATTGCAACATTTGGAAATATTTTTGAATTTTAATATCATGAACAGAAACACATGTTATAGACAAGGCATCATGTAGTTTTTCAAAATTTATATTATCACTCAAATTAACCAACTATTGTTGTGTTGTTGTTGATGACGTTGTTTCTTATCCCACTTGGTAGAATCTAGACCAGGCCCACGAACCCGAGTGGATTAATGTTATATATACCTTTTGCATCATTTGGAAATATTTTATATATTATTTATATATTAATTATATTATTTATATATTAATTATATTATTTTATATATTAATTATAATATAAAAAATAAAAACACGTATTGTTGAGAAACCGCATCACATCGTTTTTCAGAATTTATATTATCATTCCAATTAATAAACAATTGTTGGGTTGATGTTGTTTCTTATGCCACTTGGTAGAATCTAGACACCACGAACTCGTCTGGTCTCATGGTAGAAGGGAAAGGAGATCTTCTGTTCTATGCTTCAGCACCCATAGGTAGAAGTCTGACTTGGCTACGTGACGCTGACTTTTTTACAGTATAGGGTTGTCAGCCCTACAGCTTTATTAGACTGGGACCTACGGCTTAAAGTGTATTGTGTACCCAATAAAAATAAATGAAAAATAATATTAAGCCCGCTAACAACAAATAAAAGAAATCTTTGGAATTTTAGAAAGATCGAAGAGGAAAGTTAATCAGATTTTGTAAGCAAGTTATATATTATAATACGAAAATTTTGAGTTTCATAATATAGTAACTCACTTAAAACCTTGAAGGTAATACATAATCAATTATTGTATTGTATATAGTTGAAAAACATGAAATAAAATACAACATTTTGTAGCGATGAACTCTTGTGAATATAGCACGAATAAAAAATAATCAAATCTCTGAAGATATTAAGATTATTTTAAACAATACCATCAAATCAGACGAAAAGTAAAATATTTAAGCACACGTAGCAATAAAATTTATCAAAAAGTTCTGTTAGTATTTAAAGTAAAAATCAGGAAAGTGATAAAAAAACAATATTAAACAACAGCAAGTAAGTAAATAAACAGTACGACTGTGATATTATTTTTACTCCGACACGAACACTTTAAGTTTAAACCCCTGAGGTGAAAACGCGACAAAAGCCGTTTACAGAAACCAAACGACCGCAGTTGAGAAAGGGAAGAAATATTATCCGCGAAATTCCTCAGAGGGAAGTGTTCGCAGAAGCATATCCGGAGAATTCTTAGGTGTCCAATATCCCCGATTCAGGAGGCAAAATTATCCTGGAGGACTTTATGGAGCATCATATTGTTAGATTATGGAATTCCCGCAGGACGCGATTGAATTATCCTGGCAACTATACAGCCACGGGGACACTGGAGTGGACACATGGAATAAGTCCTTATTCATTTATTGCTTAAGGGCGCTCTCTTCCTACTTTCCTTTTCGGCCGCTGGGAGGAAGTCTTGAGATGTCAGTAGTGGTAAAGGGTAGAGAATAAAATGGTTTGTTAGTTTCAAAGAATGAATTTTATTTATACCCATTGCAACAGTTGGAAATATGTTCTAATTATAAAATTATAAATAAAATCACATACTACTGTGTCCAAAAAGTAAGACTAATTTTTAATTTAAAATTCCCGGGGCTTATGGAATTTCAATTGTTTATCTATTTTAGGTTGCTGGTACTGTCTTTGACATCTGTGTGAAATCTGACTTCAAAATATTCATTAGTTTTTTAGTTTTGCTCGGTTTCGTGATACGCTAAAACTGATACCGGCGATTGTTGAAATGTCTGAATTAATTGAGCAAAGAACTTGCATTCAATTTTGTTTGCAGAAACGTATAGAATGTTGCAGAAGGCATTCGTTGAGCATTCTTATATCGGAAAGAAATGGTTAGAAGAGGTATAAACATTTCAAAGAAGGCAGATAACGCGTAGAAGACGAATAGCCCTCTGGTCGACCATCAACCTCAACCGACGAAGTTCACGTCCTAAAAATTAAAGATTTGGTACTTGCAAACCGTCGATTTACAATTAGAAATCTTGATGATGATGTTGGAATTTCAAAAGGATCGGTCAATTCCATTTTGGGCCTCAAACGCGTCAAATCTCAATTGGTACCGAAAACATTGAATTAGCCAGCTCACTCTGCATTGATTCTTCGTCACATTTTTAACAAAAAATGAAACCCATATCGTTCCACAACCACAGTATTGACACTGTGCGACATCTGGCTATTACCTAAACTCAAAAGACTACTTCGGGGACACCGTTTAGAGTCGATTGAAGTGATTCAACGTGAATCGCCGCGCGCTTTGAAGGCCTTCCCTGCCTATGACTTTTTAGCATGTATTTGAGAATTGTAAAACAGTTGGAATAAGTACTTTGTGTCTGGAGGGGATTACTTTGAACCCCATGAAATAAATTTGGACGACTGACAATAAAGTCTTGTGGATATAACGCTAAAAACATCCATGGCACCATGTGGACAGAAGCCCCTATGGTGCCACTCCTATGGTGCCTTGCCAGGATAAGACCATCCTGTGGTAGCGAGCGCTAGCCACACTGCCATCAGGCCCTTAAAGGTCATATATAATCAATTATTTAATTATATATAGTTGAAAAATATAAAGAATGAAAACAAAACACCGCATTCCCTTTTAATGATGAACTCCTGTGGATATAATACAAATAAAAAAAAATCAAATCTCTGAAGACATTAAGATTATTTTACGCAATACCATCAAATCTGACACAAAGTAGAACATTTCAGCACACGCAGCTAATAACTTTATCAAAAAAGTACTGTTAGTAAGTAAAGTAAAAATCAATAAAGTTACAAAATAACAATAATAAACAGTAAGTAAATAAACAAACAACACGACTGCGATATTATTTTTACTTTCATCCGACACAAAAACTTTAAGAATCAATCCCTGAGGTGCAAACGCGACAGAAGCCGTGTGCAGAAACCAAACGACCGCCAGTTGAGAAAGGGAAGAAATATACTCCGTGGAACTCCTCAGAGGGAAGTGTTTCGCAAAAGCAAATCGGAGAATTCTTAGGTGTCCAATATCCCCTATTCAGGAGGCAAAATTATCCCAGAGGACTTTATGGAGCATCATATTGTTAGATTATGGAATTCCCGCTGGACTCGATTGAATTATCCTGGCAAGGATACAGCCACAGGGACACTGGAGTGGACATAAGGAATGAGTCCTTATTCTTTTATTGCTTAAGGGTGTTCTCTTCTTACTTTCCTGTTCGGCCGCCGGAAGAAAGTCTTGAGAAGATTGTGGTGGTAAAGGATGGTAAAGCATAAAATTATTTGTCAGTTTCAAAAAAATGAATTTAATTTAAAGCCATTGCAAGATTTGGAAATATTTTTTAATTATAATATTTTATATAGAAACACACATTATAGATAAGGCATGTTGTTTTTCTAAATTTATATTATCACTGAAACTAATAAAAAATATTATATTGTGTTATTGTTGTTTATTATCCCCCTTGGTAGAATCTAGAACAAGCCCACGAGCCCGTAGTGACTCTTGGTTGAAAGGAAAGGGAGCAGCTAATGTTGTGATGCAGCACCCGTAGGTAGAAGTCTGACTTGACTCCGTGACGATGACTTCTTTAGGTAGGATAGTTTTTAGGTAGTTTTTTAGCGTAGGGTTGTTAAACCTACGTTATACAACCATATTAGACTGGGACCTACGGCTTAAAGTGTATTCTGAACCAACAAAAATATATAAATAATAATATTAAACCAGCTAACAATAAATAAAAAATAATGTATAGAATTTTAGAAATATCGAAGATAAAAGATAATCAGATTTTGTAAAGAAGGTATATATTATAATACGAAAATTTTGAGAGTTTCATAATACAAGAACTTACTTAAAACTTTAAAGGTAATACATAATTAATTATTTTATTGTATATGATTGAAAAACATTAACACTTAATTAAAAAAAAAATAAAATACCACATTTTTTAACGATAAACTCTTGTGGATATAACGAATAAAAAATAATCAAATCTCTGAAGATGTTAAGCTTATTTTGCACAATATCGTCAAATTAGACACAAAGTGAATCATTTAAGTACATGAAGCTAATAAAATTTACTTACTTACAATACATTTTTGATAAAGTAAAAAAAGGTAAAATAATAAAATATCAATAAGCAAGTAAATAAATAGTACGATTGTGATATTATTTTTACACTCACCCGACACGAAAACTTTAATATTAAATCCCTGCGGTGAAAAGGCTACAGAAGTAGGGTTGTCAGCCCTTAAGATCCACAACCATATCAGCCATAAATGTTACGTGATATATCAATTAATGATCTACTTCTTCATTGGCGCAATAGTACCATGGTGGGTCAAGGTCGTCTGCCTACTAGCAGATTTCGAAACATCAGGTGTTTTCTTTTTACGGGGTACGGTTGTCAGCCCATCGCCCAATGCTCTGTAGCAATATTAGACCGGCACCTACGGCGTAAAGTGGATTCCAAACCCCTAGAAATATCAGGACCTCGTCGGGACTCGAACCCTAAACCTGTGGTACCAAGCACTAGCCAGGCCCTTAAAGGTAATATATAATAAATTATTTTATTATATATAATTGAAAAATATAAACAATTGAAATAAACCCCATTTCTTTTTAACGATGAACTCTTGTGAATATAAAACGAATAAGAAATAATCAAATCTCCATGAATATATTAAGCTTATTTTACATAATACCACAAAATCAGACAGAAAGTAAAACATTTAAGTACAGGCAGCTGATAAAATTTACTTAGTTGCAATCCTTTTTTCATATAGTAAAAAACCGGTAAAGTAATAAAATAACAATAATAAACAGCAAGCAAGTAAATAAACAGTACGACTGTGGTATTACTTTTACTCCTATCCGACACGAAAAATTTAAGATTAAATCCCTGAACTGAAAACGCGACAGAAGCCGTGTGCAGAAACCAAATGACCGCAGTGGAGAGAAGGAAGAAATATACTCCGCGGAATTCCTCAGAGGGAAGTGTTGGCAAAAGCAAATCCGGAGAATTCTTAGGTGTCCAATATCAACGATTCGGGAGGCAAAATTATCCCGGAGGACTTTAGGGAGCATCATATTGTTAGATTGTGGAATTCCCGCAGGACTCGATTGAATTATCCTGCCAAGGATACAGCCGTAGGGATACTGGAGTGGACACACAGAATGAGTCGTTATTAATTTATTGCTTAAGGGTGTTCGCTTCTTACTTTCCTTTTCGGCCGCCAGGAGAAAGTCTTGAGAAGTTTGTAGTGGTAAAGGATAGTACAGAAATAAAAGATAGAACTATTGTTAGTTTCAAAAAATGAATTTTATTTATACCAATTGCAACATTTATAAATGTGGGGCCGGATGGCCGAGTAGCTAGCACTCTGTGACTCAGTAACACAGGTTTCGGGTTCGAGTCCTGGTGTTGCCATGGATGTTTGTAGTGGTTTAGCCACCGTACCTTACGCCGTAGGACCCAGTGTAACATGATCATAGGGCGTTGCGGGGTTATTGTTACTCCGCGTCCGTAGCTTATCTTCAAGACACACGCACCTCCCGGGTAATTCTAAGTGAGTAAAATAGGTGCAGCACTTGTTTAAGGCATCAAAGACAACTGCCTAAGTGTTTGCTAGCTGCATTGCAGAAAAAAAATTATTTGGAAATATATTTGAATTGTAATATTTCAAATAAAAACACATTTTTTAGATAAGGCATCATATTGTTTTTCAGAATTTATATTATCACTCAAATTAATAAACGAATGTTGTGTAGTTGTTGTTTTGTATCCCACTTGGTAGAATCTAGAACATCGCGAACCCGTGTGGTCTCATCGGGGTAGTTTCTGTTCTGTGAGGCTGCACCCGTAGATAGAATCTGACTTGTCTCCGTGGCGCTGATTTTTTTTATAGGGAGGGGTTGTCAGGCCTACGCTCTACAGCCATATTAGACTGGGACCTACGGCTTAAAGAGGAATCTGAACCATTAAAAATATATAAAAAATAATACTAACCCATTAACAACAAATAAAAAACAATCTTTAGAATTTTAGAAAGATCGAAGATGAAAGATAATCAGATTTTGTAAGCAAGGTATATATTATAATACGAAAATTTTGAGTATCATAATACAAGAACTTATTTAAAACTTTAAAGATAATATACAGTCAATCATTTTAATGCATACATTTGAAAATTATAAAAAATTAAAATAAACGCATTTTTTAACGATGAACTCTTGTGAATGTAAAGAAAATAACAAATAATCAAATCTCTGAAGATAAGTTTATTCTAACAAAATCCTCAAATCAGACACAAAGTAAGACATTTAAGTAAAAGCAGCTAATAAAATTTACTTACTTAAAATACTTTTTCTATAAAGTAAAAATCATAAAATAATAGTAAATAAGTAAATAAACAGTATGAGTGTGATACTACTTTTACCAACACGAAACATATAAGATTAAATCCCCGAGATGAAAACGCAACAGAAGCCATGAGCAGAAACCAAACGACCGCAGTTGAGAAAGGGAAGAAATGTACTCCGCGGAATTTCTCAGAGGGAAGCGTTCGCAGAAGCAAATCTGGAGAATTCTTAGGTGTCCAATATCCACGATTCAGGAGGCAAAATTATCCCAGAGGACTTTATGGAGCATCATATTGTTAGATTATGGAATTCCCGCAGGACGCGATTGAATTATCCTGGCAAGGATACAGCCACGGGGACACTGGAGTGGACACACGGAATGAGTCGTTATTCATTTATTGCTTCAGGATCTTCTCTTCTTACTTTGTTTTTCAAGGGTTTGTAGTGTTGAAGAATGGTAAAGAATAAAATTATTTGTCATTTTAAAAAAAAAAAGGAATTTCATTTATTCCCATTGCACCATTTGGAAATATTTTTGAATTATATATTATAGTATTACAATTATAATATTATAACAAATATTATAGATAAGGCATCATATTGTTTTTCAGAATTTATATTATCACTCCAACTAATAAAAATTGTTGTGTTGTTTTCTTTCTTATCCCACTTGGAAGAATCTTGATCAAGCCCACGAACCTGTGGTCTTAAGGTTTGAGGTTTGGTTTATCGCTCTACGGTCATTTTGTGAAAACGTTAGCCTAATTAGACGGGGACTTATAGTTTATAATGTATTTCGCACCACTACCAAACATCTGCAACCCCCAGGACTCAGTTTTATGGTTGAATGGAAAGGGGACAGCTTCTGTTGTTGATGCTGCACCCGTAGGTAGAAGTCTGACTTGGCTCCGTGACGCTGACTTTTTTACAGGGTAGGGTTGTCTACCCTGCGATCTACAGCCATATCTGCCATAAATGTAATGTTATTTGTTAATTAATAATCTTCTTCTTCATTGGCACAATAGACCCATGGTGAGCCAAGGCTGTCTGCCTACTAGCAGATTCCGAAATATAATTTTTTTTCTTTTTACGGTGTACGGTTGTCAGCCTTTAGCCCAGTGCTCGATAGTAATATTAGACAAGGAACTACGACTTAAAGTGGATTCCAAACCACTACAAACACCCCTGGCACCGTCTGGACTCGAACCCGAAACCTTCAGTACCGTGCGCTAGTGCTCTAGTCACTAATTCAGGCAACGTTAATTAAATAAAAAAATGTAAGTTAATATATCTAGAAATGGTTTCTCAGCAAATTCGAAGGAATTATCTTGTAAGTGATATCCAAGTGAAATACGAGAACTTTTCAAAAAAGAATTTGCTCCACTTTTGGGAATGAGTGGTTATGCTCTAGCCCGGCATAATATCGATTTAGGACGTCTTTTGTCTCATTCAAACTTCTCGAATAGCATCCATGAGAAACGGAAGGTCATAAGATTTCTTAAAGAGTTTAAAGAATTGATTTCTCAGAGATTTATTCCATATTAAAATTATATTAGCCATATAATCGAAACCGAATTTGTATTTGGTTTCTCCATATTTCAAAATTCTTAAATTAATTACAATATAAATATATGTGCAGTTTTATTTTTTAAGTATAATTATCATTGAAATAATTTAATATTAACAATTTTCAATTACTGGAATACTAAATTTTAAAACATAGAAGATTGACTTTCATTGAATATATAAAAAAACATATCAAATATTATTTCCATAGTTCAGAAAATTTTATATATATCTTTTGTTTATCAGACAATACCATTCCATAATATATAATTAAAAATGATATAATAAAAATAACTCCCAAGTAAATTTTTCTGAATCATTTATGTTTATATTATAAAATAATTGAGTTACTATTCAATTGAATGCTGCAATAAAGCATATGCAAATTTAAAATATGTAATGCATCGAAATATATACCGTTTCTTAAACTAAGATGATTTCCACCTATTTCAGGCTTTTAAGAATATGTTTCCTTTCTATGATATAGTGGTTTTCATATTATTACTCAGGTACTCAGTTGGTACTTCCATTGAAGTTGCCAAAGTATTTTACACGATATTATTACTGAGGTACTCCCCAATTGGTACTTCTATTGAAGTTTCCAAAGTATTTCACATGTTATTATCACTCAGGTTCTTCACAATTAGTACTTCCATTGAAGTTGCCAAAGCATTTTACATATTATCACTCAAGTACTCCATAATTGGTACTTCCTCTAAAGTTGGCAAAATATTTTATAAGTTAAAAAATATTTTATTGGTTATGCCATTATAATTAAAAAATATTTTATTGCAGTTACATAGTTTATTAACAAAACCCATTGAAGCTTGAATTTATTTGAAACCAATATAAAAACAATCAATGCATATGGTTATATTGAATAGAAAATTTTCATATTTCTTTAATTTCAAACGCATATCGTTTATTATATTTATTATTTAAAGCATTACATTTTATTTCTTCCGAAGTAACTATCATATTTTAAATACATTTAATTAAAGTTATTTCGCAATTTGAACTCTTGTAATATATAATTATGCAAATGAGTATTATATGTAGATACATATATAATATAAATTTTTAAGAAATGCTATTTGGTATTTTAGATATATTTCCACTACATTTACTAGATAAGATAATACAATCACAGCAGCATTTGAATGCAAAATTAACAATTTAATGAGCTTAAATTTTCAGTCATACATAGTTTTTCATCAACTCCCAAACATTGTAGTAAATGCATATAACAGTAACAAAGCTTATTAGAGAATATAAAAAGAATACTTGTATATATACTTGTGAAATTATAAAAAATAATCAACTATTAAATGAAGAAATTGCATATTTGATGAGTACCCCATGATGTAGGAAAACAAAATATAAATATCTACGCTATTAATTGACTATATAATTTAGAGTTGTTTATTTTGAAACATAGCATTTCCATTTATTAAAATTACTGCAGAGCGTTAATTCTTTATCGAGAATATTTCTATAAGAAATGTTCAACATTCTCATTTAAAATTTAATTAAATGTTTTCAACTTCACTAAGCAATATTACTTTAAAATATTTTCCATTAATGTGGATTTAGCATAAGAGTTTGTCTAAAGTCATATATTTAAAATAATAATAATAAACATCTAGTGAAAATTGAGATTTGAAGCAATAGTTTCTGATAATTTGAGAATTTATTTTATATCTCATAAATGTAGATTTCGCTTTAATTTATTCCATTCGAGTATAGAAAATCTTTCCATTTTTTTCTTTGCATTAAAATATGTTTCCTCCCAAAATATAATTTATCCTTTCGCAATTTATATTTGCTACAGAGGTTTAAAGGAATATCAAAATATTTACAGTCTGATTTTAATAACCATCAAAATCAGAAACATTTATAAAATGCAAATTTTTCTTTACATTCAGTATAAAATTAGAAGTTATCAAAAGGAAAGTAATATTATGCTTCGAAAATTAATCCGTAAAGAAATCTAATATCCTTTATCTGTGTATATAATAATTTCTTTTCAACTTCCATGAATCAAAATATTATTTTCTGTTTCAACAATAACATCTTTAAAGAACATACACGAATAATTTATTATTTATTTTTGGATTTAATGAAACATTTGATAATATTCTACAACTTTACATATTCGTTTTGTTACCATGTGATTTTAGAGAAAATGGTACAATATTTCTAAAAGATTTATACAAGTACATATCAATCAGTAAATCAGGATAATTTGTAATGTATATTTTGTTCACTGTAAAATTATCATACAAAATGAATAGCTATGTTAGGTAGAATAAAAAACTACATCTTAAAAAGTAAATAACTTTACAGATAAATTAAAACAAATTCAAAGAATGTAAATTTTTGATATAGGGCCTCAGCTACCTATTGATAAACTAACGGTTCTACTAAATAAATTCTGTGGTTTATCCACCTTATATATCACGTAGGTTTGAATAAATGTTTTTCTAGATAAACTTTATCATATACGAAAAATCCTAAGAAAAATCCTCCATAATATCACGAGTTAAAGCGAAATATTTTATGATATACACCCCAGAGCTTTTACTACTTAATTTTTTTTTAATAAAAAATTATTGCAAATAAAGATTTCAGTAAGAATCGAACTCTTGCTATTACTAGTTACTTACATCAGCAATAAGATAGTAAAAATGTTACAGAATATCAAATTGATTACATCTTTTAACATGTTGATGTGATACCTCTCAAAGATAACTCAAATTATTTTAAGTAAGATGCAACAAAAAAACTAAAGAATCAGATTTGAAAACTAAAGAAATATAAGATAGTTAATTCCTAATTAAGTTGTAGTTATAGGGATATTTATTTCTAATTAAGATTAATTCCTTCTCAAATTACTTTGGCATGTCTTAGAATAGTCAGTTCCTTAAAACATGTAAAAATTTCTTGTCCTATTAAATGTAATTACAAAAGAATAAGTTGTTGATGAGATGCTAAGTAATAATTAAAGATCTGCTTAGATGAAGATTAAGGTTCATTAAGATAGGTTACAGATCTTGTATTTCTCTTTTCTAATCCCTCTTGCAGACTAAACAATTATGCAGCAGTTTCAGCATTTGTAAATGATTCGCTAACAAATTGGGAAATGTCATTTGAAGTATAATTAGCAAATGATTACGCTCACTGAAATATTAGAAAACTCACTCAATCACTGTATTTCGGCACTGAAATAAAAAACAAGTAATATAAAAAAAAATTTTTTTAAGTCAATTCCTACTTTTTTTTCACTATATTGCAGAAAGTCCTTTAAAAATAATTTTTATTCATTATTTTATGTTTATTTGCCGCCATCTATTGGTAAATATATGCAACTTAAATCTAAAACAAACTAAAATTAATTAATTTAATTTAATTACTGAATTAATAGTTGAAAAAACTGTATTAACATCAAGTGTCATCCACTACAAATTAAAAAAAATGTATTTGAACTTGAGTGGAAGAATACAAAGTATTTTATTAACGATTGAAAATTTGAACAAGATATATATAGGGAGAGTGTGAATTAACAGAAGGAATTGAAAAAAAAAAAACTAAATCACTAAATTTCGACACCGAAATATTAAAAAAAAACTACCCAGTCACTAAATTTTGGCACTGAAATATTAGAAATTCACTCAGTCACTTAATTTCAACACTGAAATACTAGAAAAATCACGCAATCTCTAAATTTCGGCACTGAAATATTACAAAAATATTTCATTCAAGTTTTCTTTCCACAAAGACTGGAATATGTGGTATTTCTTCTGAGTTATCAAACCTTGAGAGCTTTGAGCAGCGTTTATTAAAACTTTTTGAAAAGGTAAGAATGTCAATTTGTAAAACCAATATCTTTAATAAATAAAATGATAAAATTAAAAAAAAATATAAAGTAGATACAATTAACTTATAATAAACTGTTCATAAAAAAAAATCTCATTTAATCAATTCTTCAGAACAAAATCTCAAGAATAAAAAAAAAGCGAATCAATTTTTTAGATAAAGGATATCCAATATAAAGACATTTCTAAGCACCACAGATGTTATAACATTTCTGACCTTACATTTTTTTTCTTGTTTTCAATACAAAGTAACAGGATTTTTGTTCAAAGTTTGAATAGAAAAAAAGTCTTATTCGTCTTGAAAAAAAAGATACCCCCACACAGAGAATAAAACCTTTCATCTTTTCCTTTTTTTAAAAAAGGTGGCGGTCCAGAGTTGAAGAAAAGATCGCTAATATTGCATTCAAGAGAGCGGGAAAGAAGTTTCTTAAGTCGTGGACAATGAAATATTTCACATTTACTATAGATATGAATTTTATACTGGAGCATTTTATTCAAAAGGGAAAGCCAGAAATCGATGGCACCTTTTTGCGTTTTACAAGAAAGTTTCTAAGGGTTGTGTCTGTGGTAGTGATTTTAAAGATAAATTGAAAGATTATACTTAGCCTACATAAGTTACTGATTAAATAAGTCGGTTGAAATCTTATTTTGCTGTAAACTGTTAAAAAAGAAATCGATCAATATTTGTTCTGTAAAATAGAAACTTTTTATTATCCAATCTAGTAGATGGAAATTGATTTTTGTTTCCAATATACGCCCCTATAGGACATTATTTAAAAGTGCTAGCAACACTTTCCACAGGGCAATACATTCTTGAAGACCTTTCTTAAATAATCATGAAAAAAAATGTTTCTGTAGTCAAGTTGATGTCTGTAAAGCCTATTAATATATGGGAACAGTAGTTAACCAATTTAAATATTATTACATTACTGTGCAAATTAATTGGGACAAATACAAAAATTTCCATACATGAGATTTACATA
This sequence comes from Caerostris darwini, assembly GCA_021605075.1. Taxonomy (NCBI): domain Eukaryota; kingdom Metazoa; phylum Arthropoda; class Arachnida; order Araneae; family Araneidae; genus Caerostris; species Caerostris darwini. The sequence continues at coordinate 60,720 of BPLQ01007586.1, forward strand.
GCATAACTTCATTTACATATATTTCATAGTATTCTAGCCCCAAATATGTACTTTAATGTATGTTATAATATGTATCTTTAATGATATTCTGTACACATTTAGGCTTGGATTTCACTAATTTAGAATATACATATTTGCTGTCCTCATAAAGAAACCGAACGTTTACGACATTCTCAATCATTTTTCTCTTGGTTGAGCAGTCCATCTTACTTACACGCCTCTTCACAATGCTCCGCAAATTTTCAATGGGATTAACATCTGGAAAATGTCCAGCCAATCCAAAACTGTTAATTTTATTTTCTTGGAGAAATTACCTTGTTACTTTAGAAGAGTCTGGCATCAACCATATCAATACCTTCAGCGAACGTTTGCAAAAAAGGCACAATTTTATGAAATTCAATTGATTTTATTTGTTTTGCTTGATTTGTTTTGTTTTCGATTTAATTCGATGCAGTTTACTATTTCGTAGAGTAAATAGCAAATCTGAGGTGTTGTCTTACGTTTGCGTTTACATTTATTCTTCCGTTTTGGAGAAATTATTCCAAACTTATTTTGCTGATTTATAATTTTGGAAGCACAGGACTTTTCAACTCCAACTGCTACATGCAATATCCCTCATCGTCGTTGAGGTATGTCGACTTAGAGTAACAATTCTAGACCTTTTTCCTGGGAGTGATATCCATTTTTTTCATACACGTGAGAACAAGACAACTCACGCAATATATCACTTCTTATGGCAGCTGGCACGCAACTGATGCGAAAATGCTCTATGTGGGATGATTGCATGGTCAAACCAATTTAAACTATTCAAGGACAACCTCCTACCTTAATTCAGTGAACAGAATGTAGTTCCAACCGGTTTTAGGCAGGAAACCTTTGTGAAAGGACGAATCTTATGAAAAATGAAGCTTGTCCCAATTGTACAGTACTGTATTTAAGCACAAGACGCTGTAATTACAAGTATTGTTTTAAAGAAGATATATTATTTCAAAATTTCGTATACTTAACAAGACAGTCAATTTACAAAGAAATGCAAATTCCTTAATCTGAAAAATGACAATTAACAGATATATTAAGAGTTGTTAATTTTCAGTTGATAAAATGTCAAGAGATTCTTACATACAATTGATTTTTAGTAAATCAACATTTTCATGATTCGTCATAAAAGATGGCGTTTTAAAGTGGTTTTATATGAAAAACTGTATTTAACCTGCAATGATTATGACCAAGAATGTTTTAGAGAGTATTTTTAATCGGGTTATCTAATTACCCTCCCCAGCAGTAAAAATATTGGAATATTTTACCGAAATTGAAATGAATTTATACTAGTTTTGAGTAATTTTATATAAAAAAATGTTTTGTTTAGGAAACATACTTCTTAATGTGGTTTGTAATTTTTTTTTAAATGCCCTTTATATTTTAGAATTCGTTTTATTAGAATCTTTGAATAATTAGAATTCATATAGAATTTTAAAAAAATTCCGAGATTGAACTATCAATATATTCATCGAAGCATAAACTGATAACTCAGAATTATATCAAAATTTAAAGGAATATTTCTTTAGTTATTTTGTAAATGTGATTAATTTTAGAAATGACTACTAAAACATTGCACATTTTTTTTTAATTATTTCTACTGAGAAATTATTTGAGACAATTTCTCAATCTCATTTAAGAAAAAGGCATTTTATTTTTATACTAATAAATTTATCCAGAAAAATGTGAATTTTTATATTATGTGCGTTTTTTAAAACGTTGAAACAAATTTTTATCAATTTGAATATTTTAATTAGGAATTTGCCCATTCTCTTGCATATTTTATTATTTGACTTGCATATTTTATTAAAATCTTCTTTTTTAAGTTTTGTGTATGATTTTGTGATTCAATTAATGTATAACTATTTATTATTGCACTTATACTTATGTACATGTAATAAACGTCATAGTAAATATCCATATAGAAAGTAACACAAAATAATCTGCAAAATCAAAAAATATTTTACCAGATGAAAAAAATTAAAGAAAAAAACAATAAAGTGTTTCCTACAATGTTATTTTGCTCAAAAGAAAGTCAATAAAATAATCATTTTGTTGACTCGTATTGAGTTTTATTCAAGATATGATTACTTTCTAGAATAAAAGATTAAATTTATAAAATTTATGGAATGTATAAAATATGTTTTTGGCATAATTTATAGGAAATCTGTTTTTAAATGAAATATTTAAAAAATTTGTCGTGGACTTTTAAATTGTTAGTGAAGAACTAAGTGGATATACATCGTATAAAAAGTATATTATGTAAATCAAATGTTTAAAATATTACATAAAATGATTCTTGAATTTTGTAAAATGTATCAACTTTATTAGTTTCATTTATAACTATTAATGACAGAAATTTCTATCCGTAAATTAATTTGAGTTTTCTGTGAAATCTATGAAAGAAAATACTCATCTTTAAACTCGAAGTTAAACTAAATAGTGTTTATCAAAATAATATTACAAATACCAGCAATATAAATTCAAAAGTTAAAAAACAAAACAAAATACAAAATCTATTTCTTTTGATATTTTCTTTATTAAAATACTTGTATAAAAATATAGTTACTAGTATCAGCTCTATAAATGGTCTAGCGTCTAGCAAAAGAATATTTGAATATGAATATTTTAATGTTCCTGTATCACTTCATCAGTCGTAGTTAGTGATATAATTTTTTTAACATTATATATGCATTACATACCTGTGATTTAATGTTTTCAAATTTCTCATTATATTTTCCAATATTATAGATTTAATATTACATTGTTGAGATAAACACAGACTAATAATAAAAATTAGTACAATTTCTGGTTCCTATCATTCCTACGGTTTCTATCATAATAAGCATCTTAGGCATATTGAGTAATTAAATCTAAATACTCCATCATTAATTAAAGTTTCTACTGCTAAAAAACATTTTTTTAATTTTTAATTCTCTGAATATTACTTACATAAGGTACTTCATTTGTTCCTAGATTCTGTTCTTTAAAAAATGTGTCATGAATTTCGATGAGAAAAAAGTAGTTTTACATCTAGAACACAGCCTATTAATAAAACTTTTAATTTAGATTTCATTTTTAATATACTCCACTTTTTTTAATACTATGCTTACATTAAGTTTTATTGCATAAATATATGACTGCAAGATTTAAATTTATATTTTCAAAAAATAGATGTATAAAATCTCAATTTAAAATTACGTAAATGAGTATAAGAAATTAAAACTAAAAGATATAAATAGAAGATTCGAAAGTGATTATTTATATATCTGAACAATATTTCAAATGGCATACTATAATTTGTTTTCCAAATGGCAACATCTAATAACAGTAATTAACATGTATAGAGTTAAAAAAATAACGATATTTTTTTAAGTTGTAAGAATTTAATTGATGCTAAAGTTTTTAATTTTAATAGATTTGATTAATTCTTTAATATACTTCAATAATATGTACAAAATTTTTAATATTAGCAAAACAATTTTTTTATGTTAATAGTTGAAATTACTGTCAATAATCTAGTAAATTCTAATAAAGCAATATTGATTTTATAATTTCCTATTTACAGTAGATTTTAAAACAATGGCATAATAGTTTAATTAAGAAAGTCATACAATTATTAATGTCTAAATAATTTTTAATATGCGTTAATATTTTTTTATTTTGATTGCTAATAGTAATGTTTTTAATTGCTATTAATGCAATTAAATAGTAAGTTATTATGTGCAATAAACAGAATTATTAGCTCATATAGTCATAGTAACAAAATAATACATCAAGAAAAATTTAACAATGATAAAATTCGAGAAAAAATATATTGTATACGATTAATAAAATAACAAGAAATTAAATTGAAGGCAGAGAATAAATTTAAATATGAACGAACAAAGGTTAAATTCTATAGAATTCTTTCATTAAATGATCGAATCTCATACTCTTATTGAAACATAATCTGCTTTCTATTAAAAAATTGAGACCACAATAACCTCCTTGAAATTTAATCAGAAAATAGAAAGTAATTAATTTTTAGTGAATATAAGTAATTTTCAGGTTACTTATTAGTTGAGTGTCTTCAGAAAATAAAATTCTAAAATCGCTATTATTGAAAAGCTCATTTTACCTTTCTGTACAGAGTAAACACAATATATAATCTTTTAAAATTTCCAAGCCACCCACAAAAAAAAATTTGAAAAAGAAATTGCTTCATTGAATTTATTTCATTATCTTGAAATTATCATATCATATTTTTTGATGGAAATAATATTGAAAAATACTTGAGAAAATTAAATTTATTTTTGTAATTATCTGCATCAAAAAAAATACGAAGAAATGTTTTAGAATATTCCTAGCTTTGTCCATAGATATAACTATGCTTTACAGCAAAGTTTTGTCCTTGATTATAATATTTTCTTTCAAAAAATTTAAATAAAATAAAAAATTTTTGAATTAAATGGAAGTATAACAACATTAATAAAATGATATATTTAATAAGAAAGATTTGACGCATAATTTTTCTTGACAATTTTCAAACATTTATTTCTTTGACATCTATATTGAAGTTAATTAAATTGTATTTAAATCTTTCATTTTTACATAAACATTCTCCATTGCGGTTATAGGTATCCATTTACAAATGCAATTTTATTTACTCTTTATAGTTTCATTAAATGTATATAATTAGTATAAAGTAAACAAGTATAAATAAATACTTTTTAAAAAATTAATTGTAATAAAATTATTGAAATAATTAAAAAAATAAATTTAATAATAAAATTTAAGTTAGCGAAAGTTTAATTTAATAATTTAGTTTAAACAATTATTTATTTTAATTTATTAGCAATAAATATTCTTTTATAAATGCACTTTTATTTACTCTTTATATTTTCATTAAAAGGCCATAATTAGCATAAAAGAAACATGTATAAATAAATTCTATTTTAAAAATTAATTTTAATGAAGTTAAATAAAATTAATGAAATAATTAAAAAAAAATAATTTTAACAAAAGTTAAGTTAGTTAAATTTTAATTTAATCATTTAGTTTAAATAAAATTAATTGTAAATATGAAAATAATTATTTAATTAATTGATATTTGGTACTTTTGCAATTATATATTCTTTAAATTGTTTAATACATCTGATGTATTATTTCAATTGCATTTGCCTTATAAAAATATTTCAAATATACACTATATAAAGTATAAAGTTAAAAATATCACTAAGGTGTCACGACCTTGACTGATCGATCTTTCCTGAAACTACAAGAAATGGCAGCTATTTATCAAGTGGCTAACTAAAGAAGCATATAAAAGGCCTAAGTCGTGTAAAATCCCGATGATCTATAAAAAGTTTCCATTACGAATAGTTGACATTTAAGTTTTATTCTCTTTTAAACTTGTTGTATTAAGTAATTGATCTTCCTTTTCTTTTTTCTTTTTTTTTTATTTCCTATTCTCTAGAGTTTCTTGTTTCCAAACTAGTTTAAAACACTTCTTTCTTTTAAAAATGTTTTCCACTCATGAAAAATATCCCCACCCCTATTTTAGTTTGCAATTATGTGTAAAACTAAAGAATTTTAATTATTGTGATATTAAACTTCAATTGCCCGATACGTAGCTCACTGTTAAACCAAAACAATTAAGCACATTGAATACTACTGCTGGTTTAATGTTCAACTCATGCCAAATACGTTGTCAAAATTATTCGATTCAAAATTATTCAATTCAATGTTAAAATTATTGTATTCGATTCAAAATATCCTAGCAGTCGAATTCACTTTCTTTATGCCACTTACAGTGCCACCTATTATTACATTTTGGAACGTTTTTGATACCCTACCTTGCCCCTTTCTTCAAGTATCTTCAGTTCAAATTTGAATTCATTGTGACTAGTGGTTCTTTTTTTATAACATTTTGAAAGTGGGACTTTAATTATAATCACCTTATAGATATTATATACATGATATTTTATCATATTATATATACATGCAAGTTTTAATTTCTGAATAAAACCTCAGTACATATTAAAAATGTCATTGATTATTGTTATTCATTTATATGCATCATATATAAATGAATAATATATATATATATATATTTCTGTGAATAATATCAAAATATTTCTCTGCATAAACAACTGAAAATGCAGTTGAAATTTAAAAAACATTATTTTATGACATTTTTCTGCATTCCTTAAGTAATTGGATATCTTGAAATAGACAAATACGATGCGGAAATTTCGTGAATGTCTAACCTTCATGATTCATTCCGTTTTCTATATCTAAATGTTGACGTCGTCTCAAAACTGGGTTTCATTTTTCACTCTGTCGACATCACTGCAATTGTCGGAAGAATTCCTTATTTGTGTCAAAGGATACCAAAGCACGAATTCCACCAGAAATTCTCCTCTTTTGAAGCCCACACATTATTATCTCGCAAATCGGGAATTCAAACAATTTGAAACTATTATATTATTACTATTTCTATTATGGTCTATCAAAATGTACGTGGTATAAGTAAATTTTTAAAAATGATGACTATTTTATAAATGCACGATTTTAAACTGGTGCAGACAAATATTGTTGACTGGAGCAATTGCAGCAAGAAATAGTAATAATGGAAATCCCTATCAAATTATCTAATTATTAGAAATATGTACCGGCTTATTTCTGTATTACTCAGGCCTGCAAGTTAATGAAATATGTTTGGTTGAATTTTTAATGAAGTTTTCAGTTTAAAGTTCATATGAAAAGTGAACTGGATGATTCAATAATATATTTTAAGATAAATGATTAAATTATATTATGCATAAATTATTTATATTTTTAGTTTCGTTGTTTGTTGTTCATATGTAACAAAAATTTATTTAAAAAGAAATATAACTGTATTTGTCATTAAGGTGTTATTTTATTTATGAAAATTAAATTGCTTAAAATATTTGGATTGCTCAAAAAATAATTTAATGCATCGTAGTCTCCGTAAGCAAAACTGCAATAATATGCTAAAACTCATATTATTTATTGTGTTAAAAATCATATTTTAAAATTCATTTTATTATGTTAAAAGTCTTATCATTTATTATGTTAAAATTATATTTTAAATGAGATTTTATTATGTTAAAAGTCATATCATTTATTATGTTAAAATTATATTTTAAATGAGATTTTATTATGCTAAAAATCATATTTTAAAAATCATTTTATTACGTTAAAAAGCATATTTTAAAAATGATTTTATTATGTTAAAAATCATAGAATTTATTATGTTAAAAATTATATAATTTATTATGCTAAAAGCATATAATTTATTATGTTAAAAACCATATTTTAAAAATTATTTTATTGTGTTAAAAATCCTATTTCAGCAAGGATTTTCTTATGTTAAAAATCATATAATTTGTTATGCTAAAAATCACATTAATCTCATATTTCGTGTAATCGATAAAAAATGTAATCGATTTTTATTTTTTTAACACCTTATCTCTCACAATAACGTTATTTGTGTTTTTCTTTTTACCATACATTTAAATTCTAAGAAACTTCTTTCATTAACAGTTTATAATTCTAAAGCTTGGTGTGTATATGATGATTTATATTTTCCAATCACAAAAGTTTTCCAACATTTGGTTTAGACGTGTTTGTGAACAAACAACAATGTCATCTTAAGAAAATTGACCTGTTTCTTGATATTCATTGAAAAACACAAAAAGAAAAATAATATGCTACTATTTCAATCTTTTATGTTACTATAAAATACTGAATGTCAAAATATTTCTTTTTAATAAAAATAAATATACATTATTTTTTTAATATTTCTTGCGTTTCATTGTTAACAAAAAATGCCGATGTTTTCGTTGTTGACAACTGTTTTCCATTGTTGACATAAGACTGATGAAAAAATATTTAAATGTCTTCATAATGAAAGTCTGACTTATATATAATTCTTTGTGATTTTATACAATAACTCAGAATCAGAAATAAAATAATATTAGAATAAAATAATATAAATATTGAATGAAGTAAGATTTCAATAATATTTGATTTAATAATTTGATTAAGATATCAATGGAATGTAAATATTTCGGCACATTATACTAAATATAAAAGAAGCAAAACTTTAAAAACTGAAAATTTAAACTATTAAATTAATATGCTTTGAAATATATCTTATATGTACTGCATCTTTGAAATACTATTTGATCCAAAACATTGAAGCACAGTGACTTTTGTGAAATAAAACCTTTTGAGAGTATTTCTCTCTACAAATTTGAAATTTAAATTATATTTAAAAAAACCTCACAAATTTCAAATATCATAAAACTAAAGAAATAAATATGAGCCAGTGACTATGACACTATAATTGTAATTTTTAAAAACTTAATCTATTTCAGAATTATATGATAATATTTTTTTTTCAATACCACATATTATTAATTCAAACTTTGATTTATTAAATTTTTTTTTCATTTATAAGAAATTAAATGTTTTTTACGTGTTTTAGAAATTTCAAAACAAATTAAAGCAAATATTTTGGTTAAAATTACTAATGAAATTTTTTAACTAAGGAAAAGAGAAATAAATATTCGAAATATTTCTAAGATTTTTAATTGATGTATGTTATTATACTCGTTATACATGTTAAACTGACATACCTCTAGATATAAAATTTTAAATTGATATATATAGTCATGTTATTAAATATTAATAACAGGTAAAAGTTAAGCATAAAGGTTTAGTTTGTCGCTTTACGGTCATTTTATGCACACTTTTAGCTAATTAGACAGGGACCTACAATTCAACGTGGATTCCGAATTACTAATAAACAGTTATGCTACCTCCAGGATTCGAATCTGAAGCTTGTGGTACTGGAGGTCAGAGCGATAGCCAATTTGTCATCAGGCCACAAACATAAAGGAAATACTAAAACTTATTCTTAATGACGAAGAAATATTTAAAATACGTTTACCGAAGGATTGTAAAAGTGTTTTTGAATCTACTTAACTTCTTCTAAAATTTGTTTATGTATTAGATTTTTCACAAATATTCTGAACAAAGATATAATGTTATAACATTCTAACAAAGATTATAATGTCATAATAACATTGGGAAAAGCAATCATATGATGGAAAGCAAAATAATATGTAAACAATAAAACAGAACAATTGGCCAATGAAATGGCAATATAAAAAATGACTTTAATTAATTGCTATCAAACAAAATAACGATGAGGATTATAAATGGATATAGGAACAGATATTTAAATTATTGGCATGATTAAAGAAGGTAAAATAAAAACTTCTCATTGGTTGTATTTTGGAGAAAATCATTAATGACCTAAATATTTTTAAAATCATTCTGTAAGCATCTAAATTTGTTATTGAATTGCAAAAGAAAGTTGAAATAGGATATGATTGGGATTTAATTTTTCATTCGTTGAACAGAAAATTAAATGTTGGAGGGTCAAAATATACAACGTCTTAAGTTACAAAAATTAATTAAGATCTTGAAGATGATATTGTAAACATTGATAAAAATTACAAGCATATAGTGAAAAATAAGTAAAAAAACAATCAATTTTGTAAAATGATACCAGTTCATTAAATGGCTTTTATTAAAACCGGAAAACAAATTTCACCTTTTAGTATCTCATAGCACTTCCACTTCTAAAGACAAGTAAATATTTTTTATTTCTAGTTTAAGGGGTTTAAAAACTTAATTGGTTGGAACAGTATACTCTTGAAATAACAAAAATGGCTGAAAATTGCACTGCAAATTATGGGAAATTATGTTATTTTAAAAAAAGGAGCTAAAGTAAGTAATATATAGAAATTTAATGTTATTTTTCTAACAATAAAGGCTCTAGCATTATCATTATGGCTCTAGAATTCATTATTATGTTGATAATTTTGTTAAGGATATTTTGATATGCTAAGATTTTTTGAGATAATGCCTCTCAAAAACTATTCTGTCTTTGTTTGCCACTTTAAATACAAAATAAAAGAGAAATGTAAAATATTTAATTGAAGTCGATTGAACGAGATCCTTATAAATTTTAGTAAAAGTGCAAAAAATTGTTTTTGCTGATAATATTCAGGTAACATTTTATGAAAAAAATCTGCAGATATTTTCTCTTAAGCACAAGCTGTTTTTATCTTTGAAACTAAATATTCATAAGATCACAACTTTAAATTTTAACCTCTAAATTCCTCTACTGACTTCTTTTAATCATTATAGAAAAAAAATTTAAACGATCATACTATTCCATCTTTCATACTTCATGGTTTAAAACTTGATATTATAAATAATTTTTAAATATCCAATAATAAACATAGATAACAGAATTAAATTGAATAATAACGTTGATTTATATTTTAATTAAATTTAAAATATCATTGCTTCTTCATTCTGAATCCAACATTTGGAATTAAGTATTGTGGTAATAAATTAATTTACAAACCAAGGAATGCTGTGTTTTATAATTTACGAACTTGTAAGACACTATTGAACATTAAATTATAATGATCTGTATGTTTTGGTAGAGTTTCTTCTCATTAAATTCGAGAACATTTACAAAAGAAATCAATTTTAATTTTGGCGACAAATAAAGTCACTGGATTGCTGCTATGATTTGTCTGTTAATGTAAATTATAAATCATATATTCAAAGAATTAAAACATTTGAATTTTATATTCTTTTCGATGGTAATTACGAATATATTTGCTTCTCTTAAAATAAAGAATTGATTAGGAGTTGCATTGCATATTTGGAAGTCTAAACTTGACAGACTCGGATAAAAAATGAAAATATTTTATTTTTAAACGCAATTATTAAGCTGAAATATTTAAAGGAAATAGTAAAAAACTTATTATTGTTTTATCATTGCAAAAATATTTATTTCGTTGTTTAATTTTCCCATATTTGAGAACACTGTGACATACTAATCGTGGAAAAATCCCTTTATATTTGGTTGAACAGACGAGTACACCAAAATGCTATTTCAAACGACCAAAATTTATTAAGGAATGAAATATTGAATATCCAGTATATATTAATGAAGAACAGTAGTGCTTCCTTACAATTTTCTATAAAATTAAAAGAAATTCATTTTTCTTATGGAATTACAATTTTAATCAATAATGTTTTGGCCATGGAAAATTTGAATCCTACTTGAACAATGGCACTTAAGTAATTGTTCAGTTCATTCAAGATCCCTACCATGTCATTTTTCACTTCTCGAATTTCAATGATATAAAACGAAATTGTTACGAAAAATATTTGATTTTTGTGGACTTTACAACTTTTACGCTTGCAATTAGGTTCAATTATACTGAGATTTTATTTTCTATAAGAAAGATTTATCTCCAGCTAAAATTATGTAAATTTATGTACATTGATTCTAAATACTGAATAAGTCTTAAAGAAATAATTTTAGTATCCTTTTCTGAAGATTTCACCAGTCAGTTAGTGATAGGCAAGAGATGATTATGGTAATTTAGCACCATATGTTTGCAATGGATCCTCAAATAAAGTTTTTTTTCTTTTATACTTTTGAAAGCAGAACAAAACGTTTTGCGCCCTGATGTTAGCAAAGTTTTTATACATTATTTATATTTAACAGTTACGTGTATCATCTACTAATATTCTATTAATTCTTCAGTAGTTTTCCTTTTGGAAGAATGTATAGAAAAGTCCATTTTAAAGAAAAAGGAAAAAAATGTCTTTTATAACTCGGATTTTTTTTAACTCATTAACTTAATTTTCTAATTAACATATTCTTCAAATCTATTCTTTCCTGTTTTTTATTTCCTCTGATCGTTCTTTCTAATTGGCAGATGATTTCTTTGTGCCAAGTTGAGATGAAATAATCCTTGATCCTTATAAATTATCATTAAATTGATCTGTCTTTTAATTAATTTTGGATTTTACAAAGCATTCTCTAGCATGAATTTGCTGCAAGAATTGCTCTTATGACAGCAATAATTTTCCTATTATTTTTTTTTGAAAACCGTCATTCCTTTTAAAGACGTGTTATAGTTAGACAAATTGATTCTTTGTAGTCAAATAGTTCGCATATCTTTGACGCACAGAATTTAAAAGCCCATTTTTTACATGTCTGCCACTATGTTTTAATGTTCTTTTGTCTATCGCGTAATAATATACTATATAACATAATAATACAATACAAAATTTACATATAGCATTTGTAAAAATGCAATTTTGAGACTAGACTATATAAATGTTTTGTTTTTATTTTCTCAAGAAACGTTTATTTAAATAAATTATTTCCCAACTTTTATATTCACAGAAGCTATATTTTTGTTATCTTGACTGCATATATTGAAAAAAATATTTTTTTAAAAGATAAATGTTAAGGGCTTAATTAAAAATTGTTTCTCTATTAATTACCAGGTAAAAGAAACTAGATTCTAAAACTCGTTCAATTCACACTAAATGCAAAAACTTAATGAAGACTAGTAAAATTTAGCTCATTGAATTAATAATTAGATTAATAATAAATTACACTGTAATAATATAATTAAAACACATATGAAAATATAAGAAAATTCGAAGGATAATTAAGTCTGGAAAAATATAATCAAGATGAATTAATTTAATTTAAATTTATTTTTTGATGCTTTGTAAAATGTAACGAGATCGACAATTAAACAAGAGTAGCATTTGTTTAAAGAATAAGATATTTTACTGCATTTTTTTTATATTTTGGCATGAATAAGCTTTTCCATTATTAAAAAAACACATATTTCTTCAAAACATTCCTTGATAAATTATATATTCGGAATTAGTGATTGTATCAATTTATCTATTTTTTTTTTTTTTTTACTTTAAATTTTAAATTAGAGTTTTTTAGTGGTCAAAATTTAATTATTTTTCATGCAGTGTTTTTAAAAAGTAAAGATCTTTACATCATACCTCATCCCTATACCCTGGGCTACGCAGTCCCTTACCAGTTGAAAATGTGAGGGTAGTAAGATACTAATAATAAAAAAGAAAAACTTACAATTATAAAAATGTAGGACTATAATGAATTATATTACAGAGAAAAAAATATGTTACGGTAACTAATATAAAATTAACTTTGAAATTAATATAATAATATGTAACTACCATAAACACAAATGAAAGGAGAAGTATACAATTCAGACGGAATAAATAATGGTGATAAATCTGTTTATAAAAGTATGGCATGGGTTACAGAGTATTATGACGGCTTTCATTTTATGAAAAATGAAATACTTTTATTGAGAGTGACAGATTAGGCATTGAGAGTTCAATTTGTATTTCGGGGGTAATAGTTTCTTGGGATGATAAAATGTTCATTTTATTCTAAAAAATTCATTTATTTGATGATTTTCTATCTGATCCATCTGTACGTTACATTTATATGCCAGTGAATGTAAAAAGACTTAGAAGGGATTATAAGATGCCATGATTCTGTAAGAGGACACATGGACAGTGGAATGGTTCTCCAGTTTCTCAGAGGATCAGAAATCATCTTCTGAGAGGATGAATCTTTTGAGGAATGTTCGGAATGAACCATGCCCACTAGTGAGCATAATTTCTTCTCTAGATAGAATTCTGTGATTTTAGGAATGACGTTGAAAACCTTTTTGTCCTGTTCTGCTTTGATTCCGATCTCGTTGACAATCCTCCAAGAAACAATTATTTACGATATTTTTGAAAAGTAAAAATTATAGTTTAAAAAAATTAAAAAACCCGCTTTTAGAAAAAGTAAAAAATAATTGTTAACATAAGAATAAAATTACTGACGAGAAAATGAATGTCACTGTTCTAAAAGCGTGGGGTGCTCGATATCAATCGTTATAATTTTTCACTAGTTTCATTCCGAAATGCAGAGTTAGTTTAAAAACGTCATACAAAGCACCCCACGCTTTTAGAACAGTGACATTCATTTTCTCGTCAGTAATTTTATTCTTATGTTAACAATTATTTTTTACTTTTTAGTTTGATTAACTCTAAAAGCGTGCTTTTTAGTTTTTTTAAACTATAATATTTAAATGAGGTCCCGGTACGGAGGACTGGAACTATAGTTCTTACAATAATTTAATTGTGAGTAAAACAAAGGCTAAATGCGAATATGTTGAGCCAGTCAGGATTCGAACATGGAATCTCCTGATCCTGACTTTTAATATTTATATATATAGTATATATTACTCAAATTAAAAGACAAAAGGTAAGTTTAAAAATTACCTATCACCCCCTGCCATATAATTTTAACAACACAATGATTAGGTATTCACGAAACTAAATTAAAAAAAGTTCGTGAAATAGATCAAGTTGGAAATTGTTTGAAATGAGATTTGATTGATAGTTTCGTTTAGTTTTGTTAAACTTTTTTTTTGTATTATCTATCTCTCTCTATATATGCTTATCCAAATATAAATATCCATAAATATGTTAATAAATAGAAATTTGGATAAATAAATAACACTTCGAAATATATAAATTGCCTTCATATATTTAATATTTTCTTATCATCTGATACATAAATATGAAAAAAGAAGAAATTGTATCATCTGAAACATAATATAGAATATATGCTATAATTTAATACTTATTAATACTATTTCAAAATGTAATAGTTTGTTATATTTCGTACAAATAAGTTGGGCATTAGCACGTTATTGGACTGCTACGAAACTTCGGAGGAGGAGGAGATTAATATGTAGATTTGTATCAAGAATATATGCAAAAGATTAACTATAATGATTGTACATTTGTATAGTTAATAGAAGGCTTTAGTATAATTTGAATTTAAACCATTAATAGTCTCTCTAATGTGTTAGGTACGCGGTTTATCTGCTGAAGAGAATCCTACAATTAGAGTGACTATTAAGTTGCCATCGAAGCAAATATAAGCAGTAGTCGGAGTTTGAGAGGAATGATCTCGTTGATCCGCTTGACCAGTTACCCTTATTCTCAGCATTTCTGAAGTATTGTAATGAGGTGTTAGAACCAGTGGGCAAATGAAAGTTTACACTTGATTCAAGACAACTGATGACGTCCAATAGCTTCATCATTCAACAATTACGCACAAAATTGACTGAATCATAGTTAAATATTTGCACACAGTCTGCATGGTCCGAATGAGCCCTTGTGGTTGTTTCTGCTTTGTATCTGTTCTGTTCTTGCGGGGTCATTTGGCTAATAATCATTTTCTGTTTAAATCCCCATTACATGTGCTGTCCCCATGAACCACCCACCGTCACATCCGTTTAAAATGGTGCGTTGCAAAGCACTTTTGACTGTGAAGGAATGAAGACAGATTCTCTTCAGTGACAAAAATAATTTGGTTTCTGTTTTTGACGATCATGTTTCTTTAATGACAATCGTGTATGTATATGGCCCATGATAAATGCACCAATGCTGCCTACTTTTTGAGAGACACACCAAGAAAGAAACTGGGTTGAAGTTTTGGGATGCCATACCACTTGACAATAGATAGCTTCTAATAATGATTTAGAGCATCATGACATCCTGGCTCTATATTAGAGCCATTATTCTCCTATTAGAGCCATTATTCTATATTATTCTCCTAGCGAAACTTCCTAAATAATTTTCCAGAGGATTATGCTTGGTCCTACACAACAAGGGGGTCAACAAGGATGTAGTCTTATCAATATTAACACACTTTCTTTTCCTATCCGATCCCCAGATTTGTCATTAATTGAAAATGTATGAGATGAATAGGATCAATAAGATGGAAACTGTAAGGAATTAAATTGAACTAGAGGTACGTTTACAGCAATTTTAGAATGAGATATCGGCGTACAATAAAAGAAAACTATGCAGATAATCCTATTACATTGTGCTACATAAGTTAGTTGAAATTATTTATTGTGTGCTAGATAGTCGAACCAGATACTAGACTACATACCTATTAGAAAATTTTCTTGCACTAGAATGATTCTTTTTACTTTGACTTTATAAACATTTTCTTATAACGTTATAAATATACATAAAAATTATCAATTACTTCCCTCATTTTCTTCTTAATGCGTTATGTTTTTGGAAATAGGTATTACTGCTTTGGAAGTTATGTATCCTGAACAGCTCTGAGGAATAATCATTTTTAAAAAAATAATGGTCATTTAGTATACGAGCTATAAGTAAAAAAAAAATGTTTTATAAAATACCCATTTTTGTTTGGAAATAGTTTAAGAATTTATTGTTTAAATTTGATATTTAAACAATGACTTCTCATGTGAGCTGAAATCCTTCACGCACCTTTCGTCACGGATTATTTTTTCATACCGCAAAGTTTCAAATCAATAATTTTTATGTTTATTCGTTTTCATGGCCTGCTAAGAGTAAACACAGAAAATAAAACTAAATATTATCATTTAAAATATATAATCGTTGCATATGATTATGAATTTCAGTCAAAATATAAATTAGGGAGATACTGGTTACATATTCTCTTAATAAAAAGGAACCAAAGATAAAAGGTTTTAAAATGATTGCAAAGTTTAAAACCCGCAGGCAATTAGATTATAATTTTGCTAAATAAGTATTATAGCTTATATATATTTAAGTTATGATATTATAGCTTAAAATTAGAAAATACAAATTATGCTCTCTTCAGTATCATTATTTAAGGGTTATTTTTAGAGCAATTACATATGGAGTTTGTACTTAGGCTAAGGGACTCCTGGCGGTTCTACAAATGAGGTCTCCTGTGCCCTTTGTGAATGAATATATTCTACGTGAGAGAAGCCTCTCGAATTAGGCCGTGGGATTTGAATAGACAGGGTATTGAGTTTCAGAGCGTTCTGTAGCTTCAATTAAGGTCATTAAGATTTCGATTGGCCAATAAGTCTATTGTGGCCAATTTACTAATGGAATCGCCCACAATGCATTATTTTTAAAGTACCCATATCATTAGAAAACTTTAAAACATGTTACAAAATATTTAAAAGAGAATTCAATTTAATATTATGTAAAGATAGAAGCAAATCATTTTGTCTGATCCAAGTAAAATCTATTTTATTAGTAAATTAATGTGCATTACTATCAATGCTTTAACAATCAAAAGAAATTTACAAATGTAATAAGAATGTTGGAATTCAAGAACTTTTAGAAAAAAGTGAACTAATGAAAATAAGAAGTCAGTTTACTTTACAAGAATCATTGAATTAAAATTGCTTTTCCAATCACTGAATGTTAAAATGGATATTTAGAGCTTACTTACGTATTCACGTACTAATCCTAAAAATGTTAAGCAAGGAAATCGTTCATTTCTATTTAAATAATGTCAAATGTTGTTAGCATTAACAGATCAAGTAACTATTTAATTTAAATTTGTCCTACATTTTTGAAATATTTTCTTGTTGCATGAATTATCTACAGACGAATAATAAAAAAGTAGGAGACGGATGCTGTTTAAAGTATGCCTAGAAGAAGGTTTCAGTGACATATTGATTTACTTAAATTTCCAAGAAGGCAGCATTTATATTCTTGAAGTTTTCTAAGCAGACAAACATGTTTTTGTTTCTTTCTTCATTTACTTAATATAACGAGTATTTAGAATGACAGTTTAAATAAATAAATACTTTACACCATAAATCTAACTTAAACTGACAATTTTATCCTTTTGCAAGGGATAAAATATTTCTTAAATATCCGAATACTTGAAAATAAAAGTTAAATTTATGAAAAATGTGTTAAAGTCACAAACACACACACACACAAAAAAAAAGGTTGCATGGATCTAATTTTATGTAGTTATGTTAAAAAAAAATGAGCAAATTAAAATATTTTCAAGTAATTATGTTTACTATTGGGGAATTTAACCAATTCATTCATTGCTTATATAAGAAGTACTCACTACTACTACTTTGATTAAAAGCTCTAAGTTAGTGGTCCTAAAACATTTGAAGTCAAGGCGCATTTAAAATCCTACAAATAATAATAGCCGCAATATATATAAATTTCAGGGAAATACATTATAATAATCAAATAAAATAGTACAGAAAAAATAATACGTAAAAATTAAAATACCAAATTTAATAATGTTAAATTAGGGGCCTGAATGACCGAGTGGCTAGCGCTCTGGCGATCGGTACTACGATTTTTTACATTTGACAGCATGCACAGGTTTCGGGTTCGAGTCCCGACGGTGCCATGGATGCTTGTAGTTGTTCGGAATCCACTTTAAACCGTAGGTCCCGGTCTATTAGGATCGTAGAGCGTTGCGGAGGCATTGTTACACCGCGTCCGGGGCTTATCTTCAAGTTACACGCGCCCCATGGGTAATGCAAAGTGAGTAACGCCTGTGCAGCGCTTGCCTTAAGGCATACAAGACCAGGCTGTCTAAGTGTTTGCCAACTGCATTGGAACAAAAAAAAATAAATAATAATGTTAAATTATGATGTCTGTCGTCTGTGCTCGTCAGGTGAAGCCCTGGATTTTTTACATTTGACAGCATGCACTGCACTTGAGAGATTTATAGGAAACCATCATTATACTCTAAAAAGAATCAGCTTTTGTTTGCTTTTCAGACAATATCTGGGAACAAATTTACAGATATATCTTGTAAATATGATTGTATAATTTTTAAACCAAAAGTAATGATTAGTTAATTTAAATTCATTTAAATCAATTTCAGTTACTCGATTAAACACGATTTCCTTGGATGTACTTATTTATTTGCCATTTAACATCCACATACTAAACAGAGTGACATAGGATGACCTTCACTTCCAGTACAAGTGAAACCAAAGCTTAAATAACTTTCGTTATATTTGCAAGTAGGCCACGATTTTGCCTTCTTACATGCACTTAACTTTTGTTCACTTCTAGAAGGATATCAAGTAATTCATAGCATTAAAAATCTATTAATAAATTATAGACTTAATAATAATTGGTAATGAAAAATATATATCCTTTGTTTGAAATAATCTACTAATAGATATAATGTTATTCGTAGTTTATTTCAAAATATATATTTTGTTCTGTTTTAGAACTTTCTAAAATTGCGTTTTATAACTTTACAGCATTGACCAGAGCGGTAACATACAGACTAATAACAATTTAAATATAAATTTTCACTTTAGTTTATTATACATAGCACTAAAATGAATGAATTGAGAAGCTATGAAAATAAGAAATCCAGTAATGGTTTCAATCGCATATCATTTTGTAAGCGATTACATCTACCACAAAGGCAAATCCCATTTAAAAATAAATTAAACACTAAATAGTTAATCATTTTTTTATTCAAATTCAGATATAAATTAGCAATTTGAATAACATAAAACACAAAAATATCGAGAAAATTTAAATATTGAGCTTTTATTAATAAAAATGAAAGGGTCTTTATTCAAAGATACTCTCGAATGGAATATTTATTTATTCAGACTTGTAAAAGTAATTTCACAGATAATAACCTTCCTATTATGTCAAGAGTTTATAGAAGAAATAAAATGTGCGAAACGTGGAGATGAATACCAAAGAACAACATTTAATAAGATCCTTTTGTTTGTTCGACATCTCAATGAGCAAAATCTTGTATGCATTTATTTTTATTTATAAAAATGTGTTGTTTTCTTTCATTTACCCTCTGATTGTTTGCATTCATCTTCCTTTAATGTAAATAGAATTTATTCAGATTTGAAAACATATTATTTCTAAAACTTTCTTCGTTAATTTGATTCTAGAATATCTCAACGCCATTTTTTAAAAATGGTTTCCAAATTGAAAGAACCAATTTGAAAATCATTTTCTATTCTTCTAAAAAAAAATAACAAAAAGAAAGGATCAATTTAAAGCTTTTTGTTAACAAAAATATGACTTTCTTTTTAAATTCATGGTAGTGAAAGTTCCAGATTCTAAAGCTATTGATTTATATTGAATTAATTTATTTTGAAATGTTTTATAATGAACTCCCCATTCAGAAAGCGTTTTTATAATTATATTTAAAGTTTGAACAAGGCTTAAAAGTTTTATTAAATAATTATATTCTTCGAGGAATTTACTGAAAACTAATTTAATTTTAATGTAGTGTTTATTTACAAAAATATGTATGAAATAAATCTTTCAAAAATTTTATTAAAGAATCACAATGAATACGCAACAAATTTTATTTTACTTAAGAGATTCAAATTAAATTTGTAAGTATGATACAGTTGATGATATTTGTGAATTATAATTCATAAAAATCATCACAGTTCATATGTTAAATTCAATTTATTAGCTAAAAATACATCGAATGCTAATTATAAAATAAATTATTTACTGCCTATAGAATGAATAACAAAATATTTCATAAAAACATTTAGCATAGAAATATGAATTATTAAATACTAATCATTCTGTAAAAAAAAAAAAAAAAAGAAAACCCATTATAGTAGAGAATGTTGTTTTAAAGGATATTGATACTTAAATACTGAAGTTTCTATATTTTAGCACTGTGTTTAATCAAGTAATTTATAACATTAAAGATCTGTTAGTAAATTATAAATGCACCAGTATTTCAAACAAAATAGCATATTTTTATCTCTCTTAGACATGTCTGAAATTCCGTTTAATGACTTTACAACATTCACCAGAATTTTAACATACCCACTAATAACAATTTAAATATCAATTTTCCCTTTTGTTTACTGTCCATAAGCATAAAATAAACGATTTGAGAAACAAACAAAATAAGAAATCTAGTGATTATTTTCAACCCAATATCATTTTGTAAGCGGTAACATCTACCACAAAGACAAAACCCATTTAAATATAAATTAAACGTTTAATAGTTAATCATTTTTTTATTCCAATTTAGATATAAATTAGCAATTTTATTAACAAAAAGCATAAAAATATCGAGAAAATTTAAATATTGCGTTTTTATTAATAAAACGGAAAGGGTCTTTATTCGAAGATACTCTTCGATTGGAATATTTATTTATTCAGACTTGTAAAAGTAATTTCACAGATAATAACCTTCCTATTATGTCAAGAGTACATTGAACAAATAAAACGTTCGAAACGTGGTGATGAATACCAAAGAACAACATTTAATAAGATCCTTTTGTTTGTTCGACATCTCAATGAGCAGAATCTTGTATGCATTTATTTTTATTTATAAAAATTTGTTTTTCTTTCATTTACCCTCTATTTGTTTGCATTCATCTTCCTTTAATGTAAATAGAATTTATTCAGATTTGAAAACATATTATTTCTAAAACTTTCTTCGTTAATTTGATTCTAGAATATCTCAACACCATTTCTTAAAAATGCTTCCAAATTGAAAGAACCAATTTGAAAATCATTTTCTATTCTTCTCAAAAAAATAAAAATAAAGAAAGAATCAATTTAAAATAGTACTTTTCTTAACAAAAATATGAATTTCTTTTTAAATTTATGGTAGTGAAAGTTGGAGATTTTAAAGTTATTGATTTATATTGAAGTTCGCTAATTTATTTTGAAATGTTTCATAGTGATCTCTTTATTCAAAAATGCTGTTCCCAATTATATTTAGAGTTTGCAGTATGCTTAAAAGTTTTATTAAATAATTAGATTCGTCAAGAAATTTACTGAAAATTAACTTAATTTTAATGTAATGCTTATTTACAAGAATATATATTAATAAATCATTCAAAAACTTTATTAAAGAATCACAATGACCGTGCAAAGGATTTTTTTACTTAAAATAGTTTCAAAATAAATTTGTAAGTATGACACAGTTCATCAGATTTATGAATTATAATTCATAAAAATCATCACAATGGATAGAGCATTATATGTTAAATTCAATTCATTAGCTAAACTGACATCGAATGCTCATTATAAGATAATTTATTTATTGCCTATGGAATGAATAACGAAATTGCTCATAAAAATATTTATTATTTAAAAATTCCTATTTCTGCGCTAATCATTATGTAAAAAAAAAAAATCATTTTTATAGAACATGTGTCCGATTCTTTTATAGGATATTGATACTTAAATGCTGAAGATTCTAACTTTTTGCCCTATGTTTAATCAAGTAATTTATAACATTAAAGATATCTTAGTAAATTATAACAGGAGATTATTTAAAAAAAAACATACTTTGATCTATCTTGGAGTTTTCTGAAGTTGCGTTTTATAACTTTATAACATTCATCAGAACCTTAACATACCCATTAATAATTTATATATCCATTTTCACTTTGGTTTATTGTCCACAACACAAAGTAAATGATTTAAGAAATTATCAAAATAAGAAATCTAGTAATTCTTTCAACCGAATATCATTTTGCAAGCGGTAACAGCTACCACAAAGACAAAATCCATTTAAAAATAAATTAAACATTAAATAGTTAATCATTTTTTAAATTTAAATTTAGATATAAATTAGCAATTTGAATAACATAAAGCATAAAAATATCGAGAAAATTTAAATATTGTGTTTTTATTAATAAAAATGAAAGGGTCTTTATTCAAAGACACTCTCCGATTGAAATATTTATTTATTCAGACTTGTAAAAGTAATTTCACAGATAATAATCTTCCTATTATGTCAAGAGTTTATTGAACAAATAAAACTTGCTAAACATGGTGATGAATACCAAAGAACAACATTTAATAAGATCCTTTTGTTTGTTCGACATCTCAATGAACAAAATCTTGTATGCATTTATTTTTATTTATAAAAATTTGTTTTTCTTTCATTTACCCTCTATTTGTTTGCATTCATCTGCCTTTCATGCAAATAGAATTTATTCAGATTTGAAAACATATTATTTCTAAAACTTTCTTCGTTAATTTGATTCTAGAATATCTGAACGCCATTTCTTAAAAGTAATTTTTAAATTGAAAGAACCAATTTGAAATCCTTTTCTATTCTTCTCAAAAAAAAAAAAAAATCAATTTAAAATAGTACTTTTGTTAACAAAAATATGAATTTCTTTTTAAATATATGGTAGTGAAAGTTCCGGATTTTAAAGTTATTGATTTGTATATTGAAATTCGCTAATTTATTTTGAAATGTTTTATAATGAACTCTTCATTGAGAAAGCTTTTTCATAATTGTATTTAAAGTTATTCCTCTGCTTAAAAGTTTTATTGAATAATTAGATTCGACGAGAAATATACTGCAAACTAATTTAAATTTAATGTAATGTTTATTTACAAAAATATATATGAAATAAATAATTCAAAATTTTTATTATTTAATCCCAAATGACTGCGCAGCAGAATTTTTTACTTAAAAGAGTTTCAAAATAAATTTGTAAGTATGACACAGTTTATTATAGTTATACATTACACTGAAGTGACAAAAGTCATGGGATACCTCTTAATATCGTGTCGGCCCTCCTTTCGCCCGGCGAAGTGCAGCAACTCGACGTGGCCTGGACTCAACAAGTAGTTAGAAGTCTTCTGCAGGAATATTGAGCCATGCTGTCTCGATACACGTCCATAATTGTGAAAGCGTTGATGGTGCAGGATTTTGGACACGAACAGACCTCTCGATGATGTCCCATAAATGCTCGATGGGATTCATGCTGGGCGATCTAGGTGGCCAGATCATTCGTTGGAATTGTCCAGAATGTTCTTCAAACCAATCGCGAACAGTTGTGGCCCTGTGACATGGCGCATTGTCATCCATAAAAATCGCATCGTTGTTTGGATACATGAAGTCCATGAATGGCTGCAAGTGATCTCCAAGTAGCTGAACATAAGCATTTCCAGTCAATGTTCGGTCCAGTCGCACAAGAGGACCAAGTCCATGCCATGAAAAAACAGCTCACACCATTATGGAGCCACCACCAACTTGAACAATATCTTGCTGACAGTTTGGGTCCATGGCTTCGTGGGGTCTGCGCCACACTCGAATCCTACCATCAGCTCTTACCAACTGAAATCGTGACTCATCGGACCAGGCCACGGTTTTCCATTCATCTAGGGACCAACCGATATGCTCACGTGCCGACGAGAGTCGCTGCAAGCGATGTCGTTCTGTCAGTAAAGGCACTCGAGTCGGTCTTCTGCTGGAATAGCCCAAGAAAGCCAAATTTCTCCGCACAGTTCTAACAGACAAGTCCCTTGTACATCCCACATTGATTTCTGCGGTTATTTGACGCAGTGTTGCTTGTCTGTTAGAATTTACGACTCTTTGCAGACGTCGCCGGTCTCGGTCGTTAAGTGCAGCGGTCAACCACTGCGCTGTCCATGGTGGGATGTTATGCCTGAAATTTCATACTCTCGGCACACTCTTGACACAGTGGATCTGGGAATGTTGAATTCCCTAACGATTTCCGAAATGACATGACCCATGCGTCTAGCTCCAACTAACATTCCGCGTTCAAAGTCTGTTAATTCCCGTCGTGCGGTCATCATCACGTCAAAACCTCTTCACATGAATAACTTGAACAGAAATGA
Organism: Caerostris darwini; assembly: GCA_021605075.1. NCBI lineage: Eukaryota > Metazoa > Arthropoda > Arachnida > Araneae > Araneidae > Caerostris > Caerostris darwini. The sequence continues at coordinate 85,149 of BPLQ01007586.1, forward strand.
AAGCTCTGCGAAAGCACTGCGCATTTATACCTGTTCTACGCGATGCTACTGCCATCTGAAAATTTGCATATTGTTATCCCATGACTTTTGTCACTTCAGTGTATAATTCATAAAATTCATCACAATTCATCGTGCATTATATGTTAAATTCAATTTACTAACTAAAAAGAAGTTGAAAGTTATTTATAACGTAAATTATTTATTGATTATGAAATGAATAACAAAATAGCTTATAAAAATATTCAGAGGATAAATATGAATTATTAACTGATATTCATTCTGTAAAAAAAGAAAAATCTCTTTTATAGAACATGTCTATCGTTCTTTTTAAGGATATTGTAATGTCTCGGCGTATACTAATCTAAATGTATAACGGCTTCAAAAAAAAAAAAAAAAAACACCTCTTCCATGTTCCCGGGAACACTTTAAATTTTAGGAAGTTATATTTAAATTAATGTAGTTACAATTGTTTCTCGGAAACATTTTTGTCGCGTTATCGCTGTTTTTTCGATTTTCTATGTGAAGAAACAGAAAAAAAACCCGAAATGTTGGTTGTTTATAACGAAAGCTGTTTTTAAAAGGGAAAACTGACAAGAAAAAGGGAAACATTAATAATTTTAATATCTGGATAGATATATTTTTTCAATACCATAGTGCACACCCGGTAATTTTCTAGGGCTCACCCTTCAAGAACCATTGCTATAAATGTTCCAAATGCTTTTTTTTCACAAAGTAATGGAAAAAAATAGCAGAAAAATACTGAAGTTTCTAACTTTTAGTCCTATTATAATCAAGTTATTCATAACATTAAAGATCTGTTAGTAATCTATTTATAACACAAAGAAAGTTATATTAGTAAATCATTTCAAACAAAAATAAATTTTGTTCTGTTTTAGAGATTTCTGAAATTGCGTTTTATAAATTTACAGCATTCACCAGAGCCTTAATATGACCATGAATGACAATTTAAATACAGTTTTCACTTTAATTTATTGTCCATAGCACAAAGTAAACGAGTTGAGAAACAATGGAAACAAAAAAAATAGAGTAATTTTTTTCAACTGAATATCATTTTGTAAAAGGTAACGCAAAGCTACCACAAAGACAAAACTAATTTAAAAAACAAATTAAGCATTAAATAGTTAATCATTTTTTATTCAAATGTAGATATAAATTAGAAAAGTTGAAAAACATTAATATAAAAATATCGAGAAAATTTAAATATTGTGTTTTTATTAATAAAAAGGAAAGGGTCTTTATTCAAAGATATTATTCGACTGGAATATTTATATATTCTGACTAGTAAAAGTAATTTCACAGATAATAACCTTCCTATTATGTCAAGAGTTTATTGAACAAATAAAACTTGCGAAACATGGTGATGAATACCAAAGAACAACATTTAAAAAGATCCTTTTGTTTGTTCGACATCTCAATGAGCAGAAATCTTGTATGCATTTATTTTTATTTATAAAAATTTGTTCTTTTCTTTCATTTACCCTCTATTTGTTTGCATTCATCTTCCTTTAATGTAAATAGAATTTATTCAGATTTGAAAGCATATTATTTCTAAAACTTTCTTCGTTAATTTGATTCTAGAATATCTCAACACCATTTCTTAAAAATGATTTCCAAATTGAAGGAACCAATTTGAAAATCATTTTCTACTCTTCTCAAAAAAATAAATAAAAGAAAGAATCAATTTAAAATAGTACTTTTGTTAACAAAAATATAAATTTCTTTTTAAATTTATGATAGTGAAAGTTCCAGATTTTAAATTTATTTATTTGCCATAGTGAAATTCACTAATTTATTTCGAAATGTTTTATAATGAACTCTTCATTTAGACAGCTTTTCATAATTATATTTAAAGTTTGCACTTTGCTTAAAAGTTTTATTAAATAATTTGATTCGTCCAAGAAATTTACTGAAAATTAAATTAATTTTAATGTAATGTTTATTTACAAATATATATATGAAATAAATCATTCAAAAATTATATTAAAGAATCTCAATGAGTGTACTACAAATTTTTTTACTTGAAAAAGATTCAAATTAAATTTGTAAGCATGACACTGTTTATCATAGTTATGAATTATAATTCATAAAAATCATCCAAATTCTTAGTGCATTATATGTTAAATTCAATTTAACTAAAAAGATATCGAATGCTCATTATAACATGTATTATTTATTGCTTATGAAATTAATAACAAAATAGCCCATAAAAATATTTAGCGGAGAAATATGAATTATTAATTAATAATCATTCTGTAAAAAAGAAAATAATTTTTATAGAACATGAGTCAGGTTCTTTAAAAGGATATTGATACTTCAATACTGCAGTTTCTGTATTTTAGTCGTGTTTAATCAAGTAATTTATAACATTAAAGATCTCTTAGTAAATTACAACAGGAGATTATTTCAATCAAAAGAACATATTTTTATCTGTCTTGAGCTTTCTGAAATTGCATCTTATAACTTCACAACATTCACCAGAACCTAACAACACTCACAACAATTTAAACATGAATATTCACTTTAGTTTATTGTCCATAACACAAAGTAAGCGATTTTAGAATTATCAAAATAAGAAATCTAGTAATTGTTTCAACAGAATATCATTTTGTAAGCAGTAACAGCTACCACAATGACAAAATCCATTTAAAAATTTTTAACAGTAGATTATTTCAAACAAAAGAACATATTTTGATATGTTTTAGAACTTTATAAAATTGCGTTTTATACCTTTACACCACTGACCAGAGCGGTAACACACCCACTATTAACAATTTAAATATTAATTTTCACTTTAGTTTGACCATAAAAACAAAGTAAATGATTTGAGAAACTATCAAAATAAGAAATCTAGTAATTTTTATCAACTGAATATCATTTTGTATGCGGTAATAACTACCACAAAGACAAAATCCATTTAAAAAAAATAAATTAAGCATTAAATAGTTACTCATTTTTATTCAAATTTCGATTTAAATTAGCAATTTGAATAAGACAAAGTATAAAAATATCGAGAAAATTTAAATATTGTGTTTTTATTCATAAAAATGAAAGGATCTTTATTCAAAGATAGTCTCCGATTGGAATTTTTTATTTATTCAGACTTGTAAATGTAATTTCACAGATAATAACCTTCCTATTATGTCAAGAGTTTATTGAACAAATAAAACGTGCGAAACATGGAGATAAATACCAAAGAACAACATTTAATAAGATCCTTTTGTTTGTTCGACATCTCAATGAGCAAAATCTTGTATGCATTTATTTTTATTAATAAAAATTTGTTCTTTTCTTTCATTTACTTTCTATTTGTTTGCATTCATCTTCCTTTAATGTAAATAGAATTTATTCAGATTTGGAAGCATATTATTTCTAAAGCTTTCTTCGTTAATTTGATTCTAGAATATATCAACGCCATTTCTTAAAAATGATTTCCAAATTGAAAGAACCAATTTGAAAGTCGTTTTCTCTTCGTCTCAAAAAAATAACGAAAAGAACGGATCAATTTAAAATAGTACTTTTGTTAACAAAAATACGAATTTCTTTTTAAATTTATAGTAATGAAAGTTCGAGATTTTAAAGTTATTGATTTATATTGAAGTTAGCTAATTTATTTTGAAATGTTCTATAATGAACTCTTCATTCAGATAGCAAATTCATAATTATATTTAATGTTTGCACAATGCTTAAACGTTTTGTTAAATAATTAGATTCTTCAAGAAATTTATTGAAAACTAATTTAATTTTAATGTAATATTTATTTACAATATATATATATGATATAAACCATTTAATTTTTTTTTTAAGGAATAACTATGAATGCGCAATATTATTATTTTTTTTATTTAAAAGAGATTTAAATTAAATTTGTATGTAGGACACTGATTATTATACACTATGTGGAAGAAAGTGACGGGACACGATACTATAACGACATAAACCCATATTTATTAAAATTAATAGGAGGTAGGGCCTCCTTTGGCTGCGATCACAGCTGCAAGCCTTCTGGGCATGCTTTCCACAAAATTGGCCATAGTGGAAAGAGGAATTTCCTTCCAAATGTTTAACAGGAAGTTCCATAGTTCAGGCTTGCCTTTGTGGAGTGGGGTGCAGGCCCTCAACCGACGGTCCAATTCGTACCAGAGATGTTCACTTGGGTTAAGATCAGGGCTCTGCGCCGGCCACTCCATGCGTTTAACGTTGTTGTTCACATACCAATCAAGAGTCCTCCTTGCAACATGGCATGTTGCGTTGTCGTCTTGATACCAGCAATCATTCATACCGTACGTTGCCCACAAGGTAGGAAGGACATGATTGTCTAGAATATCACAGTATCTATCGGCATTCATCGCACCATCAACCTTCACCAGTGGGCCAGCCCCATACCAGGAGAAACAGGCCCATACCATCAATCCTCCTCCACCAAACTTTACAGTTGGGACGACACACTCGGGCAAAAGGCGTTCTCCTGGTAAACGCCATACCCAAACAGGTCCATCGGAATGGAAAAGGGTAAATCGGGACTCGTCACTCCAAAGGACGCGTTTCCAGTCATACAGAGTCCAAGTACGGTGGTCTTTGGCCCATCGAAGGCGCGCTTTCTTGTTGGTTTTCGTAATCAAAGGCTTATGGGCCGCCGAACGTCCAGTATAACCTAACTTATGGGCCTCGATACGAAGAGTCTTGGTAGAAACGGCCACAGCTGTGGCTTGTCTAAACTCATTAGCGATGTTATCCATGGATGTTTGACGGTTACTTCGAATCTCCCTGCCGAGCACCCGCCGGTCCCTGCTGGTGAGAACTGTAGGTCGTCCATTTCGGGGTTTGTTTTGACAGTGTTCCTCAGTCTTGTAGCGACACACAACACGTGCTATAGTTGATTTTGAGCAGTTACGGAAACGGGATATCTGCCTAATTGACACCTTGGCAAGATGCAATCCAACCAACACGCCTTTCTCGAACTCAGACAAATCTTCCCGTGGCGGCATCTTGACAAAAAACAACTCCAGTCGACTCCACAGAGTATTTATATGATATGGCTGACACGTGATACCTATTATTGCGCATATATCAGCTGTATTGTCGACTTTTCTACTTTTCTAGGGGTGTCCCGTCACTTTCCTCCATATACTGTAGCTATAAATTACTATTCCCAGAAATCATCAAAATTCTTAGTGTATTATATGTCAAATTCAATTTATTAACTACAAAGACAACGAATACTAATGCTAAGAAATTATTTATAGCTTTGAAATGAATAACAAAATAGGCCATAAAAACATTTAGACGAGAAATGTGAATTATTGAATAATCACCATTCTGTAAAAAAAGAAATCAAATCATTTTTATAGAGCAATATGTCCGGTTCTTTTTAAGGATATTAAAATCAAACCATGTGTATCCTGCTATGGATCCCTGCTCATGTGAATTTGGACTTTAATTAAATTGTAGATTCTTTGGTGAAGAATGCCAGATGTCTGAATCAGGCTGCCATTTCTACATCCCTTCCAGATTCAAATGCCTTGGTAAAATCTAAACTTATGATTCCTTCCAAGATCATAACTAAGTACCAAATGTTGACAGAACAGCTATTATACCTACAAGAGTAAGGATGAAGCACCACAAAAGTATGACAATTTCTGCTGATGGCTTAAAAAATATTAAAAATGTGGCAACTGCCCTGATGTCGAACTTACTCCTCATCAAGTTTTTGATTGCCCAGCTATTGCAGCCGTCATACATTGTCTGGACCATCCCTCGGAAGAGGATTTATACTCCGAGCTGGCAATCAACATAGCCAATATTACTCGGAAGCACCAAGGTATTTGATTCCCTTGTACTCTTTATTTAATACTATAGCTATAACAACAACAATAATAATAACAAACCAGAATTTAAAGTCTCAAGATTGTTCAATATATAATAAAGCATCGTATGGTGCTTGAAACCTTTTATATTATTGCATGAAAAAAATATTTTATATATAAACTTATGTTTATTGATAAATAAATTGCAGACAATTCACGTAAATATGTATACTTTTATGCTCTTCGTAGATTATGCACATTACCATTTTCAACGTCATGTCTGATTAATAAAAGAATCGTGCATTGGGTGAATTGCGAAAAATATTCAATTATAAAGTTCGCAATGTTACTGCATATAATGAATAAGAAACATCATAGAATATGGTGTAAGATGTTTATTTAGATTTATAAGTATTTCAATGGAAAAATTATACTTATGCATTAATTGAATATTTCAGAATTTAATGCATTTGTTTATTGCGATTTGTTAAAAGTAAATAGCTCTAAATATGTAAAAGATAATTAAATTAACTTTGCATGAAGGTTTTATTTATTATAGAATACACAATTATAGGTTTTTTTTAAAAATTTATCGAACATATGTGTAGAATTAATCTTAATCAGAAAAGGTAAAATACGATTTTTGATCGAAATAACAAAAATAGCCTTTGATGATTTTAATGAGCGAATTCATCAGTCCCTATTACCGAATATTAAATGGTTGAAGGAATCACATAAAACACCAATTCAAATTTCTTAACGAGATGGAGACCTCATACATCAAAGGAAAACACTCATTTCTTTCATTGAATTTATTAGTATTAACAGAGCATGTGTATATTTTTTGAAGTATAGATTTGGAACCAAAAGATAGCTTAATTACATATGTAGTTTTTTTTTATTTACTAAAAAATTCCTTGCGGTTTTATGTGATGCTGTTAGGTTCACAGATATGCCTTGTTTAAATAAAATGTCAAATTTAAGTTAAAATCCTTAGATGGTAAAACAGGTTAAATTATTATAAAAACCTTTGTGCTTATAATAAGATATTGTTTGGTTCGCAGAGATGACTTGCTTAAATAAAATGTCAAATATAAATTAAAATCGTTGGATGGTAAAACAATTTAAATATTACAGTTATTTATGGAAAATGTTGCTTTTGTTTAACCCATTTCTTTTGTTTCATGGAGAATGTAATTACACATATACGTAAAGATTTTATCTGATATTGTATGGTTAAAAATACATAATACTCCCTGTTTAAGGTTTATATACGAAATATAAGTTAAACCACACAAAATATGTATGAATTTCTTGATATCGTTATAAAGTTAAGAAGAGTTAGAGTATTTCCGAAGAAATTATTAAATTGAGTTATAAGTAAATATAAATTGCAACAAAACTAAAAATGGCAGTTTGTATGCCTAGAATATATCAAGTTGACAACACAGATTAGTTTAAGTCATTTCACAAAAGCTTTTATTAAATTATCAGGTGAATTTGGTGTTTTAAAATAGGTTTATCATAACAAAACATAGAAACTTGATAGAAAAACTCAGATAAATTTGATCACATTTAAAATAAACTGAAATGGAAAGACAGAAATATATTTAATTCAGATGGCATTTATTTTTAGTATATCACATTCAGATCGCATTATTATTTGCTGATAAAATTAAAACCCACTATCATAAAATTTAAGCTCTTAAAAGCATTTCTACAATTACACTACGGAATATATGGATTTTAGCAAGTATTAAAATGAAATATGTGCTAAAGTTAACAACGCACGGAAAATAGAATTCAGTGGAAAATAAAGAATTATTTATATAAAATTTAATCAGCTTGAGCATTTTTCACTTATCTTGTGATACAATTCAAATATTACTTAAAACAATTACAAATATATAGATTTTTTTTTTGTTAGTAGCTCTATTATAATTTTTTGCACGCTTTATTTTAATTATACAGGGAACAACAGTTTAAAGTGGATTCAGAACCACAAACAAACATTCATGCATCCGCCAGCCTCCGATTCGAACCTGAAGCCTGTGGTATCAAAGGTCAGGCGTTAACCAATTGGCCATCAGGCCACCCGAATATATAGAAAATGTATAGAAAGAATAATTTTTAATTAGCAGATTGTATAATTATTCATTTCTAACATTGCTTAATTTACCTCATGCACCATAATCATTGTTCTCTATAAAATTACAAGTGTACCTACCCACTGGCAAGAGCGTTCAGAAGAAATGGTGAGTTGGTCTATAGACTCTCACTTGGAGAGGAGGTATATTTTGCACATCCTATGCGTAGCTGAGTATCGGTTTTTTGGTTTAGAAGTGGAATCCTTCCACGAATCTATAATTATATGTCTTTAAATGAGTTAAATATTGTATATCTCTAATTGTAGGTGTGTGGTGTTTGTGCGTGTGTAAATAAAGCTGTGAGTTTTCCAACCTGTGCCTCAGTATCGCAATCCAACCACACTCAATTCCAATCAGGCTACGTACTACACAAGAACAATATTTACAAGTTACCAACTGAGGCTACAAATTAGCTATTTTTTGCAACAAGTATGGCAAAGTATATGGTAATTTTGGATACTGATTTCTCTCACAGTTACTAGAAAACCAAAAGAACATTATGAACGAAGACGAATAAAACCGGAATTATATTAAAAATACCACATCATTTAACGAACCCTATAAAAGGCTACCGAGGTAGTAATAGAGTTAATTAAGTTTTTGTTATAGTGTGGGGAATTTGGCAAACCTTTGTTTGCATTTGGCATATTTGGCTACATTTAGCATTATGGCATTTTCCATTACATTTGGCTTTATTTGGTTGCCCAATCTAAACAAGAACAATATTTATAAGTTACCAATTGCTGGTACAAATTAGTCAATTTTTGCAACAGGTGTGACAAAGTAAATGGTGATTTTGGATACAGATTTCTCTCAAAGTTATTGGAATAATCAGAAAGAAAATATATGAAAGACGAATAAAACCGGAATTCTATTGAAAATTATCACATCATTCAACGAGCCCTACAAAAAAATTCCGAGTTGGTAATACAGTTAATTGAGTTTTGTTATGGTGTGAGGAATTTGACATATTTTTGCATTTGCATATTTTTTGCATTTGGCATATTTTTGGCTATATTTTGCATATTTTTAATGTACTCTAGTAACAGGTGATATATATAATTTATGCTATTTACAATGCTTGCATTAATCTTATAATTATTAGAATTTAAATGGAACTTTTGAAAATAAAGCATGTTTTATATTGCTTAAATTTCCGTACACAACGAACTAAAATGAGCTTAAAGTTTTGTAGCGACTTCTATGTGTAATCAGATATTTATTTATTTTATGGATCGTTAACTCGGTCAATTCCAAATTTACTATCAGCATTTAAGATGATGAAACCAAGTAATTATGTCGGAAGATAAATCTCCGAAAATGAAACGGATTTGAATCTTATTATCTGAATTAATTATATAATAAATAAAATATATAAACTCAGACAGCTGTAAAATCAAAAGATAATCAAAAAGTTACAGTTGTAATTTATGTTTCGTCAAATGAAATATTTACTTTGTCTTCCATTGTGATACAAATGTATTCAACAAAGGGGTTTTCCAAAAATTATTTGTATATTATAATGCAGCTTTTATTGTTTTTAAAACCCATCTGGGTATTACGCAACTTTATTTTCCTCCAATCTGAGACTTAGATTTTGAAATCAAATATTTGGTATTTGAAAGTAATATATATTGTTTTTACTTTAATATGCTAATAATACTTATTTTTTAATTTTATTTCATTGGATTTTATATTATTGCAAAATATTTATATTTTCCATTTAAAGGTGATATATTATATACACTTAAATGTATTAAACTATATTTTACGTCATAATCTTTTTTAAATAAAAGGAATTGATGAATACAAAAATACAAAGTGAAAATTCTATGTTAAAAGCCCAAAAATTCATTAAAGATTTATATTTACAAGCAACTCTATGCAACGCATTTCTTAAAAATATCATATTCAATCGAAATAATTACAAAAAAGGGATTAAAATTTCATTAAAGAGATTTAAATCTGCTAATTTGTTTTCAAATTTTTTTTAATACTTAACCCAATTACCCGAATCATTCATTAAAATTTATTTTTTATATATCTGACTTTAATTATATATTGAAACAAAAAAAGTTAAGATCCTTAAATAAAGATCTGAACTTTTTTTTTAAAACACTGCTATTATTACATGAATTTCAAATAATAATTACATTTTTTAATCTATATTATTTCTTCAATGTAGTTAATCTCTAAGATAATATTTAATCATCACAAAGCATTATCTTAATAAAATAAAACCGTTGCAATAAATTATCATTAATCTTCATCAGCTCTAAACTTCCATTATTTCAAAATTATTTTTAATTCCTTCCTTTTAAAATTATGATGCGTTTTTATGCAAATATTTGCTTTAATCCAATTCAATCCAATAATTAATCCAATATTTGCTTTTAATGAATTTTAAGAGATTCTCACAACAAGCTTTTTAAAATTTTATGAGTAAATAGGATTTATTTGTACGTAATGGGCCTTTTAGAGTATCTTGAGGCATTTTCTATTTCATTCCTTTTTCTTGAGATTAAACTCAGTCTCCCTCAAAACGCCATTGATCAACTCTATTGTTTTCTTTCACTTGCCACTGAAAGGCATTGTTCAAGAGGGCTTCTTTTCAATACTAGCGAACGCCAGACTCGAGAGTTGATGTACTTCCGCCATATTTTATTTTAATTAAAAGCATAAGGTCACTTTTATATAATTTATATATATATATATATTATATAATTACATAAAAGTGACCTTATGCTTACCTTATGCTATCTGAACAGTAGAAGGATGAAATTGGGAAAATTATGCCTTGTTGGAGGACTTTTCAGCATAATTATCTTAATTTGCATGTCATTAACAGGAAAAACTGTAAAATATCTACTATGCAGTCTAATGATCAATGCGAGATCAATGCTTTACGCATGTTGTCATAATCGCTATTAAGTCTCTCCATTTCTGAAATTGTCTGAACTTAACGCTGGCAGCTTGTCTGAACTGGAACTATTTAACATACTGACTAATGCATATCAGTTAATATGCATGATGCATATTATTAAAATATATATGTATGAGGAATATCACCAAGAAAAGGAGTTGAATTTTTCATTGGGTAACGGGTGTTTAAATGCTGAAATGGTTAATCTAGAAATTTATAAATGTAACCAAGTATTTATAGTTACTAACGTTAAAATTATTACATTTTGGTTTAAGAATTTTTATAGATATTTACATTAAGGGGATGAGGTAGATCCTATCTCCACCATGTTAAATTTACTAACTTTATGAACTTTTACCTCAGAAATGATGAAAGATGGGGTTATGAATTTTTCATGGTAGTTAAAATAACATAATTTATATACCCTAACAGATAATTTTGTTTCTGAGTAAAAAGGAGATATTATTAATATTTTTTATTGAAAATCACTTTTAAATTAGTATTTTTGGTAAAATATCATTGCCGACAATAAATATTTCTTGACAAATCATCAAACCCCTGTGTTAAAATATATGATATAACATAACATAAATGCCTTTAAAATAGTACAGCACATAGTTTCACTCAATATCTATAAAAAAAGTTTCATAGATATTGAGATAAAGAAAAATGCAATTTTTGAGAAAAATGTATTTTGAGGTTTAAATTAATGCTTTTATTCATGATTAATTATCTAAATTTAATAAAATCATGTTTTGGTGGAAGAATTATCGCTTTCTTCTTCCAATAATGTCTCTTTTCTTTTTCTTTTTTAAGTTTTATTTCTTTTCCTGGAATTTTTTGATGTTCTGATAGTTTACTCTCTTCGTCCATATACGTTTTTTTTTAACTAAATACTCCCTAGTTTTAACACAGTGATAACCAGGAAGAATTCCAATCTTAGATAAAGTATGGTACTTTGGCATTTTTGAAACTGTTTCTTGTTTTAATGTAGAAAATATAACAAATTTTAAAGTTTCAATATGTACAAATACAGTTTTTGGTACACGAGTCCAAATGACACTATTCACAGATTCATTAGGAGTTTTGAGTTCTCACATGGAGACATTTTCTTAGGAGCTCAGGATTTGCCAAGTCTTCAATTAAAGAGTTGGCAAATCGTGAGCTCCTAAGAAATCCTCCGGATAATTATAGGCTTAATGACTTTAATTATTTGAAGTGGAACACGTTTTGGTTTGGTTTGTCGCTCTACCGTTCTTTGTGCACACGAGGACTAAACAGAGCGGGACTTACAGTTTAAAGTGAATCCCGAACCACTAACAAACATCCATGACATCGCCAAAATTCGACCTTGAAGCCTGTTGTACTAAATGCCAGAGTGCTAGACACTTGGACACCAGGTCACTGAAGTGGAACATGAATATGCTTGGTATTGTCATATATTTTACATTTTGCTTGGAAATGGTAATTTAATGTGTAAGACAAGAATCGAGAAATATCAACTTGACTTTATAGATGCTTTGAGAAAGAAATCTGAATAAAAAAAGAACAATATAAAGTTAAAAACTGTAAAATAAGTAGTTATAACTAACTTAACAATTACTAATGCTTGAATCGTAACAAACAGAAAAGGTTTAACAGAGATATAATAAAAATAGAGAATTAATTAAGCTGCCAAATGGTTTGTTTGTATTCATTAGCCATTAAATAGTCCATAATCTGTAAAGCGCTTTAAGAAAGAATGAAAAACTCAAGCATTTCTATTTTTTTTAATAGGTATAGCATTGGGGAGCTAAAAGTTCAAACTATTTAATGATGCAAAAAAGTAAAAATCGATTTTTTGGTCGAGTTTCGCTTACTTGGTTCCCCTTCAGCGTTTTTAACTTTTGAGCAAATATAGCTTCTCATGTGCATTTTAAAAAGACATTCTCTAATTTCCTCCTTTTTAACAAATTTGAATTCAGTCTTCCTCGATTCTCAATTTATCCACTCTATTGTTTTCCATCACTCGTTTCCGAAAAACTCGTTCAAGAGTGCTTCTTTTCATTGCTAACGAACTCCAGACAAATTTTACTTCATTCTTCTTTTTCAGGCATTTGAACCAAATGCAAGATGGTCGTTATTTACTTGTTAAACACTAAACTTTATTTTTTTCTTTGAGATATGCGTCTCAATTATGACATTGTAATTTGAAAAATATAATTGCTTAAATTTATTATTATGTTAAGCACTAAACTAAATTTCTTCTTTGCGATATGTCGTCTCAATTATTACATTGTAATTTGAAAAATGTAATTGCTTAAATTAATTATTTTGTACTACACACTTAAAATATACTTTTACTGTAAAATTGCTTCAATGTTTGTATTAAAAAGATTATCAGACAGGAATGTTTAAATTTATTGAACAGATAAGACTTCCATATAATTCATGTGTGAAATTAGGTCATGTCAGATATTTGTGTACTTCACAGTTTCTATTTTTATTTTTATTAGGAATTCAATCTTCCTCAAACTGCTATTCATCAACTCCATTGTGCTTTATCACTTGCTTCCGAAAAGTAGAGTTCTTGAGGACTTCTTTTCAGTTCTAACAAATTTCAGATATCCAGAGCTCATTTAGTTTATCCTCCCTTTTGCGACTCGAATCAATTAGGCACATAAAAGAAGGCTACAGGCTACATATTTAGCAACTTTTTCATTGAGATTTTGATTACTGAAGGAAAAATCAAATATATGTATATATTATAAATATATTTCATTATAAAATAAATGCTTAAGGAAATAAACCGTAGTTAAAAAGAATTTGCATAGTGTATAGATTATTTTGGTCTTGATGGCCGAGTGACTATATCACTGGCAGTCAATACCACGGATTAGAGTCCCTGCGATGCCATGGAACCACATTAAACCGTAGTCACCGGTGTAATATGTTTGGACATAGGGCTGTTACCCCAAACCCATAATAAGAAAACATTTCATGATTTGTAATCCGCCTGTAAGCAGAATGCTTTTAACCACCATGGGGTTGTTGCGCCATTGAAGAAACATTATTTAATAATATTAAGGATTAAAAATAGCGTTGCTTTTTTTTCAGTAATGATCTCAGCGTTCCAACTAATGTATTAAGGAACAGTCTTCTGAAGAGAGGAAGATAATTCTGGAAATTTATCTGCCTGGTACTACCAAACAAAACATGCAATTTAAATCGTTCTTTTTTTTATTTAAATTTTTTTAGCCCCAATCGTCCCTATTAAACCAAAGAAAATGTTTGATTTAACGTTTTTTTAATTCAAAAATTTTAGATTAATCACAGCAAGCCTTTGTTAGCCAATGTATTTTGTATAGTCATATATATCACCTTTTGCTTGGGCACAATAATTTAATGAGTAAGACAGGAACCAACTTGACATTATAGATGCTTTGATAAAGAAATATCAACAAATAAAGAACGACATAAAGTTAGAAATTGTAAAAAAATAGTTGTGATCAATTTTGCATTTACCAATCCTTCAAAAAAAAGTTTAACAGAGATAATAATAAAAGTAGAGCATTAATTAAGATGCCAAGGGATTTATTCACATTCGTTAGACATTAGTTGGCCCATAATCTATAAAGCGCTTTAAGAAGGATTAAAAATTCTAACATTTCTGTTTCTTTAATAGATTCATCGTTGGGAAGCTAAAACTTCAAACTATTTAATGATGCAAAAAAGCAAAAATCGATTTTTTGGTCAAATTTCGCTTACGTAGTCCGCTTAAGTGTTTTTAACTTTTGAGCAAATATGGCTTCCCATGCACATTTTAAAAAGACATTCTCTATGTTCATCCTTTTTAACAAATTTGAATTCAGTCTTCCTCGATTCTCAATTTATCCACTCCATTGCTTTCCATCACTTGTTTCCGAAAGACTTCCTTCAAGAGTGCTTCTTTTCAATGCTAACGAACTCCAGACAAAATTCACTTCAGTCTTCTTTTTCAGTCATTTGAACCAAAGGCAAGATGGCCATTATTCACTTGTTAAGCACTAGACTAAATTTCTTCTTTGCGATATGTCGTCTCAATTATGACAATGCAATTTGAAAAATATAATTGTTTAAATTAATTATTTTGTACCATACTCTTAAAATATACTTTTATTGTAATATTGCTTCAATGTTTGCTTCAAAAAGATTATCAGACAGGAATTTTTAAATTTATTGAATAAATAAGGCATAAGTAAGCATGAAATTAGGTCATGTCATAAATCTGCATACTTCACAATTTCTATTTTTACTTCTGGAATTCAATCTTACTGAAGCGGTGATTCATCAACTCCATTGTACTTTATCACTCGCTTCCGTAAAGTAGGGTTCTTGAGGACTTCTTTTTAGTTCTAACGAATTTCAGAATTCTAGAGTTCATTTAGGTTGTCCTCTCTTTTCTGACTCGTATAAATTCGAAGCATAAAATCATTTTTAAGCGGTTAAATATTAAGCAACTTTTTTTAATGAGATATTGGTTGAAGTTAGAAAAATTAAATATATATAATAAACATATTTCAATGTAAAATAAATGCTTGAGGAAATGAAAAGTAGTTAACAAGAATTTACATATACATTATTTTGGTATATTATACATTATTTTGAGCTTGATGGGCGAGTAACTAGAACTCTGGCAACCGGATTTCATATATGGATGCTTTGAGAAAGAAATATCAATAAAAAAAAAGAACGATATGAAGTTAAAATTCTAAAAAATAGTTATAATTAATTTTACAGTTGCAAATCATTCATCCGTAACAAAACAAAAAGAGTTTAACAGAGATAATAATAAAAGTCAAGCATTAACTAAGGTGCTAAGTGGTTTGTTTACATTCGTAATCCATTAAATGGCCATAATCTGTAAAGTGCTTTAATAAAGAATGAAAAATTCAAGCAATTATGTTTTTTTAATAAACAAGTGCGATACATCGTTCGAAAGTTAAAAATTTAAACTATTTAATGATGTAAAAATGTAAAAGTCGATTTTTTGGTCGAATATTGCTTACCTGGTCACCGTAAGCGTTTTTTTAACTTTGAAGGAAATGTGGCTTCTCATGTGCATTTTAAAAAGACATTCTGTATTTTCTTCCTTTTTAACGAATTTGAATTCATTCTTCCACGATTCTCAATTTATCCACTCTATTGTTTTCCATTACTTGTTTCCGAAAGACTTCGTTCACGAGTTCTTCTTTTCAATGCTAACGAACTCCAGACAAAATTCACTTCAGTCTTCTTTTTCAGTCATTTGAACCAAAGGCAAGATGGTCATTATTCACTTGTTAAGCACTAGACTAAATTTCTTCTTTGCGATTTGTCGTCTCAATTATGACAATGTAATTTGAATAATATAATTGTTTAAATTAATTATTTAAATCATTTATAAAAATTAATTATTTTAATCATTAAATCAATTATAACATTGTAATTTGAAAAATATAATTGTTTAAATTAATTATTTAAATCATTTATAAAAATTAATTATTTTAATCATTAAATCAATTATAACATTGTAATTTGAAAAATATAATTGTTTAAATTAATTATTTTGTGCTATACACTTAAAATACACTTTAACTGTAAGATTGCTTCAAAATTTGCTATAAAAAGATTATAGGACAGGAATTTTTAAATGTATTGAATAAATACGACTTCCATATAGTTCTATGTATGAAATTAGATCATGTCAGAAATCTGCGTACTTCATAGTTTCTATTTTTATCTTTTTATGAAATTCAATCTTCCTCAAGCGGCGATTCATCAACTCCATTGTGCTTTATCACTCGCTTCCGAAAAGTAGGATACTTGAGGACTTCTTTTCAGTTCTAACGAATTTCAAATTTCTAGAGCTCATTTAGTTTGTCCCCTCTTTTCTGACTCGAAAAATTAAATATATATTATAAACGTATTTCAATGTAAAATAAAAGTAGTTAAAAATAATTTAAATAGTGTATAGATTATTTCGGTCTTGATGGCCGAGGGACTATATCACTGGCACTCAATACCAAGGGTTCGAGTCCCTGCGGTGCCATGGATCCACTTTAAACCGTAGTCTCCGATGTAATATGTTTGGACGTAGGGCTGTAACCCGTAATAAGAAAACATCTCATGATTTGCAATGCACCACTAGGCAGAATGCCTTGATGCACCATGGGGCTGTTGCGCCATTGAAGAAAATACATTATTTAATATTATTAAGGATTAAAAATAGTGTTGAATTTTTTTATTCAGTATTTATCTCGCGTCCCACCTAATATATTAGGAACAGTTTACAGAAGCGAGGAAGCGATTTGATAATTCTGGAAATGTATCTGCTTGGTATATATTATCTATTACCAAAGAAAACATGCAATTAAAATCATTGTTTTTTTCACTGAAAACTTTTTGGTTAGCTCCAGTCGTCCTTAATAAACGAAAGAAAACGCTTTATAAAAATGTTTTATTTAACGTTTTTTGTTATTCAAAAAATTTAGATTAATTACAGTAAGCCTTTGTTAGCCAATGTATTTGGTGTAATCAAATATATCATCTTTTGCTTGGGCACGATAATTTAGTAAGACAAGAATCAACTTGACATAATAGATGCCTTGATAAAGAAATATTGACAAAAAGAGAACGATATAAAGTTAAAAACTGTAAAAAATAGTTATAATCAATTATACAGTTGCCAATTCTTCAATAAAAAAAGTTTAACAGAGATAATAATAAAAGTAGAGTATTAACTAATGTGCTTTATGGTTTGTTTACATTCATTAACCATTAAATGATCCATAATTTGTAAAGAGCTTTAAAAAATAATGAAAAATTCATGCAATTCTATTTTTTAATAAACAAGATTGACATATAGTTGGGAAGTTAAAAGTTCAAACTATTTAATGATGTAAAAATGCACAAATCGATTTTCTGGTTGAATTTCGCTTACTTGGTTCCCCTTAAGCGTTTTTAACTTTTGAACAAATATGGCTTCTCATGCACATTTTAAAAAGACATTCTCGATTTTCTTCCTTTTTAACAAATTTGAATTCAGTCTTCCTCGATTCTCAATTTATCCACTCTATTGTTTTCCATCACTTGTTTCCGAACTTCAGACAAAATTCACGTCAGTCTTCTTTTTCAATCATTTGAACCAAAGGCAAGATGGCCATTATTCACTTGTTAAGCACTAGACTAAATTTTTTTTTTGCGATATGTCGTCTGAATTATGACAATGTAATTTGAAAAATATAATTGTTTAAATTAATTATTTTGTACCATACGCTTAAAATATACTTTTATTATAAGATTGCTTCAATGTTTGCTTCAAAAAGATTATCAGACAGGAATTTTTAAATTTTTTGAATAAATAAAGCATAAGTAAGCGTGAAATTAGGTCATGTCAGAAATCTGCATACTTCAGAATTTCTATTTTTACTTCTGGAATTCAATCTTACTGAAGTGGTGATTCATCAACTCCATTGTACTTTATCACTCGCTTCCGTAAAGTAGGGTTCCTGAGGACTTCTTTTCAGTTCTAACGAATTTAAAATTTCTAGAACTCATTCAGTTTGCCGTTTGTTTTCCGTCTCGTATAAATTAGACACATAAGAGCATTTTTAAGGGATTAATATTAAGCTACTTTTTTCATTGAGATATTGGTTGATGTTAGAAAAATTAAATATATATTATAAACACATTTCAAAGTAAAATAAATTCTTGAGGAAATAAAAAGTAGTTAAAAAAAATTATATAGTGTATATAATATTTATTTTTATTAAGAATTAAAAATAGCGTTGAACTGCAGTGATATTGATTTTTTGCAGTATTGATTTCATTTTCCACCTGATATATTACGAAGTCTATAGAAGAGGGGAAGCGATTTAATAAATCTGGAGATTTATTTGTCTGGTATACATTATTTGATACTATAGAAAACATGCAATTTAAATCATTTTTTTTTATTTCAAAAAGTTTAGGTTAGCCATAGTAATCCTCTTTTACCCTAAGAAAATGTTTTATTTAAACGTTTATAAAAAATGTTTTTTTTTTAATTCAAAACTTTTAGATAAATCACAGTACGCCTTTGTTAACTAATGCATATTTGTCTACAAAGGATTTGCCTTGCCAGCATATAAGTCAAATGAACACTAAAATATTTATTGTTTACATCAGTGACCTCCAGATTTTCATATTGTTCTACCTATTCGTAGAATGCTCATATAATCCTCCTCATACTCTTCATATTATTCAACTTATTCGTAGAATGCTCATATAATCTTCCTCATGCTGTTCATATTATTCTACCTATTCTTAGAATAACATGAAGATCATGAGGTTACTGTTGCTTTTCACTATTCTACGAATAGGTAGAATAGGGTTGTTTTCTCCTAGTGGACCCCCATGGAATAATTGCCCTGTATTTGAGTCCTTTGTCGAAG
Source organism: Caerostris darwini (assembly GCA_021605075.1). Lineage (NCBI taxonomy): Eukaryota > Metazoa > Arthropoda > Arachnida > Araneae > Araneidae > Caerostris > Caerostris darwini. The sequence continues at coordinate 104,476 of BPLQ01007586.1, forward strand.
AAACAGGAAAAACTCAAAAACTCCGACCAGTGTCCGTTGTGAAATAATTATACATGCTGTTTTATTTAATACTGATTCTCCCTTTTTCTCAAAGCAGTCAACACAACGCATTTCACTAGTTGATTTAAACTATTTTTTTCTTACTCTATAGCATGCTAAGGGTATTACTGTGACGAAACTTATCAGAACCCTTCAGAGTTTGTTTTATTTAGAAGATTGTAATAAGGTAATGGAGAGGGAGAATGGCTGGATCATGTGCAGAGAATGGAATTGAAGAGAACAGCAAGAAGATTCTTTAAGGAAAGCATCAACGGATCTAGACCCAGAGGATGACCAAGCAGTAGATGGGGATATCAAGTACTTGAAAAAACTCAGTGTTACTAACGGGAAACAAAGAGCAACTATTCGTGTGAAATGGTAAAAAATCTGGAAGGAGGTCAGGGCTGTAGCACTAATGAAGATGATGATGATGCTTATGAATAATGTAATGAATTTATGATATTGTGTAGACTGTCATTGAAAGGGATTATTCCTACGCAATGTTAAAATTTGTCAGCCATTTACAAAAGAAAATTGTTGTTAAACATAACAAACATTTAACTCATTTCAATTGAAAATTATTCATATCTGATGAAAGCATTCACAATTTTACTTTTTTAAAATCGGCACATAAAATAGATAAAATTTATTATTTTTTGCAATTTTAATGATACTTCTACTATATTCTTCAATATTTACTTTTTAAAATGTCATATATCCTTAATTTGTCTTTTCACAGTGCCAAAACTGTATACATTTATTTTCTTCCATTGCATTTTTGAGTCAAAATACGATGATAAGAAAGTGTCTAATTATTTTTCACAGAAGCAATTAAGGTCTCGAGATATTCTAATGGGAGAATATGCAAAATATGATTGCCAAATATGCAAAATAAAATAATTTAATATGTTGTAATAATTTGCAACATAAGCAAAATATGATATGATTAGAATATGCAAAATAATGACTGTCTTGCTGAAATATAAAAGAAAAATATTCATGTATTCAATGGGAGGAAAAATATGAAACCCTTACTCGTACTTAACTCAACTATGATAGCGAAGCTGTGATAAATGCAGCAATATATATCTTATCTGAATAGAATAAATTAATAAAATATGAGCATTACATCACAGAAATAATGAGAACAAATAAAAATTCTGTGTTGAAACAAATTGAGCATTAATTAGGAGGACAAAGATAAATTTCTGAAAAATTATATTTTTAAATTCATTTCAAAAGGATCGAATAAAAATGTTAATTTTAATAATAGTGCCTAATTACGAAATGACACATACAAAGTCTTTCAGCAAGACTTTCTTTTTTACAAGCCTTAAATCTTACTTTTTAATTTCTTACCAAACTGAACCATAATTAAGTTAAATAGGCTTTTATTTAAGACCAAACATAGCCTAATAACTGAAAAGTAATGATAATAAAAATACTTTTAATTGATATTCTAAATAAGAACCAATATATATCGGTATGTACACTGTAAATTCATCAAACAATCTAATACTGCAAATATATTACTATTTGCATTAATTTATCACAGTATAAGCTGGTCATTTTTTTTTGTAACTATATTTAATAGAAATTTGTCCGACTCGTGGCTCAGTGGCAACTTATGTCGCTTGTGAGCATTAGGGCTGAGGTTCAATCCGCTGGCGACTTTGTTGTAGACATTGTTTCAAAAAAAGAAGAGACTCGATGGCGTTTGTGGTGTTCAGTATCTTGCCTCGTTAATCGGGATACCTGGTGGGTGCTTTTCGGGCTTTGCTCCCATATGATACGCAAATGCGGGCAGTTACCCCTTAAATTCCTTCCAAAAGGCATTGATTGCACTTCTTTAACGATACGAAGTCAAGTCAGATTTCTACCTGTGGGTGTACCGTCCCAAAGCTGACTCCTCCTTTCAAGATAACACACGGGTTCTTGGACTTGGTCCAGATGTTGCTGTCGACCAAAAAGTGGGATAAGAAACAACAACAACAACAGTATGTATAATATGTTGTTGTTGTTTCTTATCCCCTTTCAAGCCCACGAGCCCATATGGACTCATGATTGAAGGGGAAGGGGTTCTGATGGAGCACCCTTGTTCACAGTCATAGAAGTGGCTTAAAGTGGATTCCGAACCACTACAAGCATCCATGGCACCGCCTGCATTCGAACCCGAAACCTGTGGCACCGAGCGCCAGAGCGCTAGACACTCGGCCATTCAGGTCCCAAATTTGCCAACGGCACGCAAGGTGGTCAACAACAGATGAGTAATCGGTGATCTAACGAGAACCGGTATATTCAGCATGGTACGGCCGTTGGCTATGTATAATATAAATTTACTTTTGTATTTAATAAATATAACAGATATTGTTTTATGTATTTAATAAAACAATTTATAATAGTCGTAAAATCAATATGTAAAAATAATATATCAAAATAAGTTATAAAATATTTATTAAACAATAAATTGAGATGAAATTTATGTATTCCTAAATTGAAAAAATCATCAAAATTGATGAATGAAATGAAAATTGTTTCATCATAAAAAAATTATTAATCGATTGTTTTTATAATTTTTAAATTTTAAGCTTAAAATTAATCAATTAAGATTTTTATTGAAATTTTATATTTCCTTTATTTTAAATTAAAATATATTAATTATATAGTTTCTTACAAGAATTTTACATTGTGATTAAACGTAACTTTTAAAAAATACATAACATTGAAGATTAAATTGAAGGCAACGAACTTATAATTGAAATACCATAAAATTAATTAAAAATTAGTTTTGTAATTTCTTTATTGCTGCTGAAAATCTCATTAGCATAATCAACACCAATCCTGTTCATTTGAAGTCAACAAAAAAGCCATGCATTTTAATTAACAATATTTTCAAAGTTCTTTTTTTCTTTTAATATTTTTGAAGTTTTAAATTATTATGTAACAGCTTAAAGTGTTTTGGAAGGATTTAGTTTGAAAAATTATGACAAATTGTTCCAACGGAGAATACTGTTATTAAAGTTTCGTATTACATTAGTTTTTTTTTTAATTTATAATTTTATGATCGCAAAAAAAAAAAAAAAAAAAAAAAGATTTAATCAGGTATGGAAAAATTATTCATATATGCAAGTAGTTATTAAAAACGTCTTTGGATGATATTAATCTCAAAATCTTTCCTTTGTTGCCACAGCTTAATTGGAGCATGTAAAAATGTTTTTAACAATAAAAAGATCTAATAAAAATTCGAATTTAGTAAATGAGATGAAGTTGATTTTAAGCGATTTGAAAGTGGATGGGATTTAAGTGAAATTTCGTATTTGGTAATAAAAGTATAGAATAGTGAGTAAAATCGTGATTTGACATTGAGCATGAAGAAATAAATTTATTTGCATTTGAATTGTTTAATAAAAGGAACTTTATAAAGTAAAAGTTGATTTGTGAAGGATTTTAGGAATACTACTGTGTCCAAAAAATAAGACCAATTTTCAATTTAAAATTCTCGGAATTACGGAATTTTAATTTTTCTTTCTTTTTTAGGTCTCTGGCGCTGTCCTTATCATCTGTGTGAAATTTGACGTCAAAATATTCATTAGTGTTTGAGTTACACTTGGCTTTGTGAGACGCTAAAACTGATTCCGGCGATTTTTGAAATGTTTCGATTAATTGATCAAAACACATGCTTCAATTTGTGTGTGGAAACGTACAGAAAGTTGCAGAAGACATTCTGTGAGCATTCCTATACCGGAAAGAAATGTTTAGAAATGGTATAAGCGGGTCAAAGAAGGCAGAGAATGCGTTGAAGACGAAGAGCCCTCTGGCCAACCATCAATCTCAACCGAAGAAGCTCACGTCCGAAAAATTAAAGCCTTGGTACTTGCAAACCATCAATTTACAATTAGAGACCATGCTGATGATGTTGGAATTTTCAAAATGATTGGTCAATTCTATTTTGGGCCTCAAATACGTCAAATCGCGATTGGTACCAAAAACACTGAATGCGCCCGCTCTCACTGCGTTGATTCTTCGTGAATTTTTCGTTTAAAATGAAACCCATATCGTTCCACAACCACCGTATTCACACCATGCGACTTCTGACTATTCCTTAAACTCAGCAGGCCACTCCTGCGGCACCGTTTTGAGTCGATTGAAGAGATTCAAATGAATCGCCGCGTGCTTTGAAGTCCATCCCTGCCGACGATTTTTTTAGCTTGCATTGAGGATTGGAAAAAAAGTTGCCATAAGTCCATTGCGGCCGGAGGGGATTACTTCGAAGGAGATGAAATAAATTTGGAAGAATAAATAAAGAGTTTTTTGAAAAAAAAATTGGTCTTACTTTGTGGTCATAGTAGTATATTAAAATGAGGCCCATTTTAATCTATACTTTTTTTAGAAAATTTGTCAAAATATATTGACAAAATGGGATTAGACAAATTCAATAAAAGATTTAGGATACCAAAGTTTGGTAATCAAAAACAATTTGATACATTTAGAAAATAAGTGCCCATCACATTCTTTGACTAGTTTAGAATTTTTATATTATTAAATTGGAATTCTTGAAACAATTAATTATTTGTTTTAGAAACAATATTTAAAAAAAAATGCAAATAAAAGTGTGCGGTCGGGACTAATCATTGCAATATCTTATTTGGTAATAAAATATGGAATGGTGACTGCAATCGTGTTTTGAAATTGAGTATAAAGAAATAACGAAACAAATTTATTTGTATTTGAATTGCTAAATAAGAAGAATTTTATAAAAGAAAGATTGATTTGTGAAATAGTTCAGAAATATATTAAAATAATACACATTTTATTCTACACATTTTGCAGTGAATGCGACAAAATATATTTACAAAATGTGATTAGATAGTCTGAGAACAAAGTTTTGTGAAAGATTTACGTTACTGAAGTTTGGTAAGCTACAAATTTGACACATTGAGAAAATAAGTGTCTGTCGCATTCTTTTATCAACTTTAGAATTTCTATATTATTTGAATTGCACTTTCTTGGAACAACTTATTGTTTTAAAAATAGTATTTCATTTAAAAAATGCAAATATAATCAATTTGGAATGGTTGAATATCTTTTAAATGTGATTTTGTTTTCAAAATACAATATAAAGAGTCTTTGAATCTAGGTTTCTACATTCTATTCGTGAATTTTCTTCCATTTTTTATGTATTCTATGCATATATTCATAGACAGCTGCATATATATGTGGATAGATGTTCTGTTTAAAAATACATACCATGAATTTTTAGATAAATATCTTTATAAGATTTCTCTTTGGATTTTTTTCTTAAACTATTTACAGGACATCTTTAACTTTTTTAAATTTATGTTTCTTCGTATTTGTTTGAAATACGCGACTAAAAACTTTTTCCCTATGTGCGTTTTAATGTTTAAAACTATATTTTAATAAATAAGTCTATCTACTATTAAAAGGTATTTATAGAAATTACTACTTATTTTAAATAGTTTTTTTTATTGGCAATTATACTCGTTTTATTTGTTTTATTATTTAGCTTTTTCAAGTAAGTGCACTCAAAATATTGTATTTGACAATGTCTTATCAACAATTTTGAATAAATTGCTAATTATAATAGTAAATGGTATTTGTTAAATTAAATGCTTGTACTGTAAACTCGTGTCAGATTTTTTTTATGTCAATATCACGATTTTTGAAAGTTTTAAATTAAATGTATATTTAATTTCGTATTTTGGAATTTTTAATACTGTAATAATTGCGCCATCACCTTTTTAATCAATTTATTCTTAAAACAATTTAAAAAAAATTTGAGTGTTTTTTTATTTTTATTATTTGAAATAATTAAGGAAAAAGCATTCGAAAAATTTACGTAAGCGTTATATTTAAAAATGATATTCATAAAATTATTTTAAAAAATAACAAGGAAGTACAGTAGCATTATTTTATAAACATAACTTTAATGTATCTTATTTAAATTGCTTATTAAATTAAGGAAAAAGCATTAGAAAAATTTGCGTAAGCCTTATATTTAAAATGATATTTATAAAATTATTTTAAAACATAACAAAAAAGTATAGTAACATTATTTTATAAATACAACTTTAATGTATCTTATTTAAATTGCTTATTATTTTCATGGAGAGTATAATATTTCATTGTGGTAAGTGGTTATCGAAATAGTTTGAAAGAAATGATATGGTTCTTTTAAAACTTCCTGGCTCACATATATAAATAATTGATTTATAATAAGGATATTTTTTTAAATACACTTTATGGTTTCTGTCAAGACAATTTGTATAGAGTTTTAATTTAAGTGGCATGCTCTTAGTAATGAAAAATTACGTGCTTCAAAAAATTATTCTAACATTTTTAATAAACAACGAAATTTAATTTTAAAACGTTTATTTAAATAGAAATCAAATTTGAAATTACATTATTTATTATTTAAAATTATGTTCTAATATATTTTAACAATTTTTACGCGTAAAATATTTAATAACCGTAAATAGTTTTATAAGATTTTTTTTTTTTAATTTATTAAATATAGTAACTATATTAAATAAATTTAAAAATTATTTGTCTATCTACATTCAATGTAGATAGACAAATGGCTATATCAAATGTGCAGATAAAGAAAAGTATTTAAATAATTAGTGCATTAATTTTTTAAATAATGAATAAATTATATAAAAAAAAGCATTGAAATTATCCCTTGGCTTTAAACGAATTTGTTTTGTAATTATTATTTCTCTAATAATTATTTGAATATATTTAAATATGTAAATTTTGTTCACTCTATTTTTTAAATATGACAATAAAATAATGAATTTTATTTTTGTTTTAAATGTATGTGATCAGATATAAACGCTTAAACATGAAAAGATTTACGCATCATTTAAAAAATATATAAATTCTCAAACGACTAATAGTTACCAATATATTTATTATTAATGGTAACATTGCATGATACAAAATAAGTATACATATGTTTTAAAAATAAAATTTAGATATGTTATTAATAAATCAATAATTGAATATATTTAAACATGTAAATTTTATTTAACCTTTTACTTAAATAGGATAGAAAAACATTGAATTTTATTTTTTTTTTTAATTTATGAGAACATATATAAATACTTGCGCATGAAAAGATTAAAGCATTGTTTAAAATAAATTATATTCACATAAAACTATTAGTTATCAATTAATGGTGACATTGCATGAAGCAGAATAAATGTACACATTTTTAAAAAATAACGTTTTAGATATAGTATTAATAAATATTAATCGATTAAAATCAACATTAAAATGTTATGTATTATACGTAATACAATATACATATACTTATTTTATCTACTATTTGTGTGCATACATACGTATTTATCTTTTTATACGATTATATTATTATATAATATATATTAATATACGTAATAAAAAATGAAATAATAAAACATAAATTATACCAGCATAATAAAATTTTGAAAACTTCATTAATTTTTATGTAATTGCTTAACCTAATGCTATCATCAAGGAAATAACAAAAGACATTTAGTTGCGAGCCTTAAATGCCTTTTAATCGTAAGCAGCTATTCATGTCTGGGAATAAATGGATCCCATTAATAAATCAATGTCGTTATTCACCCTAAATGGTTGAAAAGAAATTTTCTTTAATGACACTTAATTAAGATACTTATCATAATTACTTTATATTTTATCAATTTCCATTTTATTTTAAGTCTCGTCGTTTCTATTTGACTCCCCAAATAAAAAAAAAAAACAAACCCAAAGCTAATGAAGGGTATTTAAAAAAAAAAAAACATTAATATATTCCTTAAGTAATTATAAGAAAAAAAATATAATTAAGAGATTAAATATTTTGTGACGCCAACATGGAATATAAAACCTTAGACATTAATTACTCATTAACAATTGACTTCTTGCGAGATTTATGCATAATAAATTTTAATAAATAAATAAAAAGCTTAATATAATAAAATAATTTAATAAATAAATAAATATTTCTTAAAGTTATAATAAAAGTAGAAAAAAAAGTAGGAAAAAAATGTCATAATTACTTTAAATTTTAACAATAATTCATATTTAGTTTAAATAGTTTTTAGCATTTAACATCTGAATTGTTTACAATAATTAATTATATACGGAATAAAATTACTTATTTAATTAAACCCATTTTTTAATAAAGTACTCTTATTTTAAATTTATTATTGTTATTATGTCATTAAATTCATTATATCCATTTAACAATGGATGACGATTATCATTATAAGCAGATGAAAAACAAGATTTCTGAATATTGTTTAATAACGATTTAAGATTTTTTTATTTTCAAATGATTAATTTCATTTAAAAGTCTAAATGATTACTGCTCAATATATGAATTATTAACTTTAGTATTCATTGAATTGTTATTAACACATGATTGTTATTTCATTTATTTTCTGTTATGATTTATTATTTAGGGAACAGAGAGGTTTTAAAATCGTTTCGTTTATTTATTTAATGAAACCCATCAAAAATAAATTTTAAAAACTTAGACTAAAGAATTACACATTTTGTTTTCTAAGAATTTAGATTATCTTTCGTAACAGTAATAAACAAATAAGAATTAAACTTTCTCGATATTTATAACTGGTAAATTTTCGCGAACAAATTATAACAAATATTAAACATTTTATATAAAATATTAATATTCAATTTGTAAACAAATGTTAGTGTTAAAATATTTCAAACAAGATTTTATAGCATATAGTTCTTGTAAAGAATATGTAAAACGAATAAAATTTTTCTTTTAAATAATTTTTTAAAAATGCATATTAAATTAATACTTTTTTTTATTGTAATTTATTCAGGCAAGTTTTAAAATCTTTCTGGTTAGAATAAATTCCTTAAAAAATAAAATCATGCTTGAAATATTTTGAAATAATAAATTAATACTAATGAATTATGTAAAACATATTTCTTTACAAGAACTATAAAATGATTTTAAAAATTCAGTTTCCTTAAAAACTAGTAGTATTTATTTAAAATGAATAGTATTGTTTTTAATTATACAAGAAGTCATAATTAATCATAATAATGCCAGAAATAAAAGTTTTTCACTCGGAAAGAAAAAAAAAATATAACGTATCACAAACCTTTCGCAGACTCCAAAACTTTTATGAAGAGCACCAGACAAACCAAACGCAGTCCGGTATGATAAATCATAGTTAAACACAGACAAAACACAAATAAATCAATGAGATAATTCAATCAAGATTCCCTTGAAGTACAAATCAAGGTGGGATTTACATCTCTAAGATTGCGAAAGAAGAAATCTGGAGACACTTTTCAAGAAACACGTGTACACGTTTTCTTACTGCACAAAAACACACAGCGAACTCCCAAACACTTCCTCTCGTGGACACACGCACACGAGGAGAGAGCGAGGAGAGACGAGATGCGATCGCCGCGAGATCCTGATTTGAAGAGAACAGAGATGATTCGTTGGAAACTGTTTTCGCCGCTCTGGGGATGCGTCGATTCTGCGGGGGAGGAATGTGGTTGAAGTTGGAGGCAGCAGGAATGTCTTAAAAAGACGGCTTTGTTTGGTATGCATGGTGCTAAAAGTGTGTTATGGTTTTAATGTATAATAATAAACCTATATTAAAGCTTTGTGGTAAATATAATTCATTTTAAAAATAAGTGTGTTATAATTATGTATAGTAATGAACGTATATTAAATAAGGTTTTGTGGTAAATATAATTCATTTTAAAAATAAGTGCTATAATTTCAATGTATAGTAATAAACGTATATAATAAAGCTTTGTGGCAAATATAATTCATTTTAAAAATTAGTGTGTTGTAATTTTACTGTATAGTGGTGAATATATATTAAACAAAGTTTTGTGGTAAATATAATTCATTTAAAAAATTTATCAAAAAAAAACTATTTTTTCGAACACTTTAAAAAGGAGTTAATCCTTTTTAAATCCTTATTCTTCTATGGTAAGGGATGGCATGATGCTTTAGGGATGGCATAGGGCTTTGAATTTCCGAATTTCAAAAAACTCGACACACAGGGCTTTGAAATAAACGATATATTTTTCAAAAGGACTTTTCGTAAATTCCCTGAAAAAATACCACTGAATGTATAGATAACGTTACAAAATTTGCTGTTAAATTTTCAGGACATTTTAGCAATACAATTTTGGATAACGTTTTTTTTTTATATATCTCTAAAGACGTAAGCAATTGACGGAATAATAAAAATCGTGCACCAATATTGCAAAAATTTCTGCTTTACTAAGTAAAATATTATTTTAGTATATATATTTAACATGTTTTACTTGCATTTTTGCAAATAAACTGTACTATTTCCTTTAAAAATATCAGATATGCTGAATTACCAAACTTGAAGGGAAAGATCAGACTTCAAATATCTATTAGCACTATTGAGTGGTTTAAACTGTAGTAAAAATACGGTTTTTTTTAATATATATTCATGGTACTAAAAGTGAGTTGTAATTTTATTGTATAGTAATAAATTGCATACATTAAAATATTCTTTTATACTATTATACATAATAAAATGAATTTACAACTAAACATAAATAATACTCTGCAAAAATACAGAAAATTTTGAGAAGGTCTTAATTTTTATACATTATACGTACATTTTATTTAATCTTCTTCTTAAATATACTATTAAAATATTGGATCTTATTTTTGTTTTAAATTTACGAGGACATATATTAGCACTTGGACATGAAAAGATTTAAGTATCATTTAAAAATAAATTATAATTCTCAAAAACCTATTAGTTTGGTATATATATATTTACTATGAATTCATGATGCAAAATAAATTTATATATATTTTAAAAATAACGTTTTAGATACAATAATAATAAATATTAATCGTTTAAAATCAACCTTAAAATGTTCTTTTATACTATTATACGTAATAAAAAATGAAATTATAACAAACATAAATAAGATTCTGCAAAAAATACAAAAAAATTTTGAGTACGTTTTTAATTTTTATATAATAATATTATCTCTGAAATAGCAAAAGAAATTTACTGCCAACCCTTAAATGCCTTTTAATCGTAAGCAGCTATTCATGTCTGGGAATAAATGAATCCCATTAATAAATCAATGTCGTTATTCATCCTAAATGGTTGAAAATAAATTTTCTTCAATGACATTTAAGTAAGATACTTATCATAATTACTTTATATTTTAACAATTTCTATTTTTACTTTAAGTCCCATCGTTTCTATTTGAATCCCCAAATAAAGAACCACAAACGCCTTCATGTTAATGAAGGAAACTAAAAAATATATATATTAAATTAAAAAATATAATAAATTAAAAATTATATAACTAAAATGATATTATATTAAATAAAGCATTGTAGTAAATAAAATTCATTTGAAAATTTTATCAGACATAGTAAAGAAAACTATTTTCTGAACACTTTAAACAGGAATTATATAGTTTTAAATCCTTATCCTTCTATGACCTAGTAGATAGTGCTTTGAATTTCTGAATTTCAAAAGCTCGAGAGAAATTGCTTTCAAATAAACGAGATATTTTTTTAAACGACTTTCAATAAACCCCTTGAAAAAGAATCACTGAATGTATAAAAAAGTTACAAAATTTGCAGACTAATTTTCAAGATGATTTAGCAACACAATTTCAAGGCAATATTTTTTAATATATCTCTAAAGACATAAGCAATTGACAAAATAATAAATATTGTGCATCAGTATTGCAAACGCTACTGCTATCTGCTTTACTAAGTAAAATATTAATTTAATATAAATATTTAACATGCTTTACTTGCATTTTTGCAAATAAATGGTAGTATTTATATAATTCATTTACATTTCCTTTGAAAGTATCAAATATTCTAAATTACCAAACTTGATACCACAGACTGCAAATATTTTTGCACTACAGTGTGGTTTAAGTTGGAGCAAGAATATCTTAATAACTTTGTTATTCCCGGTACTAAAAATGTTTTGTAATTTTAATGTATAGCAATGAGCGTATAATAAAGAGTTGCAGTAAATATAATTCATTCTAAAATTTTATCTGTTACGGAAAAAAAACAAAGTTATTTTTTGAACACTTTAAAGAGGAGTTACTTCTTTTTAAGTCTTTATCTTTCTATGGTAAGGAATGGCCTAACCTAGTAGATAGTGCTTTGAATTTCTGAATTTGAAAAGCTCACTTCAAAGTTTTGCAAGCGAGGCTGATTCGAAAAATTTCCGCATCTGCCAGTGATGGGCGCAATAAATCCTTCGACTATAAAGTCGTTCTGTCAGTCTCCAGGTGATAGGAAGAGGTTGTAAAACCCATAAAAAGGGGTTTGCAGCCCATCTTCCTGTAAGGGTTTATTCACATTCTTGACAGCAGCAACAAGTCTAACCACGTTTAAAGCAATATAAATTTTTATGTGATAAATCCTTTTCAGAATTAAATGCACACGAGGTTTTCAACATTTAATTAAGATGAATTTAATGATTTTATCGTAGGAAAAGAATTACCAGAAAAGTTCTCAATATATATTTAAAATTTATACGATTGCATAAACGGTATTTAAATTGCATGTGATAATTAAGATTTATAAAAATATATTTATGTGAAAATTAAATAAGTAAAAAAATATTTTTGTAAGTAGTTACTTTAAAGTATCTTTATATAATAATAATAGTTTCATTTTTCTTTACATTTATTATTTTAGCACTACTGTGTGATTTAAGTTGGAGCAAGAACATCTTAAAAAGATGACTTTGTTCGTTATTCATGGTACTAAAAGAGTGTTGTAATTTTAATGCATAAAATGAACGTATATGTAATAAAGCTTTGTATGAAATAAAACTGTTTTTTTGACACTTAAAGGGATTTACTTATTTTTAAATCCTTATCCTTCTATGGTAAGGGACGGCATGACTTAGTAGATAGCGCTTTGAATTTCTGAAGTTGAAAAGCTTACTATAAAGTTTGCAAGGGAGGCCGATTCGAAAAATTTCCGCATCTGCCAGTGATGGGCGCAATAATTCCTTCGACTATAAAGTCGTTCTGTCAGTTTCCAGGAGACAGGAACAGGTTCTAAAACCCCTAAAAAGGGATTTGTAACCCATCTTCCTATAAGGGTTTATTCACATTCTTGAAGGCAGCAACAAGTCTAACCACATTTGAGGAAAGTGGAAATCTCTTTTATGTGGTAAATCTGATTCAGAATTAAATGCACAAAATGCTTTAAACATTTTTAAGGTAAATAATATTATCATAAAAAGATTTACTAGAAATGTTCTCAATATATAATTAAAATTTAAATATAGTTAAAATTTAAGCGATCGCATAAATGGTTTTAAAATGTTTCATGACAATTACGATTCATATAAATATCAACATGTGAAAAATACGTCAATAATTTTTTTTTAAAAATCCGTCAATGTGTTTTTGTAAGTGCCTTGATATTATAATGTCAATTTCATTTCACTTTACATTTTATGGGGATTTTATTAAAAAATATTTAAATTTAGGATGATAATATAAAGTTATGGACAGATATAAATATGCAAGACGCATTTTTATTTATGATATGAAAGTGAAAACTAGGAACAACAATCCAAGTAAAACATAAGCAATGCAAGCATAAACATAAACATAATTGCAAGCATAAACATACACAAAATAAAAAAAAAATTAATTTATAATTATCCAGCATTTGAAGCGATATTTTTAAAAATTAAAATTGTCTTATTATTCTTTGATGTACATATTATTCAAATTTGATTAATTATGGATATAACTGAGTAAGAAAGGAATACACAATAATCAATATCAAGAATATATTTGTGTGATATCAATAATGTATATATAGTTGTATCACTCAAACATAAACAATGTAAAATGGGTTTTAAAATCGTTTACGGTGGCATGATTTGAAAGTTAAAAGAAAATAGTATAAGTTTTTTTTTTTTTTTTCCGGGGGGAGGGGGGTATTTGATTTGACAAGAGCAAGCTTTGCCAAGTTGTAGTAAACATTATTATAAAATGAATCGATAAAAGCGATTAAGTTTACAGTTCTACAAATTTAGGTCAAATTGTGTTTCCTTTAAATTTGTGCTTTATATTTTTCAAATTATTTTATCCACATGTTGCTAGGCTCAAGATTTCTAATTTTAGTTTTATTCAAAAAAAAATATTTTAGTCTAAAAACATATATTTTTCATTCCTTAATGTTACAGATATTTCAAATGAAGTAGATGAGGATTCAAAGGTGATTTCAATTTTGTTATCAGCTCTTTCAAATCTCTTCCTAATGGGTGTTGTATCCCTTGAATTCTTTTTTATATCTGTAAGGTTTAATCATAACCGCGAGAGGTCGCGGTTATAACTGGTAACTGTGACCAGCAAATTGGGTCCTTAACTGTGGGCCAGGGTGGTAATTGCCAGCTGCGGTGAGATCTTGACACCACGAGGTGAACGCTAGGAGAGTCAGAGCAAAACAGACGGTCTGGGACCGGCTCTTGGCATTTAGATATTAATACTGTTGTAGTAGAGGCACGGGTGCCATGTGCATGAATGTATTCATATTGTAAATAATATAGATATAATTGTAAAGAGAGCATTCCATCCTGACACAACGAGCTGCTAGTATAGTAGTTAACATATCTGTGATATTTTTGTTGTTAAATCATCTTTAAAATTCTATTTAGTTAATTGAATTTTCAGGGGACACTTAGCTGGAAGAGGGACATTAAATGAAACCTATGTTATAAGATGGATGGAAGTTTGAATTAGGGAAACTTGGAATGAACAAGATACATAGCTTTCAAGTTTTGGAAAGATAGTTAAAATGGTTTTATTTCACACTTGTACATAAATAGATTTCTTTATTATCGTGACATTTGCTATTAGAACAATGAATTAAAGTATGTATCAACTATTTAAATGTTATTTTCACAATTCATCATTTTAAAATTAAAAATTAACGATTATTAAAAATCTAACACTTAAAAATTGACGTTTCTGGTACAAGTATTCGTCACTTTGTATACGTCGTTTTTTAATAACATATTTTTAAAACTAAAAAAAATAATAAAAAAAAATAGATTTTAAATTTTGTTTAAATAAATTACAATAAAGCAAAATTTGATTTAATATGCTTTAGATTTTAATTTTAAAGGAAAATTTTATGCAGTTTAAATAATATTACAGATATTTGAAGTGAAAGCAACAATTCAAAAATAAATAAATAAATTCAAAAATGCACTCAAAACTTACTTTGGAGTTAAACGACACTCAATTGAATGATCGATTTGTATTATACGTATTTTATAATCATATAACTTTTTCTATTTTAAAAATGGAAAGTTGCCTCTATTACGTGTTGAAAGCCTGTTACATTTTAAATCTTGAACATAATTAAAAAATATGTATAGAATCTTTTCCATTTTTGCTATTCTCGTTTTTATAAATATAGTGTAGAATTTTTAAAATTTTCGTAGATATTAAAATATTTCGTCATGGGATATCAAACAATTAGAATTTTTAACAGAAAAATTTCCAATATAGGAGTTTAGTATAAATTGGGCCTCGGGTACTCAAAAAAGAGATTTAATTAAAACTTTTTTGCTGAATTAATTTTTTGTAGTAAAGCTATTAGTTTCCTCTGAAGTAAGAGATTTTAATAAAAAAAATAATTTGATAAAAATAAAATTAAAGCTTCATGTCCAGATGTTTATACAATGCTTAAATTTTTTCTTATCAAGCATGTTGTTTAATACTACAATGAATTTAAATAGAATAAGTTTTTAATTCTAGTAAATCTATTAAAATTCAATAAACTAAATATATCGGTATTATATAAAATGTATATGTTGAGAGTTCCACAGTCTGCTAGAGAAGTAATGCCGTGCTTACATTTATTTAAATTAACATAAACATTCCTTGTGTATTCTTTTTTCATACATTAATATCCATAATATTTCAATTTCTTGGACTGAAATGTTTATTTGTTAAAAATTATATTATTTTCTGGTAGGATAGTTTAATAATCTCCCAGAAATAAAATAAATTATAGAATAAGAAGATAATAAATGATATTCATTTAATAGATCTTTATTTGCATATTTGCATTTTTATTATATAACATTCCTTTTCTATTTGAAAAACATTTTTCACAAATGTTTTTTTTCTTCAGCAAAAACAAAACGCGTCTAACAAATAAAAATAATACTCTTAAAGTTCAACATTAACGTACCACAATTGTAATTTATTGTTGTTACATGTCAACAATAAAAAATACTTTTCATTTCCGTTTCCAAAGTTAGAAGAATTTATTAAAAGCAGTGAAATAAATTATGTTAACAAATAATCTGTGCCTCCAAACTTAATACGCATATAATGCACGAGTAAAAAATGACACTAAAGGCTTTGTAAATCATTCATTACAAAAACAGAATTTAATTTTCTTTCTTTTAGTAGACATCGTAGAGCTTTATTGGACAATTTTATTTTTTTTTGCTGTAATCGTTTAAGATTTATTTTAATTTTATATTGGATAACAGAATATTTCTACCGAAACCTACAGGAGAAACTGTTTTGATTTATAAGATGACAGAAATGAATACAAGCAATAAATTCCTTCTAAAAATAAAAAATACAGCTTTTGGAAAAGTTCTTGATGAAAATAGATTATTTGAAATATACGGAAGTTCGTAAAAAACAGTTGTTTTAAGATTTAGATCTACTTTTTAAAACATGCTTACATTTTTATGTGAATTAAGTTAAAGCACTAAACATTTTAAAATAATGATATTGTTTAATTGACAATGTATTAAAATAAATATATTGTTTTTTCTCTTACTAATATCACGTTCAATTATTTTTATATATAAGTATTGTTGCAACATCAAGTCTTTCAACCTAGCATCCATTATATTTTAAAGCTGGATGCGAAATGAAGAGAAGTGGCCCCTCTTGAGATTTCCCATTACCCCCTTCAGCAATAGATTTGGTTTGTCCTTCTATGGTCATTTTTTGCACACTTAGGGCTAATTAGACTGGGATCTACAGTTTAAAGTGGATTCCGAACCACTCACAAGCATCCATGCTACATCCAGGATTCAAACATGAAGCCTTTGGTATCAAAGACCAGAGCTCTCCCCCAATTAACCTTCAGACCGTCCTTTCCCTATACAAGCCAATTGAAAAATGTAGCAGTGATGCTGTGACTGTTCTCTAAAATAACACAACACTGTTGAAACATGGGATTAAAGTTTAATTTAATATTAAATTAATATTTAATCCCATGTTTAATTATGTTTATTTTCATAATACCGTAATTATATGAAACTATTGCCACCATACTGCTATTGATTCATGTATTTTCAACACGTATAGAATATATAGGATTGTTGTAGATTTCAGTATTGCATTTCCATTCATCAATTATTGTGGTTTAACGCAAGTCTGCATGTAAGACAGACTTGTATTAAACCACAAATGATTGGTAAATTTACTAATTAAAATTTCATAAATAGCTAATTTATGTACAGTTTTTAATCACATTGAAGAAAGTAAAAGTTCCATTACAGACAATCTGTATCAAATCTACTTATTTTGCCATACTGTGATTATAATTCAAGACCATAGTGAAATTGAAACATAGGTTTTCTTTATTACTCACTTATGATGAGTAATTACTGCAGCTGTCAAATTGATATTAGTTACTCCAAAAATGGATGCTTCATGGATAAATGCAATTTTCTGACATTTCTTTTTTTTTTCTTGTAAAATTACAGAAATACATTTAATTGTAGTATAATTTATATTTGTTTTTCATTTAATTATAAAAGAATTTCAAAAATAAGTATATAAATATTCTATGTTTGTTTTAAAATTAATTTAGAATTTCAAATAAGACATTTACTTGTAACGTTCCATAATGTTCTGGTAATTAGAATTTTAGTTTTAATATTATTCGCAAATTTAAATTGAATAAAGTCAACCTTTGTCTTATATATGTTTTGAAATTCAAAATTTATTTTAGAAAATTTTTGCACCGATTTTTTTTTCAAATTATAAAACATCAAATAACTAATTCGTACAATTTCAAAACGTTGTCATTAGCGTTAATTTCTCCGTTTACAATTTGCTTCCATTTATAATTCACAACATTCTTAAAATAGTTGGCACAAATAAATCCTATCTTTAATTCGTAACATTTTAAAGTGATACGCATGCATAGGATGTAGATAAGATTCCCCTTTTCTCGTTTAAACTATCAAAAGCCGATGCATACCAAAAAATGAAGCATTAGTTAGAATTGTCTTAAATTTATCGTTATCTGTTTAAAATGGTAAAACTGCAGACTTTACACTCTTACGTCATCAGACAATCTTCTGGGAGCCTCTTGCATCGCCCGAGAATCGAATTTGAAGAAGTTTGGATCATTTTCAAATGGAATAGAACAAAGGATATATTCCGAAATGCCCCTGTTTCTCACTTCTCTATTCTTCAATTTAAACCAAATACTTTTTCAAGAGTGAAAGCTGCTTTCCTTCTCTAAAATGCGAATTCTTTTCGTCTAACAATTTAAAGACTTTTTTTGTGACTTGTTTGATATCGAACTGCAACGGGAGATTGGAATAAATATTGGAAGAAGAGGAATGGATGAAAAATTTAGCTTGGCTATTGTCTATATTGTCAATCCTATTTCATTCAAAAATTCTAATTTTTTTTTATTTAAGTTTAAAAGAGCGAGACATATTTCATTATAAATTTCTATGAGAAACTTTACTCTTTTTAAAAAGAGTATGTAGCAATTTGCAATTAAAAAATTTTACATAAAGTTGTTATGAAAATTAACTTCTTAAATTAATATTAAATAAATATAGGACGTTTTAAAACATAAAATTTGAATAACTTCAAAATTGTCTTTTAAATAATGGAGTAAGAAGTTTTCATAATTACGTTGAAATGTTAAATTCGAAATATAAAATAATATTATAAGTTTTATTTATTTAGGAAAAGTAATGTAACAAAAAGCTCCAAGTATCTTCAAAGTTTGTTAATCTCATTCTAAAGGACGATGTTTAATTTATAAAGGGTATTTCAACAAAAAAGATAAATTAAAAAATATTACTTTTTCAAGAGTGAAAGCTGCTTTCTTTCTCTAAAACTGAAATTTGTTTTCGTCTAACAATTTAAAGACGTTTTATGTGGCTTGTTTGATATCGAACTGCAACGGGTGATAACGGATTGGAATAAATATTGGTAGAGGAGGAATGGATGAAAAATTTCTTTGGTTACAGTCTATATTGTAAATCCTATTTTGTTCAAAAATTTTCATTTTTTTTTCATTTTTGAAGTGTTTTTTACAGATTAGGAAGCATTTTATTATAAATTTCTTGAAGAAAATTTATTCTTCTTTTGAGAAATTATGTAGCCATTTAATAGTGTAATTAATGTATGTAGTAATTAATATTAAATAAATAAAAAGATGTTTTAAAACATAAAATTTGAATTATTTAAAAATTGCATTTTAAAACTTGGTACAAGAAAGTTTTATAATTCCGTGAAAATGGTTAAGGAAATGTATATAATAATATAAATTTATTTATTTTGGAAAAATAACATGACAAAATGCTCCATGTATTTTCAACAGTTTTCAATAGTTCAACTATTTTCAATAGTTTTTGATTATCTCCTTCTAGAAAACAATGATTACTATAGGAAGGACATTTTTAACACGAAAGACGATTATTTAAAAAAAAAAACCTTAAGAAAATAGAAAGTATTTTTTTTTTTTACTTTAATATCACACTTCTGAAACAGCAGAATTTCTGATTTAAAAACGAATTATTTCTGATGCAGCAGGACAGTTCTTTGATCCTACATACAGAATTCCACCACCTAGAAGTTCAGCATTGAAGAGTTTATCATTTCACTTCTCAGAAGCAGGCAGTTCTCCTATGAAGGGAAACGTGGAAGTCATTGGGGAAGATTCCATGCAAAAATGAAACAGTTTAAATTTCAAATGGTACCACTTCTACATCGTAATGACATTTCCTATGACCACAGCGCTATACATTTGAAATCAAGGTCAGAAAGAACTAACAGAACGGAAGACAAACTGGGATTCTCCTAACCCCACCATCAAAAACAAAATATGAATATGCCGTCGGGATATAAAGTAAAATTCGTAGAAAAATCACAAGAACGGTTAAGTAAAGAAGCGAATTCCAAATGCCATGGAGGAATGTTGTGATTAGTGAAAAGGTGATTACGATTTGTGGTAAAGTCAACTACATAGTGACAATTATTTAAATAGTGGCTTCAGAAAGCACTAAATGCATAAAACAAGTAAATAAAGAATTAGTCTACACTAGAGCTAACCATTTGAACGTCAGAAGATTACACTGCCATATTTTTTTTTTTGATCATCATTAAATATGCTTAAATGTTATAAAATTCTGTATTTATTTACCCTTAAAATTTTTACTTGGAAGAAGGTATTATGAAAAGCGACTGCACCAATATTGCCATTGAATAATAAAGAACCGATAAACCGAGAAATATTTTTTACAGTAAAAATTTAAAAATAGATTACGGTCTATCAAACATATTAGCTAATGGACTAGCTGCTCAATAGACTTAATTAAGCAATTATTACAATTCAATTATATTATTACAAATCATGGATTCCTGAAATCATCTTTTATTAGGAATTCTAATTATTTTAAGCTCTAAAGAAGAATCATTGAAAAATCCATAAAAAGAAGTAAAAGATATTGGACACACAAGCATACATTTCTATAGGACTAAAAGATCTCGCAGATACTTATCCTGGATTATAACATAGTAAACAAGATATTTGCTCTATAATTAATATAACTAATTAACTTTTTAATTATATGTATTCAGAAGTTTGTTTTGTACTAAAATATAATAAATGCAATGGGATAAACTATATAAATATCAATAGAATAATACTATACATTAAAATTTCCATACATTAAAATTATAACCAAATTCAATTTTATATTAATCTTCTGAATATAAATTAAGTAAACTAAAGACGTTATCACGGATATATAATTTAGTCTTGAGATATTTTCTCAAATACATTGAAAAAGCAAGTGGTATACTTTATGATGTGTTAAGTGAAACATTACTGCTATAATACGTTTCTATACTGCTAGTTATTTTCTTTATGTTTGCTGAAAAGCATTGTTAATCATTTTATCATTTAATGATCATCCTATGCTCTGTAATCACAAAGTTTATGCTTATGCAGCACAATCATCATAGAATCTCACTTATTCAGCACCTTAAATTCAATGATAATTTAGTCGCGCAATCAGTTTTCAGTTAAGCAATTCTGAATCAAAACACTTTCTATAAGTAATTAACTTGCTTGGAAGTTTATTTTATCACAGTATGCGATACTAAAACTATCAAACTATCAAAAGTCGAATGCTGGTTTGAAAGCTTCATCTCACAAGACAGACTACACATCTCACAGAAGCTTATATAATATATATATATATAATATATATATAAATATATATATATAATCTTGTACGAAGACATTAATCAAATATATTTGAGATAAAATAAAATTCCCCCGCAAGTAAAAGTAAAGAAAATTGTCTTTGGTGACGATAATTATTCTTACGCTTCAGTTTGAAATTTGTCATTGATCGCAATATTTACGTGTATTGATAGAGATTATATTATATGATATAGAACACAAGAAAATTAAAAATATATTTTAAAATAGTGTATACTTTAGAAACAAAAAGCATAGAATACATCATATTTGTTTTGATTTTTTCAGCTCATACAGAGTAATGAATATTATAATTAGCAAATGAGAACCAAAATAATTTTATATCACTAAAAATGTGAATTAATATACTAGCGATAAAAACATAATTTAAACTTCTAATATCTAGATTACAGCTTTAAAAACATTTTTATGTTACAATAGTAAGATTTTTTAAATAATTTATTTCATTTAACATTTAATTGATCTATAATACACATAGAAATAAAATATTATGTGCATTAATTTTTTTTAAAAAATCCTACTTTTTATTTCTCTTCTTAGATACTGGTAGAATTAAATAATTTATCGCTGTAAATGTTGTTCTGAATGAAATAAACTATTTTGAAGACCCTATTCATAATGCAAACATTATAAAACATAAAATGAAAATAAAGTTATAAATTAAAATTTAATTAATATTTACTTATAAAATAACTTAAGAAAAATTGACTTCACACGAGTATTATTAAGATTTATTAATTTATTATAGTTAACCAAAATTTAGATAACCTTGTTAGATATTTTTTTAGGGGAAGGGGGTGGGGAGCTTCTTGTTTGTAGAGGCAATATATTGTTATATATTAATTCAATATAATATATAAAAATTTTAAAATTTATAATTTAATTATATTAATATTACATATCCTCATTTATTTAAGAATGCAACTTAACGTTTATTTTAATAATATATATTAAAAGGCATATTTAATAATTATTACTATAGACTACATGAATCATACATAACTTATTTTAATTAATATTTTATTTCAGATTTACAGAAATATTTATATTAAATATAGAATATATTATATTAACTATATAACTATAGCATTACTGAAAAATTTTATTGTAAATAATTCTCATTGCAATGCTAAGTAAAAATTTAATTATTTCTAGAGATCATTAAATATGGCAGAATTGAAAATATTTTACATTTACAAAATACTGAATGAGTCCAGCAATTTATTTTAGTAGTAAATATTTAGCAATCGTAGCGGTGTGTTTCAGATAAAATATTATAAATGCGGCAATAAATATTTTTCAAATAAAATAATTTATGCCAACTATATTTATTTTTATTTATTTTATTCCTATTACACGTATAGAAGCATTTCAAATGTGTCTTTTTAAATTATATAATCTTTTTAAACTTTTGGGTGCGAAGAAGGTCTACTTCCCCGTGGTGCACCTGGTAACACTTTTTAGTAGCTAAAAGATCTGCAACTTGACATTATTGTTAGATTATTGAACTCTGTTTCAGCATGTTTTGTTGCATTAGTTTGTTGTTATTGTATGTTTTTTTTTGTTGTTCTTTTTTGCTGTAACTGCTCATAATCTGCCATTGGAAATAAAAAAAAAATCTTTTTAAACTAATCCGCTTATTTAAACATATATTAAACGAATATATTTTACTGTATTAAATGAAACTATAATTCTAAGTGAACAAAAGTGTTCATTAAATTTAGAAATATTGAGGTAAGTTTAAAATGTTAGAAATATAAATGAATTAAATTTTCAATTGATTGAAATAAATAAAAAAAATCACAACCCATTTTTTAAAAGGATTTTAACTTAGTAAAGATAATGTTAATATAAGCAAACTAAATTTTAGCTCGCAATATACAGATATTTTAAGCAAGTCCTAAATTTCCCCATAATAACTTATGCTCATTGAGAACGAGTGATCTTTCCTTAGTTTTATAAAGAATGTCCATTCTTTTTAAAATAAATTTAGATTAAGCAATTTTAACAATTTTAATTATCTTTGTTTATGTGTTAGATGATATGTGAAAAGATAAAAGAAAATTGTGTGTTTTAACTTTCTGTTTATAAGAATATTAAGCTATTTTATAATTGAAATGCAATCTATATTTCAAATATATTTTTATTCATAGTGATTTTAATGCATTACATGCACATTGCACATGCATAGTGATTTTACATGCATTTTTTAAATTATTAGGTAACTGGCATAATATGAAATCAAATAAAAATTTAGTTTAATAGATAAGTTTCATTATATTTATCTAATCTTAAGTTGTCCAAATAATAATTTATCTTAAAAATACTGGCTTAATTAATTGGGCAATCCTGTCTTTAATCAATAATTCGATGTAGCAGAGAAAGGTTCTTCGAACAAAGTTTCCACGACGTTTTAAAGTTATGTAGTTTAAGGAAACTTGCATTGATATACAAATCAATACATTATACTAATTGTTAGTAAACACTCATTTACTTAAATTTTAATTTTTTTAAAGAAAAAGGAGCAAGTATTAAAATAATGATGACAAAAAAATCTTGTGTTATATTATTACTTAAAAATGTTATTTAACATGTTAAAATTATTTTTATTTTGTGATAATTAAATAATTAAGCACCTGTTAGGAAAAAGCTGTCGCTTTGCATAGAAAATATCATTAAACATTAAACTTTCAGCTCCATGACAAACTAAAAACTATTACCATTTTAATTTTTAATGTCATTTTAAAATAAGTATAAAATAATTTACGTTTCATGGATTTTCAGAGAGAAAAGTTAAAGGCAGTACAAAATTGAGATATCAAACATAGTATTATTGCATCTGCACCAGGATTTACAAGTATAAAATGAATAGACTCTTATCAGGTTCAGATACTACAATCTGGAAAATTTCATTTCATTCCAAGAGTTTCTCAATTGATGTACTATTCTTGCAATCTTAGCAATTCATAAAATTTCAATTCCTTCCAAGAATATTTATATTGGTGTACTACTTTTTTAATCATTTTGTCATTGTGTAATTTATAAAAACTCTATTAATAAACAGATCAAAGAAGTGGGTTTAGTTATATAACCATGAAACATAAGTTACATAACCATGAATTTGGAACAACATAATTGGATGGAGCAAAACAATGTTCTGTTGTATTCCTACACTTTTCCACAAATTGAAGTATTTCAGAGATCTTACTGCATAGAATATTTAACATTCGTGTTAGACCAAAAGAGTACTGGTGATTCAACAAAACTTGAATTACACACACAATGAATTAATTGAGTTAAGAATATCGAATTCTTCATGTAAAATTTCCAAATTTGCAGGTTAATTAATTTTTATCAGCCGACTACTTTGCCCAATAAATTAGTTCTCTCTGAGTCTTTCCAGAGATACCACTTTTGTGAAGAAAATTAAGAAAGTTATAAGGGTATTCCATATATCATTTGAAAAGGGTTGCACAATGAACTGATGTGGCGATTAACAATGTGCATTTCGCAAGCATTCCTTCCATTGCACATATCTATTGCATAATGAAACACTTATTAATGTTCATTTAATAGTAATGCTTGATATATATGCTGCATCTAACAGTAGACGAGCATCATTTACACGATTTGCTGAAGACGAAGATGTATTATGAGGCTCTTCATTTGTCTTCACAGGTGTCATCCAGGCTATATTCTAATTACAGTTAATTAATTTTGACAATATGAACGTAACTGTTTTGCTAATTGACGTTACAGTAAAATGCGATTATCCTGTGATTAAATTAATGCCGAGGTAATTGCTACATAAAAACATGATTTCAGTGTTTTTTCCCTTCTCTCATACATGGATACTATTTGATACTACCGGAGATAAATAAACAGACACATGAGCTGAGATTCCAATATGTTGTATGATCTGTTAGTACGTATGTAAATGCTACTGAGATTTTAAATTTTAAATCAATGATCATAAAAAAGTCATATATATATGACTTTTTTTATAATCATTGAATTAGAAAGTAAAATTGAAACATTTACTGTCAATAATATAGTTTGCTTTCAACACAAAATTAAATCTGTCTTCAAAATATAATATACATTGATATTATATTTAATTATTAATCTTCATTATTTTAAAAATATTATTTTCATTAGTCGTAATTATGTAAAATAAGAGATTATTATTCGCAATAGATGTCTTACATAAAAAAAAACAGTATCTGTTTATATGGTGAATTACCGTCTTTTATAAGACTAGAATTACGTTGTATAAGTGATAAATTATTGTTGCGAGAGTCATTTTGTCTTCTCACCCCTCTCATTATTATAGACTTCAAAACTGTGTGAAACGGAAGGAGGTACTGAGGGAAATAGGGTGACGAAATATATCTTAGTTATTTTTGTGAGAGGAAATTTTGTGCAAAGTAAAAGTACCTATACAATTTAACAAAAGTTTTCAAAAGAAAGATTTATAAAAACTGTTATGGGAAACATTTTACTTTATGCTATAATTAAATGTTTGTGCTGAAACTAATATTTTTTATTGTACTTTCAATTCTTTTATTTTATCTGTGATTACAATCATTTAGCGATATACAGTATTCACTATAAATATATTAATACTTTACAGCACACATTTCGTTTTCTATTGCAGTATTTAATATCGGGAAATCTTGGAAGTATTTCATGCACTGAAAATTACGAGCTCTTTGGCAGATGAAAATAGTATTCCATCATAGATTATTATAAAAAGGGAAATTCATTTATTAAACAATTTTAGGGTGCAATGCATTAACACATTTTGCGAAATTCATGACATATCTTAACATAAATATATATTATATATCAATTTCCAGTAAATATGGCTTATAATACCTATATTCAAGATTTGTTTAGTAAAACTACATTGAGATAAGTTCAACTCGACATAGTCCCGACCAGTTAGCGAAGCATTTGGCAACATAAAATATATTTTGTCTCAACCATGATTGCAAAAAATATCAGACAACAGAATAGGCGAATATTATTATAGAGTAAATAAAATAATTGAATATTTTGTGATTTATTGCAAGTGGTGCTATAATAAAAGGCTTGAAAAAATTCTGTAAATATTTGCTATTCATTGGAAATACTGATAACCTAAAACTGCGCGTTTTCTATCACATGAATAAACTCAAATAAAAATAATTCACCAATTTCGAATTGCTAAAATGTTAAAATTAATTATTCGATTTGCATAATTTTAAGTCCACAAAATTATAAAAAGGTGAAATAAGACTTATTCGAGCACTGGTTTAAATGGCTATTAAAGTTGTCAGGCCAAAATATTGCCAGATATATGAAACCTCAAAGAATACGCCATGTCCATATATGACAAAGCATTGTTATGGTACAGCACAAGATTGCTGATCTATTCGTCAGGAGATTTAATGACGACTCGGAACTTTATTCAAAGATTGCTTTTAAGATTTACTTTTCCTTTTAATTTACTATTTATTTGTAATCTAGCAACTTCTAGATCATGTATAAATGTAGATTCGTGAAAGATATAATTACCGAGTACCACAAGTTATATGATAATTCTCGATTCGCTTTTGTTACGAGTGATTTAAAATTAATAAAGTGCAACCCTCATAACGGCCATAAAGTTCTTCCTCCTACATACTGACAAGAGTGTTCCCCCTGTGGTGTTCAGGAGAAATGGTCAGTCAGCCTCGAGACTCACACCCGAGAGGAAATATTGTGCTATCTGTTCCTAAACTGATAAAAGTTTAGTTCAGCTACAGTCTCTCACTCTGAGAGGAAATATATTTAGTATAGCACTGCGCAGTAGTGTGCCTACAGACTGTCACACGGATAGTTAGTATACTTCACAGACACGAGTTTCGGGTTTTCGAATTAGAAGGGGAGCCTTTCCACGAATTTTTAATTATCTGTCTTTAAATGTGTTAAATATTGTACGTATCTAGTGGTATAAGTATGGTGTTTGTGCGTGTGTAAATAAAGCTTTGAGTTCTCCAACCTATGCCACAAGTGTCTCAACCCAACCACACCCAGCTACAATCTGATTGCCCAACCTGACCTCTATAAAAATTATTTTATTGTCAACTTTGTGTTCTGCAAACTCATCGTGAAAATATTACAGAAATATTTGAATAAAATACTTACAAAGTACTGGTCTATTATTTTGGAGATTTATTAACATCTAGGTGCATCTTTCAGAAAAGATTATTATTAATATTTTTAATCAAGAACTTGTTTACGATTTACGGAAAACTTAATTACGTTCCGCACATAGCTCAATACGGAGACATAATTCAATCTAGAATTCGAAAATTTAATAAATTTAATTTTAATATTATTTTTAATTCTAAATTCATACAGACAGGCAGATAGACCGTGATCTTTCGCCATAAGGGTTGCACTGATGTTACTCACTTTGCATTACCCAGGGGGCGCGTGTAGTTGATGGTAAGCCACGGACGCGGAATAACAATGCCCCCGCAGCGTTCTACGATCCTATTAGGACCGGGACCTACAAGCTTAAAGTGGATTCCGAACCACCACAAACACCCATGGGCAAAACCGGGATTTGAACCCGATACCTGTGGTACCGAAAGCCCAGAGCGCTAGCCATTCGGCCATCAGGCCCCATCTGGAAAATAGTATTTGTTTGAAATGACAATAGAGCACTAGCCTTCATACCAAACCTTGGACGAACAGCAAGCTATTCTTTCGCCCCTTAATTGAACTCTTGCCACTTCACCATCGTCAATGACGAACTCATCAGGAGCTCTTTAGGAAAGATGTCGTTGTTGCAAAAGAGATGAATTTACCTGATCCTCATAACATAAAGGATAAACAATTTTACATATATGATGGGTGAATACAAAACTTTGCCCACTCAACTATTCAATCGTTTTGTGTTATTAATTTGAAACAAGTATTCACAGCATAATTGTTTCAAATAACAACAGGGGCACTAGCTTTTAATATTTAGCCGCTATTTTAAATTCTTCTATACATTTTCATTTTTAAAATAATTGTTTTCCTTGGTTTATTGGCGAATTTTCATTGATGTAGAAAATGATCAATTAATTTTTATCAAATTAAAATGAGCTGAATTTGTTTTAAGAATTTTCATACACCAAGCTAAATTATGTGATAATTCATAATTTATTGAATGTCGTGTGCCAATAATTTGAAACAAGTATTAATTGTATATTTTTATTTATTTTTTTTAAATTCATACTTCATATAAATCAATTCTGTAATTCAACAATGCAATCAAAGTTACAAAAAAATTTAAACTCATATTTTTAATTACAAAATAAACTGATATAATGAAATAGAAAACAAATAGTAAAATAAATAAACCAACTTTTGAAAATAAATACAGGCAAAAAAAAAACATTTTAAAGTATTAAGTATTATTTAATCATAAAATAACTAATTTTTAAATTAACTGAAATTATAATGGAGAAAAAATCAAAGGAGAAAACCATTTAGATTTTATTCTTATTGAATGAACAAGGTTAGTAATTCTTTTAAACTTTACGATTTGGATACATAGCAAGGAAAATTTTCTTAAAATAACCAGAAAATAAATATAATATAAATAAATGAGAAAAAATGTAATTTGTAAATTAACTTAACTAAAGTTCTCACTTAAGAAAGCTTAATAATTCTCAAACAATATGTTCATTAAAATAAAATAAAAAAAATATCTCGTTAAAAACGATTCATTTTATAATTAATATGTATTAATGAATTTCCAACTTAATAGGCCCTATTCTTCGGTTTGTCACGAGTACTAAGTGAGACTACTGCGTTAAGAATTATGGACTTAATTATTCAATTATTGTCCTACGATTAAATCTACAAAGTTATAGAATAACAAATATTTACCAATTTTTCTTACCATGCACTAAACTTACATAGTCCACTTTGCTATGTAAATTATCACTATTTTTGCATACTAATCATTAGAAAATAAACTATATTTAATTACGTTTTCTAATCAAGATGAATATTTTCTAGATGAATTTTGAATAAAGATTTTGTTCATTTTTATTCCTTTAATGCGTTAAAACGTATTCAATAACTGACGTCCACGATGACTGATGGGAATAAGTAATTTAACTCTGCATTCCTGTTAACGATCAGGATAATAGTCTGCCATTTACCAGTATAAAAAGTCATGAAGAGAAAAAAATAACTTAGGGCATAAATTTAAAATAATCAAAATAAGTAGCGAGTAAAAAAGTAATTGATTGGATCAATTTTTTGTTGGCATGAAGCCATGTCACAAATTTTCCAATCAAGCATTTATTATGTATAGGAGTTTTGGTAATATGCATTCAAACTTTTCTCATTTGTTAAACTGGCCGTTTAAAAATATGGCAAAACCTCTGAGCCAAACAGAGGAGGAAATCTTGCGAATAGGACTGAATACGTGAATAAAGCAGCATATAAATGTGACTTATTTAGGTTCTATCTTTAGAAAAGCAGTTGTGAATGTAACTGATTGATGATTCTATTAAAAACATTATATCGGCATTCTAAATAAAATTTTATAAAGATCATAATAAAGAATTCTTAAAATAATGCAAGTTAATAAAAAAAATAGTTTGCATTTATTTTAAAAGAACAATCAAATCAATTTTTTGAATTGCAATTTTTAAACTGCATTTGAACTTAGCAAAAATTATATAGAAGTTTGCTTCCTATTTTATAAATTTGAAATTATTGACTTTTTTTACAAACATTAAAATAAGAATTTTTAACATTCTTTAATACTATACATCCTCATTTTATGTAATAAATATTTTACTTTATGTAAAACATAAACAAAAGAAATTCTAGGAATTTTTAACTAATTAAAAACATATTTATTTAATAATTAGCATTAATTAAATTGAAATAAAATTTTGATACTATTAAATTAAATATGAAATTAATATATTTCTTACAAATTTTTTTGTGTGTTAGAAGTTAATTAAAAAATGAAATAAAGGGGAATAACTAATTTTACTCACTTTCCAACAAAGTTTCGAAAACAGAAATGTTAAACCTTATTATCTGAAACATTACATCAGTAATTTAAAATTCATATGCATTTAAACAGATATTCATGCAATCTAAACATTTAATAATAGAGAAAAAGTTTATTTTAGAATTTTTTAAGAAGTAAGTGATACTTGCATTGGAGTAAAAATCGTTAATCTTCTAATTGCGTAGTACAATTAATTTCATATATATTAAGACATATTAATTGTTTATCTCCTTTAAATGCTACTAAACATTATTTATTTTATAAACTATATACTTCATAATAGGATTCACGTAAAAAATACGTTCAGCGATTAACTATTTTAAAAATTTACTAGAATGTATTTACTATTAATAAATGTCCGCGATAATTAAACAGAAAATTTTTTATCAGTCTAGACCAGGGGTCTCCAAACTACGGCCCGACAGTGTCTTCAATCTGGCCCGCGACAGCGAATACATATTGTTGCTGTAAAAAGTTGGATAAAAAAATGACAATAACTCGATTTTATTTTCTTGCTAGATAAAGCTTAATGACAAACATAATATGCAGAAAATTTAACTTAAGCATAAAAACTAACAAATAATTTAAATGAATCCCACTAACATTATAAACTAGTGAACATCCCGCGGTTGCCCTCGTTAGTTATGCTGATGTAAAGAGTATCGCATATGTATGTATATCGATGTTTGGAATATATATATCCTGAATCAAACATGATTTTTATCCTAAAAATCCCTCAGGAACGGAAAAGCTAAATGAACGCGAATGAAACCGCGGGGTATCCACTTGTAAAAAAATACTAATGAGATTTATGTATTTGTAATTTTTCACTGACAATAGTTTGTAGTTGTGAATCAATTTTACTTGTACCAATTATTAAAAGAGATTTAAGATGCTCATCGGTTAACTTAGATCTGTAAACATTCTTTGTGTACTTCATTTTGGAGAATGCTTTCTCACACAAGTAAGCAGTAATAAAAAACAGAAAACAGCCAACGAGCAAATTTATGTAAATTATCAAATTGTATCAGTGGAAGACTCTTATAAAATTCCAACAAATATGAGTTTTGATATCTGTTCTTAATTATATCACTGCACTGTAAATCAATAGTTTCCATTTGGAGTTCCGGGGCTAGGGCTTCAATGTCAGTATCAAAAGGATTTTGAAAATTTTTAATTTCATTTGCAATGTCATCAAACTGAGAAACGAGTATCAAAATTTATCTTCAAAGCACTCAAAACTTCGACTGCAAAATCGACGGGAAATTCAGTCTCAGTATTGCGGCTGAATATTTCACATGTTTCAAAATGTGTGAAACATTTTTTACGTAATTGTGATTGAAACAATATTATTTTCTGCCGAAACGATTTGATATTAGTGTATAGATCAGGGAGAAGCTGGTTTTCTCCTTGCAATCTCAAATTTAGTTCATTTATATGTTTTGTCAAATCGACATAGAATGCTAACTTCCATAGCCATTCGCTATTTTGTAATTCAGTAAGAGGGCGATGCTTTTCATTAAAAAAAAATTCGATTTGTGCTCGAAGTTCAAAAGAGCGCTGCAGGACTTTTCCGCAACTAAGCCAGTGTACGGCAGTGTGATACGGTAAATCATTTTCTCCCATATCTTCAATAAACTCTCGGAATTGTCGGTGTTTCAGCCCAGTGGATCTGATGAAATTAACAACTGATATGACTGGTTTTAGAACTTCAGACATATCCAAACATTTTCCGCACAAGGACTGTTGATGAATGATACAATGCAAGACTAATGGTTTTGAACCACCATCATTTCCTACTGCCTTTGACACAAGTGCAACCACTCCTTTATTTTTATCACAAATGTTTTTTCCTCCATCAGTTGTAATACATTTCAAGTTTTTCCATCGTAGGTTCTTTTTATTAATGACATTGTCAACTCCTTTAAAAATATCTTGGCCAGTAGTCGTGCCGTGAATACTATCAATATCAAGAAGTTCTTCATACACTTCATAGCTTTTATTTACTCCTCGAATAAAAATCAATACTTGAGCCGTATCTGACACATCCGTTGACTCATTCAAGGCCAGAGAAAACAACTCAAGATGTTCCTTTTTGTCAGACAGTTGAGATGATATATTTTCTGCGATGTCTTGCACCCTCCGAGCCACGGTGTTTGCTGACAAACTGACAGTTTTAAATAAATTTACCTTTTCGGAGCAGATTTCTTTGGCTACTGCAATTACGCATTCTTTGATCATGTCTCCATCGGTGAATGGCTTTCCACGTTTTGAGATTTCAAGAGCCACACGAAAGCTGGCACGAGTTGCAGCCTCTTGTTCAATATTGACTTTCGTAAGCAAAGATTGCTGCAATTTCAATCCGCGTTTCAAAGCTTCAAATTTTTCTATCCGCAAACTTCCTGTATATTTTGAGTAATTTTGAAAATGTTTCGTTTCAAAATGGCGTTTAATGTTATATTCTTTGAGAACGGCTATGGTTTCACTGCAAATCAAACACAGCACTTTATTATTGGACTCAATCACGAAATATTGAAAGTTCCATTGATCTTTGAATATTCTGCATTCACTGTCTATTTTTCGCTTCTTTTCCATACTAGTAAATTACACACAAAAAAAATTACAAGTTAAATCAAAATACAATTACGTATGGACGTGGGTCAGATCGGTCTTTTAAACGGGGTTACGCACTAATTTACTTCACAATAGATACAGTTCCGCTTCTTTCGTCTTCCCTAGGTAGACTGAGTCGGGGTCGCTCCGCTAGCTTTTTACACTCCAATTACTGCGATTTCGAAGTGAGTAGAATACACCAGAACCTTCACCAACCAATGAGGTTACGAATGTTTAATTGTTACTGCGCTTTCGAAACTACTACTAGCGCCATCTGTTAGTGATAAAGAATATATGTACCTATTTCTGCTTTTGACCATTAGATGTCGTCAAGTGTCATGGTCGTATCGATACACACAATAGTAATTGTAATACTTAATTGAACCAGCGAATTTAGCAAGCGTATGCTCGCGCAGAACACGTACTCGGCGACTAGTCTAGACATTATAGATAATGGCAAAAAAATTAAAACGGTTTTGGCCCGCGGTACTTACTGGAGTGAACAATGTGGCCCGCCGGCTGAAACGTTTGGAGACCTCTGGTCTAGACTACATTAACATACGCTAATAAGTATATATAAGTAATTTTTTCCATATTGATAAATAATATTCAGGAAAAAAATTCTTTTAAAAAAGACTTTCAAGAATGTCCATGTAATCCACTGTTTTATGATAAAATTTAATACCACAGTTTGGTTGTTAACAAAATTGCTTTAAGTAAAATTCCCCAACAATACATATAATATAATAAATGGAGGCGAACATTCTACAACATGAAAGACAAATTACTTTTATTTAGGATAAATATGATTCATGAATCCAGCAACGAGTTTATACATTGTTATCACGTGTAAACTGTAATTTTGTGAGACGGACCACATTTTCCTCCTTAAGTATATTTATGCATATTATTCAATACTTCTTCTCAAGAATATTCATTAATGCCTCTGAGTTTTGCTGGGGATTTAAAGAAGAATATGAATGATTGTTTAGCTCCACGCTCAAAAACTATTGCGCTAAAGAGGTTCTTTCACTTAATGTCACGTCTCTTCAGAATGCACATACAGTATTCATCATTATAGCTTAGGAATATTTTTTTCGTCACCATCAGCTGTTAATGAATTCTTCTAAGGGCAATATCGTGATAAAAGATACGTGATATTTTTCTGAAGGACGACATTTTTGAAGCGAATAATGCCAATCCATCATCTTTTTTTCTATATTAGCATCAATGAACGAAAATATTCACTTTGCAAACAAAAAAATTAGCGCAAAATATAATTTACTAGCATAGCTCGATATCGTTATTTTTGAAGCTGCTTTGCATGCGTTCCATTCATTTATGTCGATAAGTAAATATATTCTTTTGTAATGTTTAAATATAATAAGGACATTTTTTCGTGACATGATTTGAAAAATGCTATTAAGTCTGTAAATGCATCATAAGGAATGTAAAATTATATCTCAATTAAAAAAAATATATAATTAGAATAGATTTCAAAATGATAGATTCAATTTAATTTTAAATAGATATTCAATTTTAATTGATTAAAAATTAAATTAATTTTTTAAATGAAGAAAGAAAAAAAATTAAACTGAAGAAATAAAAATTATAATCTAAAATAATTATTAAAAATTAAGAAATTTCACTCATTCCAAAAAGATATAATTGGAAGAGATTAATTTAAACTAAACGCAAATGAAAAACAGTTTTCCGTCAGAGATTCTGTTTTTCAGTCAGAACCTAGTAAAAATATGTAAATAATGCAAATAGAAAAACGATTTAAATAAAAAAAAATTAAATTAATTAAAATTTTATGCAACAGAATTTTAATATATCCATCTTTTACTGTGTGGGTGCTTAACTAAATTCTATTCTTTCAGATTTCAATGATCTATGCTTTTTTGGGAAATATGTAAGTAAGACGAGTGACAATAGCTTTATATTAATTTTGAATTTCTGATGTGCATTCCATATGATAAAAAATGCAAAAGTTATCCCAAAGATTTTTTTAGAAGATATTCCTTTCATCTAATACAATTTCATCAACAGAAATTGATTCAAATAGCATATACAAGTGGCACTACAATTTAAAATAATTTTATATTAAAATTCTATAGCTGAGTCATATACTCTGTACAACAAAAAGGTTTTTTAGACATTCGTAATGCACTCATATCTTATGAGTAATCATACCAAAGTTTTTATGAGAATGATGAATCATTTTTACATTATAAAATTAATGAAAATATAATTTAGAAAAATCACTTATATATTTTTCAATTATTCTCAAACCACTTTTTTTTTCAAAGTTATAGTGTGTATTAATTATACAGATCATTTTTACGGTTGAAATCAAATTAAAAAGAAGTCAATATAATTATTCTATAATTTATCATTTTTATAAATTTGTTTCTTGTAAAAATCTTATTTCAGCTCTACATTCGTAAACTGTACTTTTTATCTAATTCATTTACATTTCCTTTGAAAATATCAAATATGCTAAATTAAAAAACGTGATGCCAAAGATCAAATATTTTAGCATTGATGTGTGATTTAAGTTGGGGAAAGAATGTCTTAAAAAGATGGCTTTGTAAGTCATGGTACTAAAAATGCGTTGTAAATTTAATGTATATTAATGAGCTTATAATAAAGAGTTGTAGTGAATATAATTCATTCTAAAATTTTATCAGCTTTAAAAAAGAGCACTTCGAGCACTTTAAAGAGGAGTTACTTCTTTTTAAATCCTTATCCTTTCATGGTAAGGGATGGCATGACCTAGTAGATAGTGCTTTGAATTTCTGAATCTGAAAAGCTCACTTCAAAGTTTTGCAAGCGAGGCTGATTCGAAAATTTTCCGCATTTGCCAGTGATGGGCGCAATAATTCCTTCGACTATAAAGTCGTCCTGTCAGTCTCCAGGAGATAGGAAGAGGTTGGAAAACCCATAAAAAGGGGTTTGCAGCCCATCTTCCTGTATTCACATTCTTGATGGCAGCAACAAGTCTAACCACATTTGAGGCAGTAGAAATCTCTTTTATGTGGTAAATCTAATTCAGAATTAAATGCACAACAGGCTTTAAACATTTAGTAATGATGAATAATATTATTATAAAAATATTTATCAGAAATGTTCTCAATATATATTTAAAATTTAAATAATTGCATAAATGATTGCCATACAAAACTTTAATATCAAGATTTATATAAATATCTACATGTGAAAATTAAGTAAATAAAATAAATCTTTTTTTTTTTCTGTATGTCCTTTCCTGTACCTTTATATAATATCAACTTCAGTCTTTTTTTGCATTTTGTGTGAATTTTAATAAAAAAATATTTCAATTTAGGAAGATAATATAAAGTCTCGTAGAGATAAAATGATGATGAAAATGTGAATGTGTTAATACTATGGTTGCAAGTATTTCCAGCAAATTTTATTTTATAGTTACCCACCGTGTATACGTGACATTTGACGTGTTTGACGTATTTTTTAATTTACAATAATTTTTTTTTTAATTTTTTGATGTGCATATTTTTCAATTTGATTACTTATGGATATAATTGCATAAGAAAGAAATACCTAATAATCAATATTAAGGTGTGAAATAAATAATGTATAGAAGATATAAATGTGTGATATAAATAATGTATAGAAGACAGTGTTGAATCACTCAAATATAAACAATGTAAAATTGTATTTAAAATCTTTTATGTTGGCACGATTTGAAAGTTAAATAATATATTAGATGATTTGATTTTTGGTGTCTGACGGGACAAATGTATATTTTGGCCAAGTTATGATAAACATTACTACAAAATAAACTGATAAAACATATAATAAATAAATCATTCATTCTATTACTAGGCTTTTCTTATTAAAATATTTTTAAAACTGAAAATAAACAAACATTATTTACCTTTTGGTTATTCCAAAATGAAGAAATCCATTTCTCAAATGTTTCAAAAATTATATTTTTTAAGGAACTTTTTTTTTTTATTTAAAAGAAAAATGCTATTCAGTTTAAACAAATTTAAATATTTTTGAGGTGAAAGCAATAATTCAAAAATAACTAAATAAAACAAAAATGTACTCAAAACTTGTTTTGGAGTTCAATGACACTCAGTTGAATAATCGATTTCGTATTATATCTATTTCATAATAATACAAATCTTTCTATTCTTAAAATGGAAAATTGTCTATGTAACACGATGAAATCATGTTACATTCTTTTAAATCTTAAATATAGTTAAAAAAGGGTTTTTTTTTTTAAATTTGTGCTATACTCGTTTTTATAAAGATAGCTTGGAATTTTTAAAAAAATTTCCGATCACTAAAATACTTCATCATGGGATATCAAACAATCAAAATTTTTAACAGAAAAATTTCCAATACAGGAATTTAGTATAAATTGTGCCTCAGGTATTCAAAAAAGAGAAATTAATTAAAACTCTTTTGTTGAATTAATTTTTTGTAGTAAAGCTATTAGTTTCCTTTGAGAATAAGTAAGTTTAGTAAGAAATCTCAATAAAAAAGGATTTTTTTTTTAAATTAACGCGTCATGTCCAGATGTTTATACACTGCTTAAACGTTTCTTTCCAAACATGTTGATTTATAATGAAATGGATTTAAATAAAAAAAGTTTTTAATACAAGAAAACCTATTAAAATTTCAAAAACTAAATATATTGGTATTATTTATTTTGAACCTGCTAAGATTTCCACAATAGGTTAGCGAAGTAATGTTGTGTTTACAACTATTTAAATTACTAACATAAACCTCGTTGTGTATTTTGTTTGTATACATTAATATCCAATACTAATTCAATATTTTGACTGAAACGTTTATTTCTTAAAGATATATTAATACCTGGTTGGATAGTTCAATAAGTTCAGAGAAAGAGAATAAATCATAGAATAAGCAAATAATATATGATACTCATTTAATAGATCCTTATATGACTATTTGCATTTTTATTATACACATTCATTTTCTATTTGAAAAAACATTTTGTTTAAATTTGATTTTTTAGCCTAAACAAAACTCATTTCAGCAGCAGAAATAATGCTCTGATAATTCAACAATAATTGACAACAATTGTAATTTATTGTTGTTACATGTCAACAATAAAAATACTTTTTCATTTCCGTTTCCAAAGTTAACATAATTTATTTTACCGCTTTTAATATGTTCGACTGATAAATAATCTGTGTCTTCAAACATAATATGTTAATAAAACATGAATAAAAATGTCACTAAAGGAATTATAAATCATTCATTAAAAAAACAGAATTCAATTTAATCTCATTTTCCTTCTTTTAGTAGGCATTGTGCTTTATTGTACAATTTTGTTTTAGTTTCTGTTTTTCTATAAACGTTTAAGATTTATTTTAAATTTATATCGGATAACAAAATATTTCTATGGAAGTCAACAGGGGAAACTGTCTTGATTTATATGACAGAAATGAATACAAGCAGTAACAAACAATAAATTTCTTCTACAAAGAAAATTGCAGTTTTTGGAAAATGTCTGATGAAAAAAGATTATTTCAAATACTCGGAAGTTAGTAAAAAACAGTTATTTTATGATTTAAAATTTCATTTATGCTAAAGGATTATTTAAAAACATGTTTAACTTTTTATGTTAATTAAGTTAAAGCCCTAAACATTTTAATATAACTATATTGTTTAATTGTGAATGTATTGAAGCAAATATATATTGATTTTTCTCTTACAAATATGAGGTACACTTATTTTTGTAAATAACTCTTATTGCAACACCAAGTCTTTCAATCTAACCTCCATTATATTTTAAAGTTGAGATTACAATCTTCCGCTATAAATTTGGTTTGTCTCTCTACGGTCCTTTTCTGCACACTTTGGGCTAATTAGACCGGGAACTACAGTTTAACACGGATTCCGAACCGCTGACAAATATCTATGCCACAGCCAGAATTCGAACCTGACGCCTATGGTACCAAAGACAAGAGGGCTAGCCAATTGACCTTCAGACCGTCTATCCCCCGCCAAAAGAAAACTTTAACAGTGATGTTGTAACTGTTGTGTAATTACACAACCCTGTTGAACATGGAATTAAAGTTTAATTTAATATTAAATTAATGATTAATCCCATGTTTAATTATCTTTACTTTCTTAATAACGTAAATATATATAACTATTGCTACCATATTGCTATTGATTCAAGTATTTCCAACACATATAGAATACACAGGATTGTTGTAGATTTCAATATTACATTTCCATCACTTAGATTGGAGAGACAGATTTGCTGTATAAAACTCAATGATTGGTGGATTTAAATAGATAACTTCCTTGCAGTTTCGAATAAATTTCAAGAACGCAAAAATTCCATTACAAGCAATTTACATCAAATCTATTTATTTTACCATACTGTGATTATAATGCACGCCCATAGAGATATTGAAACCTCAATTTTCTTTATTTCTCACTTAACATGCAATACATACGAGTAATTAGTGCAGCTCACAAATTGATATTAGTTACGCCAAAAATAAATCCTTTTTTGGATAAAATCAATATTTGGCATTTCCTTAATTTCTAAAATTTCAGAAATAAATTTAAATATCTTATAATTTATATTTCTTTTTCATTTATTTCTAAAAAGCAGTTTTCATAAATATATACATAAAAATATTCTATGTGTTTTTAAAAATTAATTCAGATATTTTAATTCATAAATTTATTCGTAATCTGCCATAATGTGTGGTAATTAGCATATTAGTTTTAATATTATTTGGAAATTCTAATTAGATAAAATCAACCATTGCTTTTCAGAATTAAAAATTTATTTCCGCAAAACTTTACGCACATCATTTTTTACAGTTATAAATATTATATTTTGCATCAAATAACTAATTTGTACAATTTCAAACAATCGTCATTAACGTTAATTTCTCAGTTAAGTACTGCTCTCTTTTATAATTTAGAAAATATTATATTTGACACGAATAATTCCTTCCCTTAATTCGTAACATTTTAAATTTATGCACCTGCATAGGATGCAAATATGATTCATTTTTCTCTTTTAAACTATCAAAAGCCGAAGCAAATTTAAAAAATGGCGCATTAGTAAGCATTGTCTTAAATGTATTGCTATCGGTTTCAAATTGTTAAACTGCAGACTTTACACTCTTACGTCATCAGACGATCTTCTGGGAGCCTCTAACATCGCCCGAGAATCTAATTTGAAGAAGTTTGGATCTTTTTTGAAATGGAATAGAGCAAAGGATCTATTCTGAAATGCCCCTGTTTCTCACTTCTGTATTCTTCAATTCAAATCAAATACTTTTTCAAGAGTGAAAGCTGCTTTCTTTCTCTAAAACCGGAATTTTTGTTCTTCTAACAATCTAAAGACGTTTTATGCGACTTGTTTGATATCGAACTGCAACGGGAGATAACGGATTGGAGTAAATATAGGAAGAGGAGGAATAGACAAAAAATTTGATTTCTACTACTTTCATTGTCTTCAGGACATATTTCATTATAAATTCCTATGAGAAAATTTATCTTTCAAAAGAAGTGTGTAGCAATTTACATTCATTAAGAATTTGCGTAGATCTAATGATTAAAAAAAATCAACTTATTAAATAAATAAAGGATGTTTTGAAATATAAAATTTGAAATATAGTTTAAAAATTGCATTTCAAAACATGAAGTAAGAAATTTTTCATAATTATATGGAAATGGTTAAAGTAGGCATATAAAATAATATAAATTGTATTTATTTTGAAAAAGTAATGAAACAAATTGCTCCAAATGTTCTCACAGGTTTTTAATCTCATTCTAGAGAACTATGCTAATATATGAAGAGTTTTTCAAAACAAAAAGGGCAATTAATTAAAAGATACAAAAACAAAAATAAATTCACATTTTTCATGCTCCAATTTTGCAAGGAGAATATATAAGCATAAAATGGGATTGGCAGGTTTTAATATTTATTAAAAAGGAAACATTTCCAAATTAATTTTTAGTACATATCTATAAATGGTTATAAATATTTTCATAAATGTTATAATAAATGGTAAATATTTTTTTAAGTAAAAACTTAAAAATTGAGGTTTTTTATAGGGAATGTAATTTCAGTGTTACAGGTTATTTTCGTTATAAACATCACTGGAAATTTATAAAAGTATATCATGCTAAACAGTTAATTGCTAGAAATTTTAAAAAATATATTCATTGATGTAGAAAAATTTATTTGGCAAAATTAAATTTTGACTTTGGAATGTGGAAATTATTCTGTAGGCAGTTCAATGTTCTTAAGATTTATAGTCTGTCAAATAAGCACATGAATGAATAGTGCTATGAACTATTTTGTCAATAGCGTTATTTAAACAATTAAATCTGAATCGCGCATTCCTAAAAACATTCTTTTAATAGGGAATTTCAATTATTGTAAGCTCTAAAGATTAATCAATGAAATATCCTTAAAAAAAAATGTAAAATACACTGAAGTGACAAAAGTCATGGGATACCTCTTAATATCGTGTCGGCCCTCCTTTCGCCCGGCGAAGTGCAGCAACTCGACGTGGCATGGACTCAACAAGTCGTTGGAAGTCTTCTGCAGGAATATTGAGCCATGCTGTCTCGATAGACGTCCATAATTGTGAAAGCGTTGTTGGTGCGGGATTTGGGCACGAACAGACCTCTCGATGATGTCCCATAAATGCTCAATGGGATTCATGTCGGACGATCTAGGTGGCCAGATCATTCGTTGGAATTGTCCTAAATGTTCTTCAAACCAATCGCGAACAGTTGTGGCCCGGTGACATGGCGCATTGTCATCCATAAAAATCCCATCGTTGTTTGGGTACATGAAGTCCATGAATGGCTGCAAGTGATCTCCAAGTAGCTGAACATAAGCATTTCCAGTGAATGTTCAGTCCAGTCGCACCAGAGGACCAAGTCCATGCCATGAAAAAACAGCCCACACCATTACGGAGCCACCACCAGCTTGAACAGTGCCTTGCTGACAGTTTGGGTCCATGGCTTCGTGGGGTCTGCGCCACACTCGAACCCTAACATCAGCTCTTACCTACTGAAATCGTGACTCATCGGACCAGGCCACGGGTTTCCATTCATCTAGGGACCAACCGATATGCTCACGTGCCCACGGGAGTCGCTGCAAGCCATGTCGTTCTGTCAGTAAAGGCACTCGAGTCGGTCTTCTGCTGGAATAGCCCAAGAAAGCCAAATTTCTCCGCACAGTTCTAACAGACAATCCCTTGTACGTCCCACATTGATTTCTGCGGTTATTTGACCCAGTGTTGCTTGTCTGTTAGAATTTACGACTCTTTGCAGACGTCGCCGGTCTCGGTCGTTAAGTGCAGGCGGTCGACCACTGCGCTGTCCATGATGGGATGTTATGCCTGAAATTTCCTACTCTCTGCACACTCTTGACACAGTGGATCTGGGAATGTTGAATTCCCTTACGATTTCCGAAATGGCATGACCCATGCGTCTAGCTCCAACTAACATTCCGCGTTCAAAGTCTGTTAATTCCCATCGTGCGGTCATCATCACGTCAAAACCTCTTCACATGAATAACTTGAACAGAAATGAAAGCTCTGCGAAAGCACTGCGCATTTATACCTGTTCTACGCGATGCTACTGCCATCTGAAAATTTGCATATTGCTATCCCATGACTTTTGTCACTTCAGTGTATATTGAACAGACAAGCTTACAATTTTATTGGACTAAATAATCTCGCTGATAAAAAAGGTCATTGTAAACAAGACATTAGTACTATAATTAACATAACTAATTAACCTTTTTAATTATATAATATTCAGCTTTTGTGTCTTGTATTAACGCATAATAAATGCAATGAGATAAACTATATAAATATAAATAAAATACAGTTTTCTATACATTGATAGAAAATTTTATTTGTTTATTTTATTAATCTTCTGAATATATAAACTAGACACGTTATTACGCATATAAAATTCAGTTTTATGATATATTCTGAAATACTTTGAAAAGCAACTGGCATACTTTATGATGTGTTAAGAGAAATTTTGCTGATGTAATTCATTTTGTTAAAATTAAAGTTATTTTCTTTGTGTTTATTGAAAAGCATTATTATTAATCAACTTATCATTTGTGGATTCTCCTATCATCTGTAAATACAAAGTTTATGCTTATGCAGCACAATCATCACAGAATCTTACTGATTCAGCACCTTAAATTTAACGATAATTTAGTAGCGTAATCAGTTTTCAGTTAAGCAATTATGAATCCAAACGCTTTATTTAAGCAATTAATTTGGTTGGAAATTTGTTTTAGCACAGTAAGCGATACTAAAACAATTACAAATTGAATGCTGTTCGGAAATTTTCTACTCATCTCAGACTACTCATGTCATAAAAGTTATATACATATAACGTTTGTGAGATGAGTAGTCTTTCATGTGATATACATATATATGTGTGTATTGCTCCATTTTATTCCAATTGGAGGACCGAAAGGGATAATTTGACAGTAATTTGATTTTTTTAGTTATTTCTCACAAAAAGAATAAACTATTAAAAATAAAAAGGTACATCGCCACAAAATAACTTTTTGTAAGAAACAAAACAAAGAAAAACTTGTGTAAAGAGATTAATCAAACATATCCGATATAAAAAAATTTCTCAACAAGTAAAAGTAGAAAATTGCCTTTGGTGATATTTTTTTACGTTTCTGTTAGAAATTTGTTATTGATCACAGTATATGAGCGTATTGAAATTAATTAGATTATATGCTATAGTTCCACATGTTAATTAGAAATTATTTTATTGTAGTGTATTCTTTAAAACAAAAAGCATGGAATACATTATATTTGTTTATTTATATTTCA
This sequence comes from Caerostris darwini, assembly GCA_021605075.1. Classification (NCBI taxonomy): domain Eukaryota; kingdom Metazoa; phylum Arthropoda; class Arachnida; order Araneae; family Araneidae; genus Caerostris; species Caerostris darwini. The sequence continues at coordinate 148,655 of BPLQ01007586.1, forward strand.
GCTCGGCTCATACAGATTAACGAATATTATAATTAGCAAATGACCCACAAAAAGTACTTTACATAACTGAAAATTAAATTAATATACTACAAATAAAAATCAATTTAAATTTTTAATATCTAGATTACGTGTGTGAAAATGTTTTTATTTGACAATGCTAAGATTTTTAAAAATAATTTTATATCATTTAACATTTAATTAATTTATCTTAATATATTTAGATATAATTTATTTTAAATTAATAAATTCATTAATTTAAAAAAAAATCACATTTTTTGCATGTATTTCTGGATTAATATAGTTGTACTTTTTTCAAATAAAAATGAAAAATTAACTAAATATTTATAAAATGCAAATATGAAAAAAAAAATCGCAAACAAATAAATACATAATTAAAATCTTTTTTTTTATTATCTAATTTGGTTTAAATTTGGAATTTATAAATATAATACAAATAATATACTCCAAAATGCAAACTATATGAATCGTTGATAAATTAAATAAAATATTTTCCAAAAATAAGGTAATAGATAAAAAACAAGAAATTTTTATTCTCTTATTTTACACACATTAAATATAATGATATATTGTACCTTTTTATTATACTGACCGGTGATTTCAAAATATTATTCTTTAAAGGAAAACAGAAAATATATTTTTGATTTATAATTTGATTGTATATCAAAAATAAGATTGTTAAATTGTAAGTTACAAACATGGTACAAATTTGTTTTTACCATTGTAGGGTAGCAATTTACCGAAAATAATTTTAAAATTTGTGTCATTATTTAAAAAATGATACGATAGAAAGTGAATTATGTAAAAATTAAATTGAAATATACGTACATATATATGTTTGAAATTAATTTTTAAACAATTCACTTTCTATCATATATATAATTCCATCAATTATAATCTATGTTAATTTTAATTACTTCATACCATGAAATATCATCCCTTTAATTCGATTTAGGTTTCTTTATTAATTACATTTCGTCAAATATTGGTTTAAATTATTTTAATTAATTATTTAACATTTTAATATAAATAAAAGTTTCAAGATTTTATTCAATTCCATTTTAATGATTTCAAAAATATTTTTCCAAAATTAAAAGTCTTCATTTTAAACAAAATCTTATTAAACTATAATCTCCCAAGAAATCCTTTTAATTTCATCAATTAACAATAAATAAACAATCCAAAAAAAATTCCCCATTCCCCATAGGACAAATATTAGTAAAATCAATTCCAAATGTGGTTAACTTGAATCAAAACGCATTTTTTCATGAAACTTACTGACACAATTTGTTATTTTCAATGTTTTGTTTCGATATGCATGTCATTGACTCGGAAATCTTAAAACTACAAAACAAATATCACATTATTATTGGAGGCGATTTTAACCAATTATCATTTAATGAATCATTAAAGTTTCAGAAATAGGATTTTATGAATTATAAATGTTTTAACTGTGGTGGATTATTAATTAAAATATAATTACTATTATTTAGATAAACAATTTTATATATATATTTATCATATACAAAAATAAATAAAATTGTTTATAAACGATATAATATATAAGCAATCCAAACAATTTTATTTTTTAAGGAAAAATTCCTCAAATAGATATTTTTTTAGTAATATTAACAAGAAGATATGGACAAAATATTGATTTGATAAATAAAATGAATGTAATTAACACATGGGTTCATTCCTACAAATATAAAACAAATTGTGCAACTTGAATAATTTTCTTTCAGAGTACAACGAGACTCGAATCAAAACAACACAGGGTGAATTTTTTTCGAAATCTTTACTAAAATATAAAAACACAGAATTCTATCTGGAGAAAAAAATATGTTCACTAGTTTTCATGGTCCATTCCCCCATACGTCAAAAGATTCAACTTCTCAGAAGACGATTCGGAGAAACTGGAGAACCATTCCATTGTGCAACTTCTTGTCTTCTTACAGAATCATGACCTCTTTAAAATCCTTTCTAAGCTTTTTTACATTCACTATCACAGAAATGTAATTTTCAACCCATGAACATCAGATCGAAAATCATGAAATAAATAAACTTTTTAGAAGAAAATGAACATTCAATCATCTCAATAAAACATTACCTCTGAAATACAAATTGAGCTCGCTGCGCCCATTCTAACACTCTCTATGTAATAGTTCATTCTTCATAGAATGAATTCCAATATAATAACATGCTATAATGCCCATGTCATATATTTTTCGTACAGGTTTATCACCATTAATTACTCTTCCTGTACTTATACTTAACGTTTCACTTATTTTTTGTTAGTATTTGTTGATTTGAAGGTTACGATTACGTTAGTTATTATGGCACTTCTTTCTGTATTTTATCTTTTTTTTTTTAAGTATTTTTCCCCCCTCATTATTTAACTACTATGTAGTTAAATAATTACTAAATAATTAATTAACATTAACTTATTAATGCCCTGGATACAGAAGTGAGATGTTGGGCAAAGAAAAGTTAAAAACTGGCATACATGGGATTCAATATATAATGAATTAATTGAGTTAAAAATCTCGAATTCGTAATGGAAAATTTTCAAATTCTCAGGTTAATTAAATAATTGCTAAATTAATTAATTTTTTTTAGCCAGCTGTTTTGCCCAATAAATTAGTTCCCTTTGAGACTTTCCAGAGATGCTACTTTTGTGAAGAAAATTAAGAAAATTATAAGGGTATCCCATATATCATTTGGAAAGTGGCTGCTGCACAATGAACTGATGTAGCCATTAACAATGTACATTTCATAAGCATTCCTTATCATAGCATATTATATCAATTGCATACCGAAATGCTTATTAATGTTCATTTAATAATAATGCTTGATCTAGAGTATATGTTGTAACTAACCATAGATGAGGATACATTGCAAAATTTCCCAAAGGCGAAGATGTATTATGAGGCTCTTCATTTATTTTCTCAGGGATTCACCATACCATATTCTAATTGTGGTAAATTAATTTTGACAATACAAACGTAAATGTTTTGCTAATTGATGTTACACTAAACTGCGATTCTCCTGCGATTAAACTGAGTTAATAGCGAAGTAATCGTTATAAAAAAAAACGTGATTTAGTATTTATTTCGTTCTCTAATACAAGGGATATTATTTGATACATCTAAAGATAAATATTCATATACATGAGCTGAGCTTCCAATATGTTAAATGACTTACTAGCAAGTATATAATTCCTCCTGAGATTTTAAATTCTAATTGTTTCATGGCTTTTTATGTGATCTCGAAAACTGAACGGCAAAATTATCTTTCAATGAGAGGTAATTTGCTTACAACACAAAACGAACTCTTTCTTCTAAGTATAATATTCATTGATATTATATTTAGTTATTATTCTTCATTATTTTTTTAATATTATTTATATTAATTATAATTATAAAAAATAAGATATTATTCACAATAGATGTCTTACACAAAAAAATAACATCTATTTCGATGGTAAATTACAGTCTTTTATAAGCCTAGAATTGCATTCTAAAAGATATATTATTGTTACGAAAGTAATCTTGCCTTTTCCCCCCTCTCTTTATTATAAACTTCAAAACAGTGGAAAATGGAAGGAGGTACTGAGAAAAATAGGGTGCGAAATATATTTTAGTTATTTTTGTAAGAGGAAATTTAGTGCTAAGTAAAAGTACTTATGCACTTAAACAAAAGTAGCAAAAGAAACATTCATAAAAACTCTTCTTGGAAACTTTTTACCTTACATTACAAGTAAATGTTGGTGCTGAAATTAATGTTGATGATTGCACTTTCAATTCTTTTGATTTAACTCTGATTACAGTCATCAACTGTGTTAAAAGTGATTCAGCTATCTAAGGCAATAACAACATTTAAGTAACAACTACATTTAGTGCTTTACAATACACATTTCGTTTTCTATTGCTGTATTTAATATCAAGAAATCTTGGAAGTAATTCACTCTCTGAAAATTAAGTACTCTTTGGCAGATAAAATTGTATTCTATCATAGATTATAATAAAATTATATAAGTCATTTATCAAATAATTTTACGGTGCAATACATTTAAACATTTTGCAAAATTCATGAAATATCTAAAGTGAAATACGTATTTTATTTTAATTTTTACTAGATATAACTTATAATTCTTATATTCAAGACATGTTTAATAAACAATTATTAATACAAGTTCAGCTCGACACATTTCAGAATAGTTAGTGAAGCTTTTGATTGCATAAAATATAACAACATTCATGGCAGAAGAAACATCAGATGACAGAATGGCGATTACTACTAAAATAATAATAAATGTAATGAATCCCAAAATATTAAATTATTTTAAGTGGTGTTATAATTAAAAGCTTGATAAAAATTTGTAATAAATATTTTATATTGATTAGAATTTCGAAAACCTATAGCTGTTTTATTTTTTTATGCGTTAATATATTTAAATAACAAAAATAATTTACCAGTGTGTAATTACAATGAAAAAATACAAATGAATTATTCAATTTGTATAATTTTAAATGCACAAAATTATTAAAAAAGTATTATACATAAGTATAGAATAATTCGAGCATTGCTTTAAATTGCATGGTCAGTTGTTCGCCCTAAATATTGTCAGATAAACGAAACCTGAAAAAATATCTAGTGTTCATATGGTAGAGAAGTATTATGTTACACAATGTCCATTTCGCTGACCGTTTCGTTCGGGGTTGTTAGGCAATTTATTTACTTTTCATCTTAATTTACTACACATCTCTTGCCGTAATGTCTCTTGTAATCTTGCCGAGTACTACAAGTTGTGGGGTAGGCCTCGGTTAGTCTGTGTTAATCGTGGTTTTAAATCAATAAAGCTATTTTATTGTAAACTTGTATTCTGAAAGTTCATCGTGGAAATATTACTCTATTGGAGAAAATGCTTGCTAAGTAATGCCCTATTATTTGTTGATTTATTAACATCTAGGTGCATCTTTCAGAAATGATTATTTTCAGTTTGTTAATCTAGAACTTGTTTACGATTTACGGAAAGTTTAATTACGTTCCGCACATAATTCAATAAGGAGTCATAACTCAATTTCGAATTCGAAAATTTAATAAAAGGTGAACAGAAAGTTTTTTTTTTCTGTTGTTGTTTCAAGAAAACAGAACGTAATTTGTTTGAAATAACAATAGAGCACTAGCGTTAATACTAAATCTTGGGCGAACAGCGAGCTATTCTTTCGTCATCACCCCTTAATTGAAGTCGTGCCCCTTCAGCATCGTCAATGGCAAATTCATCAAGAGAAGCGTTAGGAATGGTGTCGTTATTGCTAAAGAAAAGAATTTTTCTGATCCTCATAACATAAAGGGCACAAATTGTGCATAGGTGACGAGTAAATACGAAACTCTGCCAACTCAAGCATTCTTTTCATTTTGTGCTACTAATCCAAAGCAAGTAATCACAGCATATTTTAAATATCTATAAAGCTATTTAAAGGTTCTCTTTGAATTCTTCTATATATTTGCATTTTTTAAATAGTTGTTATCCTCGGTTTATTGGAGAATTTTCATTGGGTCAGAAAATTATTTTTATCGAATTAAAATGAGCTGAATTTGTTAAAAGAATTTCTGTACTCCAAGCTAAAATATGTGATAATTCATAATTTATTGAATTGCACGTGCAGATAATTTAAAACAAGTATTAATTGCATATTTTTATTTATTTTTTTAAATTCATACTTTATATAAATCAATTCTGTCCTTCATAAATACAATAAAAGTTACAAAAAAATTTAAACTCATATTTTTAATTACAAAATAAACTGATATAATGAAGTAGAAAACAAATAGTAAATTAAATAAATATACTTTTGAAAACAAATGCAGGGAAAAAAAATTAAAGTATCAAGTATTATTTAATCATAAAGTAACTAATTTTTAACTTAACTGAGATTATAATCAAAGGAGAAAACCATTGAGATTTTTATTATTACTGAAAGAATAAGGTTAGTAATTTTTTTTTTTTTTTTACTATTTCTTTACATAGCAAGGAAAATTTTCTTAAAATAACCAGAAAATAAATATAATATTAATAAATGAGAACTTTTGTAAAATATAATTTATTAATTATATTTAACAAAAGTTCTCACTTAAGAACACTTAATAATTCTTAAACAATATGTTCATTAAATTAAAATAAAAAATATCTTCATTTTCTAATTAATATGTATTAATGAATTTCGAACTTAATAGGCCCTATTTTTCTGTTTGTCACGAGTACTAAGTGAGACTATTGCATTAAGAATTATGGACGTAATTATTCAATTATTGGCCTACGGTTAAATCTTTAAAGTTATAGATTAACAAATATTAAAAAGAGATAAATACAAATTTTTTTTATCATGCACTAAACTTACATAGTCCACTTTATTAATAGACATCTTTACTATGCAAATTATCACTATTTTTTGTATTTTTTGCATACTAATCATTAGAAAATAAACTATACTTAATTACATTTTCTAATCATTTAGGTTGAGACATTATTATAGCCAAAATGGGATTGATTGTTGATGAATATTTTCTAGATGAATGTTGACTAAAGATTTTGTCATTTTTATTCCTTTAATGCGTTAAAACTTATTCAATAAATGACGTCCACGATGACTGATGTGAATAAGTAATTTAACTCTGCATTCCTGTTAACGATCTGGATAATAGTCTGCCATTTAACAGTATAGAAAGTCATGAAAAGAAAAGAAATAATTTAGGGCATAAATGTAAAATAATCAAAATAAGTACTGAGCACAAAAGAAACTGATTGGATCACTTTTTGTTGGCAGGAAGCCATGTCACAAATTTTCCAATCAAGCATCTATTATGTATATGACTTTTGGTAAAATGCATTCAAACTTTTCTCATTTGTTAAACTGGCCGTTTAAAAATATGGCAAATCCTTTGAGAAAAACAGAGGAGGAAATCTAACGAATAGAACTGAATACGTTAATGAAGCAGCATGGAAATATAACTTCTTTAGGTTCTATTTTTAGAAAGGCAGTTGTGAATGTAACTGATTGATGATTCTATTAAAAACATTATATCGACTTTCTCCATAAAACTTTATAGAGATCATAATAACAATTCTTATAATAGTGCAAGTTCATAAAAATAATAGTTTGCATTTACTTTAAAAGAACATTCAAATCAATTTTTTTAATTATAGGCATGGATCATATTCATATAAGTATTTAGACTATAAATAGAAAAGGTTATTATATTTTCTTAATTATAAGTTGTATTCATGTATTTTTTATACTACATTTGAACTTAGCAAAAATTCTATAGAGGTTTGCCTCCGATTCTATAAATTTGAAATTCTTGACTTTTTTTACAGACATTAAAACAAGAATTTTAACCATTCTTTAATACTATACATCCTAATTATATGTAAAAAATATTTTATTTTATCTAAAACATAAGCAAAAGAAATTCTAGGAATTTTTAACTAATTTAAAACATATTTATTTAATAATTAGCATTAATTAAATTGAAATAAAATTTTGAAATCTATTAAATTAAATATGAAATTAATATATTTCTTATAAAATTTTTTTCTGTTAGAAGTTAATTAAAAAATAAAATAAAGTGGAATAATTAATTTTACTCAGTTTCCAACAAAGTTTCGAAACCTTATTATCTGAAACATTACATCGGTAATTTAGAATTCATATGCATTTAAACAGATATCCATGCAATTGAAACATTTAATAATAGAGAAAAAATTTATTTCAGAATTTTTGAAGAAGTAAGTGATACTTACATTGGAGTAAAAATCATTAATCTTCTAATTGTGTAGTACAATTAATTTCCTATGTATTAAGACATAATAATTGTTTATCGCCTTTAAATGCTACTAAACATTATTTATTTTATAAACTATATACTTCATAACAGAATTTACGTAAAAAATACGTTCAGCGATTAACTATTTTAAAAATTTACTAGAATGTATTTACTATTAATAAATCTCCGCGATAATTAAACAGAACAATTTTTATCAGTCTAAACTACATTAACAAACGCTAATAAGTATATATAAGTAATTTTTTCCATATTGATAAATAATATGCAGAAAAAAAATTCTTTTAAAAAATGCTTTCAAGAATGTCCATGTAATCCACTTTTTTGTGATAAAATTTACCACCACAGTTTGGTTGTTAACTAAATTTCTTTAAGTAAACTCCCCAAAAATATACATAATATAATAAATGGAGTCGGACATTCTACAACATGAAAGACAAATTACTTTTATTTAGGATAAAGATGATTCATGAATCCAGCAACGAGTTTATACATTGTTATCACATGTAAACTGTAATTTTGTGAGACGGACCACATTTTCCTCCCTAAGTATATTTATGCATATTATTCAATACTTTTTCTCAAGAATATTCATTAAGGCCTCCGAGTTGTGCTGGGGATTTATAGAAGAATATTAATGATTGTTTAGCTCCACGCCCAAAAAATCTTACGCTGAAGTGGTTCTTTCACTTAATGTCACGTCTCTTCAGAATGTGCATACAGTATTCGACATTATAGCTTATGAATATTTTTTTCATCACCCTCAGTAGTTAATGAATTCTTCTAAGGGCAATATCGTCTAAAAGATACGGGATATTTTTTCGCCAGGACGATATTTTTGAAGCGAATAATGCCAATCCATCATCTTTTCTCTATATTAGCATCAATGAACGAAAATATTCACTTACAAAAAAAATATCATTGACTGTCATCGCTCAATATCGAATATTTTTGAAGCAACTTTGTAATCGGTTCTATTCATTTATGTCGATAAGTAAACCTATACAAAAGAATATATTTACTTAATTATGTTTAATATAATAAAGAAAACTATTTATGACATAATTTGAAGTATACTATTTGAAATTTGAAGTCAATATATCATACGGAAACGGTCAATGTAAAATTATATGTCAATTACAAAAAAGACATAATTGAAATAGATTTCGTTTGAAAATTAAATTAACTTTTTAAATGAAGAAATAAAATAAAGAAATTAAAGAAAAAAAAAAAAAAAAAAAAAGAAAGAAAAATTATTATAAAAAATAGTTATTAAAATTAAGTAATAAAAATAATTACATAATATAATTATAAAAAAATTAAGAAATAAAAATTTTTAAATAAAATAATTATTAACATTAAAGAAATTTCCTCAATTCTAAAAAAAAAGTATGGATTCTGTTTTTGGGTCGGAATATAATTAAAATTTATAAATAATGGGAATGAAATTACGATTTAAATTAATGAAAATTAATAAAAATTTTACGTTATATTATGCAACCGAATTTTAATGTATCCATCTTTTATAATGTTTCAGTTTAACTAAAATTCTATTATTTCCTATTTCGATGATCTATTCGTTTTGGAAAACATGTAAGTAAAAAGAATGGTAATAGACTCATATTAATTCTGAATGTGCGAGGAGTATTTCTGCGTTATCTCCCATATGTTAAAAATACGGAGCAATTATCCCAAACAATTTTATAGAGGACATTACTTTTGTGTAACATAGGTTCAAATAGCAAATACAAATGTCACCACAGTGGAAAATAATTTTAATATAAGATTCTTTAGATATATCATATACTCTTCATAACAAAAAACTTTCTAGACATTCATAAAAGAAAATTGTATGCACAAATATTTTTGTAGTTATACAAACGTTTTTATGAGAAGGACAAGTCATTTTTACATTGTAAAATTAATAAAAATATAATTTAGAAAATTCACCGTTATGCTCTTCAAAGATTCTCAAACAGCTATTTTGCAATGTATTAATTATAAAGATAAGTTTTACGGTTGAAAGTAACTTTAAAAGAAGTCAAAATAATTATTCCATAATTTATCATTTTCTATATTTGTACTTCTAACTTCTTTCTGCTTTACATTCGTAGAAATTCCTTCCAAGAGGAAAAAAAAAGCATTACGAATATTATTTTAAAGGTGCAATTAATTATATCCAAAAATAAAATTTTTTTACTGATTCTACGAGATTATTTTAATAAATCCAATCAGAAATTTAAAGAACGTCATTAATAATCTTTCAGTTAAAAAGTATAGCACTTCAATTTGAAGAATGTTGGACTTGCATTGAAAAAATAACATTGAAGGGATTTAAAAAATGTTGCTTTAATTGAATTTAATGTTTTGTCCCACTGTTTAAATTTCAGTTCAAAGTTCATTATCGTTTTTGAGCCTCGAGTGAAGACAAGAAATTTATTTCTTTATATTATTTTCATTAGTATCGTGGTTTGAATGGATTTATTTAATCATCATAAAATCATATTAATAGTAAAATGAGTGCAGGAAGTTTATAATGGGTAAAAGTATTCAAACTTTATAGATAAGTCTTAAAAATATCAGAGATAAGCACGGCATTGATAAGATGAAGTACGGATATGAAAAACCAAGAAACATTTTGCTTTTACTTCTATCAAAATTCGAGGCGTTTGACATTGCTTCCAACTTTAAAAATACCCGATACAAAAGGAGAAGGATGTTTTATAATATTGTCTTTATAATCATATCCAAAAATGATTAATGAAAATTTTTAAGCGCTCTCATATTATTAATTTTTTTCCATGGAAATGTTAATAGAATTTTTTTCAATGAAGATTAAAGTTGCTTTGTATTTTTGATGAAAGGAAATATTACAATAGGTACTTAGGTAAAAGACATTTTAACGATAACCCATTTTTAGAATACGATATCAAGTTTCACAACCTTTAAAATATTGCATATTCCGATTAAGGGGAGATGTAAAATTAAACAGAATTGAATTTTTTTACTCCTGTTCATAATAAAATATAAGAAGAAAATGTTAATGACAATTTTTCAAACAATTGATTTGGCCAAATTATTTTTTTTTTGAAATTTTATGATATTTTTATCTCAATGTATATATTTTTTTATACATTTTAATTAATAACAAGAATTTGAAAAGTTAAAAAATTATTTGCTTAATCCAAACACAACAAATTTTTCTATTTTCCGTTATTTTAATTTTTAAAAAAAGCAACTTTTTGTTATGGTTTTTATACTTTAATTTAAATAAATCAAATTTTATATCAGATTTTAAAGCCTAAGAAATTGTTATTTCGAATTGTTATCAGAATTGAATTTTTTTACTCCTGTTCATAATATAATATAAGAAGGAAATGTTAATGACAATTTCTCAAACAATTGATTTGACCAAATTATTTTTTTTATAATTTTATGATATTTTTTATCTCAATGTATACATTTTTTTTATATATTCTAATTAATAACAAAAATTTGAAAAGTTAAAAAATTATTTGCTTAATCCTTATAACACAACAAATTTTTTCATTTTTCGTTATCAGTTTTTCCATTATTTTAATTTTTTAAAAAAAAAAGCAAATTTTTGTTATGGTTTTTTTATAATTAAAATTAATTTATTTAATTAAAATAATAGTTAAATAAATAATTTTATTTAATTAAAATAATAGTTAAATAAATAATTTTATTTAATTAAAATAAATCAAAAATTTATATCAGATTTTAAAGCCTAAGACATCGCTATTTCTACATAAAGACAATTTAACACTTGCCATAAGAAAAAAATTTACTTTTAAGTTTAAATAAAGAGAATGAGTTTCCTTTGTCAAGAAAGATAATTGATAGATTTATTGCTTGAATTCAGTTATTATACAGCATAACATTATTATCATTTAGTACAATTTCGGGAAAGTATTTTTCAAACGATCATATTAATACCAATCAGTTTAAAATATTCTGAAAAATTTAAATAATATTTATGATAAAGTAATCATAATATAGACAGTTAAATTCATTCCACGTCATTCATAATAATACTTAAGAACAAAATCAATAATACAAAATAAGTCGGTAAAAAACGATTAAATTTACAGTTGTACATTTTTAGGTCAAATAGTGTTTCCTTTCAATTTTTGCTTTATGTTTTTTAAATTATTTTATCCACGTGTTGCTAGACTCAAGGTTTCTGATTTTAGTTTCATTGAAATAAAAGTATTTTAGTTCTAAAAACATACATTTTTCATTCCTCAATATTACAGAAATTTCAAGTTGATGCTGATTTTAGAGGTGATTCCGATTTCTTCGTAATGGATTTCCTTTTGCATTATTTTTATTATCTGTAATTATTTTTTTTTTTGTTAAATCGTCTTTAAAATTTTATATAGTTAGTTTTCAGGTGACACTTAGTCGGAAGAGGGACAACAACTGAAGTTCATGTTATAAGATTGATGGTAGTTGCAGTTAATGATACTTGCAATGAACAAGATAAATAGCTTTCAGATTTTGGGGCAATAGTTAAAAAGAGAGACATGTTTTATTTTAGTTGTCACGCTTGAACATAAATATATTACTTTACAATTATGATTAAATGCCATTTGAAATTAGAGTGGGGAATAAAAGTACGTATCAACTATTTAATATTATTTAAGTAATTTATACACATTAAAACTAAAAACTAATTAATATTAAAATAACTTAAAAACTGACGTTTCAGGTAAAAGCATTCGTCATTTAGTATTCGTAGTTTTTTACTAACATATTTTTAAAACTAAAAAAAAAAAAAAGCATAATTTTTCTTTTGATTATTTCAAAGCGGAAACGTTCATTTCTCAAATGTTCCAAAAATTCTATTTTTTATGGAATTTATTCTAACTAAATAGATTTTAAACCTCGCTTAAATAAATTACAATAAAACAAAGTGTTGATTTAATATATATTAAAAAAAAAAGATTTTAATTTTAAAGATGATATTTGCGGTGAAAGACAATTAAAAAATAACTAAATATATAACACGAAACTGTACTCAAAACTTGTTTTGGAGTTGAACTACACTCAATTGAAAGATCGATTTTGCATTATACGTATTTTATAATCATATAACCTTTTTCTATATTAAAAATGGAAAGTTACCTCTATTACATGTTGAAATCCTGTTACATTCTTTTAAATCTTGAACATAATTAAAAATATATAGAATCTTTTCAATTTTTGCTATTCTCGTTTTTATAAATACAGTGTGGAATTTTTAAAAATTTCGCAGATATTAAAATTCTTCGTCATGGGATATCAAACAATCAGAATTTTTAACAGAAAAATGTCCAATATAGGAGTTTAGTATAAATTGTGCCTCGGGTACTCAAAAAAGAATTTAATTAAAACTTTTTTTGCTGAATTAATTTTTTGTAGTAAAGCTATTAGTTCCTCTGAAGTAAGATATTTCACTAAAAAAGGAATTTTAGTAAAATTAAAGTGTCATGTCCAGATGTTTATACAATGCTTAAACTTTTCTTTTCAAACATATTGTTTAATATTACAATGGATTTAAATAGAGTAAGTTTTTAATACAAGAAAATCTATTAAATAAATCGGTATTATTTTTAATGTATAGACATGCTGAGAGTTCCACAATCAGTTTGAGAAGTAATGTTGTGCTTACAATTATTTAAATTGCTAACATAAATACCCTTGAGTATTTTGTTGCTATACATTAATACCCATCCTATTTCAATATCTTGACTGAAATGTTTATTTTTTAAAACCTATTAATTCCTGATAGAATAGTTTAATAATTTCAAAGAAATAGAATAAATCATTCAATAAGAAAATAATATATGATACTTATTTCTTTCCTATTTGCATTTTTATTATCTAGCATTCATTTTCTAGTTGAAAAGCATTTTATGCAATTTTGTTTTTTTAGAATAAACAAAACTTATTTCAGAAGCAGATTAATACTCTATAAATTCAAAAATAACGGACAACAATTGTAATTTATCGTTGTTAAATATCAACAATGAAAAATACTTTTTCATTTCCGTTTCCAAAGAAAATAATTTATTTCACCACGTTTAATAAATTCTTCTGGCAAATAATATGGGTCTTTAAACTTAATATGCAGATAATACATAAATAAAAAAATACTCTAAAGGCTTTATAAATCATTCATTATAAAAACAAAATTTAAATTATTATCATTTTCCTGTTTTTAGTAGACGTCGTGCTTTATATTGTACACTGTTTGTTTTAATTTTTGTTTTTCTACAAACGTTTAAGAGTTATTTCCAATTTTTATTGGATAACAAGCTATATCTACAGAAACTATAACTATATCAGCAGAAAAAACTATATCAGCAGAAATTGTCTTGGCTTATATGATGACAGAAATAAATACAAGCAGTAACAAGCAATAAATTTTTTCTACGAAGGAAATTGCAGTTTTTGAATCGTTTCTGATGAAAGTAGGTTATTTCAAATACTCTGAAGTTCGTAAAAAACAGTTATTTTAAGTTTTAAAACTTCCTTTACACCTAAATGAATGTTTAAAAACATGCTTAAGTTTGTATGTTAATTAAGTTAAAGAACTAAGCATTTTAAAATAACGATATTGTTTAATTTACAATGTTAAAGCAAATATATTTTATTTAAAAGTTTAATTTAATATTAAACTGATATTAAATTCAATGTTTAAATATGTTTATTTTGTTGCCAAAGTAATTATAATCAATTACTACCATATTGCTATTGATTCATGTATTTCAAACATGTATTGAATGGATGTTATTGCTGTGGATTTCAGAACTGCATTTCAGTAGCTTAGATTGGAGACGATACATTCTTTCTGTATTAAAAAGTAATGCTTGGTGGGTTTAAATAGCTAAGTTCCGTGTAGTTTTGAATCGCTTTGAAGAAGATCGGGAAAATTTGAATCCAGGCAATCTGTATAAAATCTACTCATTTTTTCATATTGTGATTATAATGCAAGCCCAAAGTGAAATAGAAACTTGCGTTTACTTTATTTCTCACTTAACATGTAAAGTAGCAGAGTAACTAGTGCAGATCGCAAATTGATATCATTTACACCAAAAATAAAACATTTTTATGGATAAAATCAATTTTTGACATTTCATTTATTACTAGTTAAAAAAGCAAATTTAACTGTCTTATAATTTATAATTGCTTTTCATTTAATTCTAAAAGAAAAGGTTTTCATATATATATATATATATTCTACGTTCTTTTAAAACTATTTCAGAATTTCAAATAAAAAAATTATTCATAACTTGCCATAATGTCTCGTAATTAGCATTTTAGTTTTAATATTATTCACAAAATTTCAATTGGATAACATCAAAATTTGTCTTCGTATATTTTTTGAAACTCAAAATTTACTTTAGAAAACTTTTGCATGGACTTTTTCCAAATCATAAAATATCAAATTTTTACATCAAATAACTAATTTATACAATTTCAAACAATAATCATTAACGTTCATTTTCTAATTTTATATATTGCTCTCATTTATAATTTACAATATTTTTAAATAATTAACACAAATAATTCCTTCATTTGATTCGTAGCATTTTAAAATGATACACATACATAGAGTGAAAATATGATTCCATTTTTCTCTTTTAAACTATCAAAAGCCGAAGCATATTAAAAAAGAAGCATTAGTAAGCATCGTCTTAAATTCATTGTTATATATTTAAAATTTTTAAACAGCAGACTTTACACTCTTACGTCATCAGACGATCTTCTGGGAGCATCTTACATTGTCCGGGAATTGAATTTGAAGAAGTTTGGATCTTTTTCAAATGGAATAGAGTGAAGGATATATTCCGAAATGCCCCTGTTTCTCACTTCTGTATTCTTCAATTTAAATCAAATACTTTTTCAAGAGCGAAAGCTGATTTCCTTCTCTAAAACCGGAATTTTTTTCGTCTAACAATTTAAAGACGTTTTATGTGGCTTGTTTTATATCGAACTGCAACGGGAGATAAAGGATTGGAGTAAATATTAGAAGAGGAGAAATAGACGAAAAATTTCTTTGGCTACTGTCTATATTGTCTATCTTATTTCATACAAAAGTTTTCCTGTTTTTCATTTTTTTATTTAATTTTAAAGATCAGAACATATTTTATTAGATAAATTATATAGTCATTTTTAGTCATTAAAAATGTGTTTAAATGTAATCATAAAAAATTAACTTATCAAATTAATATTACTCAAATAAAGATGTTTTGAAATATAAAATTTGAATTACTTAAAAATTACTTTTTAAAATATGGGATAAGAAAGTTTCCATAAATATGTGGAAATGGGTAAATTAAAAATATAAAATAATATAAATTTTATTTATTTTGGAAAAGTAATGTAACAAAATGGTTCAAGTATTTTCACAGGTGGTTAATCTCATTCTAGATTACGATATTTAAAATAAGAGCATTTTAAAAAAGAAGAAAAAATTTAAATAAAACTTTAAAAAATTGAAACAATATATTTTTACTTTAGTACCGCACTGTTGAAACAGCAGAATTTCTGATTTGAAAACTAATTTTTTCTGACGCAGCAGGACAGGCTGTTTTAGATCCAGCACATAGACTTCCATAATCTGGAACGATCTGACGATTTTATCATTTCACTCCTGAGAGGCCTGCTGTTTTCATATGAAGAAAAACATGAAAGTCATTGGGGAAGTGTTGGTGCGGAAATTAAACAGTTTTGATTACAAATTTTAAATATTGCCACATCTATGGGTATGTCGCTTTTCCTATGGCAGAAGAGCTATATGTTGGAAATCAAACTCAGAAAGAAATCAAAGCACGAAAAAAAAAAAAAAAGCTGGTATTCTCCTAATGAAGCCAAGAAAAACAAAATATGAATATAGCGTCAGGAAATAAAGCAAAATGTGTAGAAATAAACACAAGAACAATTTACTTGAGAAACAAAGTCTAATTGGCATGGAGGTCAGTTGTGTTAATCCAATGAATAGGTGATTGCGATTTGTGTTAATGTGACATTGAGGAAATGCTTAGTGACAAATATTTAATTATGGTTTCAGAAATATGTAAATAAAGAATTATTGTACACTACATCTAACCA
The DNA here is from genome assembly GCA_021605075.1 of Caerostris darwini. Taxonomy (NCBI): domain Eukaryota; kingdom Metazoa; phylum Arthropoda; class Arachnida; order Araneae; family Araneidae; genus Caerostris; species Caerostris darwini. The sequence goes on from BPLQ01007586.1 coordinate 165,641, forward strand.
AGCATAACCTATCAAGCATATTAGCTAATGAACAAGGTTTTCAATAGTCTTAATCAAACAATTATATCAACTACTAAACAATTATATTATTACAAATCATGCATTCCTGAAAACATCTTTTGTTATGAATTTCCAATTATTTTAAGCTCCAAAGATGAATTATCAAAAAAATCCATGAAAAGAAGTAAAATGTATTGGACAGACCAGCACACATTTCTATAGGACTAAAAGACTAGGACTGTCGCTGACACAAAGGCTTCTTGTCCTGGATAATTTTGTAAACACGATATTAATACTCTAGGTAATATCATTAATTAACTTTTTAGTTATATGTTATAACTTTTTATTCAGAAGTTGTGTATAGTTTTAACGCACAATAAATTCGATGGGATAAACTATATAAATATAAATAAAATAATATAAACACTATACATTAAAATTTTATCTATACATTAAAATTATAATCAAATTAAATTTTATATCAATCTTCTGAATATAAACTAAGTAAACTAAAGCTATTATTAAGGATATATGAGTATAATTTAGTTTTGTGATAGTTTCTCAAATATTTTGAAATGCAAATAATATACTTTATGATGTGTAAGGTGAAATTTTAATGCTATAATACATTTTGATACTGTTTAAGTTATTTTCTTTATGTTTGCTGAAAAGCATTATTATCAATCTTCTTATCATTTGTGGATCATCCTATCATCTGTAATCACAAAGTATATGCTTATGCAGCACAATCATCAAAGTTTCTTACTTATTCAACACCTTAAATTTAATGATAATGTATTCGCTTAATCAGTTTTCAGCTAAACAATTAGAAATCAAAACACTTTCTTTAAGTAATTAATTTGCTTGACAATTGTTTTAGCATAGTAAGTGATACTAAAACTATTACAAGTCGGATATTGGTTGGAAATTTTCATCTGACATGAAAGACTACTCATCTCACAGTACATGTATGGTGTTCCCTTTTTTTCCCCACTGTAAGGCCAAAAGGGATAATTTGTCAGTGAATTGATGCCTTTTAGTTGTTTCTTATAAGAAGTAAACTATTAAAAATAAAAAAGGTACACCACCTAAAAATAACTGGTTGCAAGTAACAAAACAAAGAAAGACTTGTGTGAAGAGATTAATCAAACATATTTTGAGATATAAAAAAATTCCTCAGCGGATAAAAGTAAAGAAAATCGTCGTTGGTGAAGATATTTTTTTTTTACGATTCAGTTAGAAATTTATTATTTTAGAATTATTATTTATTATTTTTTTGAAATTTATTAATTACACAACAAATGTGTGTATTGATAGGGATTATATTACTATATGCTATAGATAACGAGTTAAAAAAATATGTTTTCTTGCAGTGTCTCCTATAAAGTCAAAACCACGGAATACATCATAGTATTTGTTTACTTTTCGTTTCAGTTCAGCTCATAGAGAGTAACGAAAATTAAAATTAACAAATGACCCACCAAAAAAGGGTTATATCACTGAAAATTAAATTAATGTACTGCAAATAAAAAATAAATTAATTAAATTTTCATTTAGATAATTTAAATTTAAATATCTAAATTATAACTACGAAAACGTTTCCAAGTGTCAATACTAAGATGCTTTAAAAGTTTTCTTTCATTTTAGATCTTTCATTTTATGTTAACTTGCATCCTTGTGTTTGTATTATTGTAAAATTGTGTAATTGTAACTGTGAACTTAAGTAAATTTAAGTAAGTTTATATATTTTGTTATTATTATTTTTATTATTGATTATTTTTTATGATGAATTTTAAATTTGTATAGTATGATCTAATTTAAAGTTGTAATCACTTATTTTAATTACACGCTTTTTAAGATTCAAGTATATTTACAGTACTGCCTTCAACCTGTCCTGAACGAACACATATAAATTTAGATAATAGAGGTATTAAAGTGAAAACAATTATATTTTAAATGTTAAATATATACAATTTAAATGTTAAATATATAAATATTCTCCTTATATACGGGTATAATTAAATAATTTATTAACAATAGTTGTTGTAAATGTTGTTCTGAATGAAATAAATTTTTTTTGAAACACGCATTCTTAATAGAAATTATCTTGAAATCTTAATTATCTTATCTCTAAATTATCTTGAAATCGCATGCTCATTATAAAAATTAAAATTAAATTAAATAAGTTTTACTTATAACATAAATTAATAATAATAGCTTCATAGTATTAAAATTCTTTAGTTTTTAATAATTAACGAAAATTTTGACAACTTAAATTTGTTACTTATTTTTTTTTTTTTTTTTTACTTTTGTCTTTTTGTAAACATGCAATATATCGGTTTATATTAATTAATATAATATTTAAAATTTGCATTTTAATTATATTTATATTACATATTTTCGTTCCTTCAAGAATGCAATTGATGTTTAGGTAATAATAGCACAAATTAAAAGCATAATTAATAACTTTTGCTACACACATTATATGAATCATATATAATTCATAAAAAATATTATTTTATTTGAGATTTACAGAATTATTTATATTAACTATAGTATTATTAAGAAATTTTATTATTAAGAATTAGCATCACATTGGAAAATTTTAATCATTAATTATGACAGAATTACAAATTACTTTACTTTCACAAAATTCTGAATGAATCCAGTAATTTATTTTAGTGTTAAATAATCAGGAGTCAAGGGAAGTATGTTTTAGATAAAAGATTATGGAAAAAATAAATATTTTTCAAATAAAAATATTTATGCCTATCATATTTTATTTCTATATATTTAATTAGTATTATATGAATAAAAGCATTTCAAATGAATTTGCCTTTTTAAAATATATAAGTTTTTTGAACTGGTCTGCTTAATTGAATATATCATAAACGAGTATACTTTACGGTATTAAATGAAACTATAATTCCAAATGAACAAAAGTGTTAATTAAACTTAGAAATATTAGAATATGTTTAAAACCATTGAAATATAATTCAATTAAATTTTCAATCAAATAAAATAAATACAAAAATCCTAGCTAATTATTTCAAAAAAATTAACTTGTTTAAAATAATGTTAAAAAAACAAATTAAATAAATTTAGCCAGCAATGTACAGATGTTTTAAGTAATTCCTAAATTTTGCCATAATAACTCATGCTCATTGAAAACGAGCAATGGAGAGATCTTTTGTCAGTTAAAAAAAAAAAAAAAAAACATTTCATGCTTTTCGAAATAAATTTAGACTGAACAATTTGAAAAATTGAAATGTTCTTAGTTTAAGTGTTACATGATATATAAAAGAAAAAATAATTGTGTTTTAAACTTTCTGTTTTATATGTATTATTGAAATTCAATCTATATTTCAAATATTTTTTAACAAAATTTATTTATAAATTGTAAATGTATTTTTTTAAATTATAAGTCCACTAACTTAACTTGAAATTCAATAAAAATTTATTAACAAATATGTTCCATTATATTTTTCTAAACTTGGGTTGTTTAATTAATATTTTATCTTAAAAATACAAGTTTAATTATTTGGGTTGGCAAACCTGTCTTTAATCAATAATTCGATGTAGCGGAGTAAAGTTTCCGCAAAGTTTTAAAATCATGTAATTTAAGGAGACTTGCGTTGATATACAAATCAATATATTATTCAAGTAGCGTTACTATACATCAATTTCTTTAAATTTTTATTTTTTTTAAAGAAATATGCGTAGGTATTAAAATAATATAGACATAATACCTTTTTTTATATTATTCTTTAAAAATGTTTTTTAACATGTCAGAATTATTTTTAACTTGTGATAATCAAAAAATTAAGCACCTGTTTGGAAAAAAAAATCTCTTGATTTGCTTGGAAAATACTAATCATTAGATTTTCAGCTCCAGGATAAACCAAAATCTAGTACCTTTTTTATTTCTTAAAGTTTTCTTAAAAATAATTATAAAAGGATTTAATAATTTGAGAATTAAAAGAACAATTAAAAGCAGTAACAGATGTGAGATACCAAACGTAGTATCGTTGCCTCTATGAAAGGGTTTACAAGTGTAAAATGAATAGACTCTAGATATCAGCTCAGATACCGTAAAATTTCGTAACATTTCGATTCATCGTAAGAATTTCTCAATTGGTGTACTATTCTTGTAATCATAGCAATTCATAAAATTTCAATTCATCCCAATCATATTTCTATTGGTATACTACTTTTCCAATAATTGTGTTGTTGTATAATTTATAAGACTATATTAATGAACATATCAAAGAGGAGGGGATAAATTATATAACCATAAAAAAAGAGAGATCTTTGGAGTAACATAATTTGGTGGAGCCTAAACATCTTCTTTTGTATTTCTGCAAATTACCACGAACTGAAGTATCTTATTGGACTGAATATTTGACACACGCATTAGACCAGAGGGTTACTAGTAACTCAACAAAATTAATTGTTTTAATGCACTAATAAATATATGTATATATATATATATATATATATATTTCCCAAGATACCAATAAAGCGAACCAGAGTGCCATGATACTTCTGACAAAAACAATATTAAAAGATGATATAGTCTTAAAAATGAGAACTATTCACTAGGCCATTTGATTTGGTCGAATTATTTTCATTAGAATACACAGAATGGACGCCTTTATAATATCATGTATAACAAGCCATACATTTTTTCATCATTAATTGTACCTTCTGCATTTTATACTTCCAAATTCATTTATTTATTTGTTCATATTTGTTGATTTCATGGATACTGTTATGTTAGTTATTATACATTTTTTTTTCTTTATTTCATGTCTTTCTATTTTTGAATGTTCTTTTTCCACTGACATCTTTTTCACTGATAAGGGACTATATAGCTTTGGATACAGGGGTGAGGTGGGGAATATAGTGAATAAAGTTAAAAAACTGGCTTAAGCAGGATTCAACGTGTACTCAATTAATTGCTTTAAAAATCTCGAATTCTTAATTTAAATTTTCCAAATTTTCATGTTAATTAACTAATTTCTAAGTTGATTGATTTTTGTTAACAAACTACTTTGTCCAATAAATTAATTCTCTTTGACCCTTTACAAAGATACGAATTTTGTGAAGAAAATTACGAAAGTTATAAGAGTGCCCCATACATAATTTGCCTATGGGTTTCACATAGCATATTATATAAATTGCATACCGAAGTTACCATCTTTACCATAGCATATTATATCAATTGCATACCGAAATACTTATTAATGTTCATTTAATAATAATGCTTGATCTGATGTATATGATGCAACTATCCGTAGGCGCGTATCATTTGCAAAATTTCCTGAAGGCAAAGATGTATTATGAGGCTCTTTATTTATCCCTTAAGTGGTTATCCATGCCATATAATTATATTTAATGAATTTTGCCAATATGAACATAAATGTTTTGCTAATTGATGTTAACAATAAAATGCGTTCTCTTGAGATTAAATTAAATTAATATCGAGATAATTGTCGTGTTAAAACATGATTTTATTTGGGTATTTTCCTCCTCTTATACAAAAACAATATTACATTCCAAGATAAATATGTATACACATTAGCTGCCCTTTCAATGCGTTGTAAGATTTATTATCATTTACATATTTACTCCTGAGAATTAGAATTAGAATCGTTTCCAGGCTTTCTATGATTTTGCAATTTGAATGGTAAATTTATCATCCATTGATATAATTTGCTTACAGCGCAGAATGAGTTCTTTTTTCTGAATATAATTTACATAGATATAATATTTTGTTTTTACTTTCTTATTTTTTAAATTTTATTTGCATTAGTTATAATTATGTAAAGCAAAATAGTTTTATGCACAATAGATGCCTTACATAAAAGAATAGCATTCACGTAATTATATGGTAAATTACTGTCTTTTATAGGTCTAGGTTTACGTTCTAGAAATGATAGATTATTGTTATGAAAATAATTTAGTCTTTTTTTCCCCTCCCATTATTATAAATTTCAAAATAGTGGAAAAAGGAAGGAGGTACTGAGGAAAATGGGGTGATGAAATACAACTTAGTAAGTATGTATAGTAAGAGGAAACTTAGTGCAAAGTACAAATACCAATGCACTTGAACGAAAGTTGCAAAAAAAAACAAAAACATTTATAAAAATTCTTGAAAACATTTGGCCTTATGTTATAAATATATGTATGTGCTGAAATTATTGTTTGTGCTTGCATTTCCAATTCTCTTATTTTAATTCTGATTACAGTCATTTACTTTCAAAAGCCATTCAGCATCTACAGCAACAAGTATAACTACATTTAATTCTTTTCAACACACATTTCCTTTTTTATTACTGCACTTAATATAAGGAAATCTTGAAAGTATTTCATGCACTGAAAATTACGAACTCTTTGGAAAATGAAAATAGTATTCCATGATAGATTAATATAAAAATGGAAAATTCATTTATCAAACAATTTTACGGTGCAATACATTAAACCATTTTGCAAAATTTGTGAAATATCTAAAGTAAAATACGTATTATATTTCAATTTTTACTAGATAAGACTTATAATTCCTATATTCAAGATATGTTTAGTTAACTTTTATTAACGTAAGTTCAACTCGACATAATGCAGACCAGTTAGGGAAGCATTTGACTGCATAAAATATAACAACAATCATTGCAGAAGGAGACATCAGATGACAGAATTGCGAATAATACTAAAATAATGGTAAATGTAATGAATCACAAAATATTGTATGAATTATTTTGTATATGAATTATTTTAAATGGTGCTATATTTAAAGGCTTGATAAAATTCTGTAATGAAATATTTGTTATTGATTAGAATTTTGAAAATCTGTAGTTGTGTTATTTTTTATGCAAGAATATATTTAAATATCAAAAATTAAATAAAAAATAATTCAACAGTGTTGAATTACTAAAATGCTACAAATGAATTATTTAATTCGTGTAATTTTAGATACACAAAATTATTTAAAAAGTGAAAATAGAATTATTCGAGTATTGGTTTAAATTGCATGGTCAGTTGTTCGGCCTAAATATTTCCAGATAAATGAAACCTGAAAGAATAGAGAGTTTTTGCATACCGTAAGTTAGTTACCGTAGCACGTCCGTTAGCTTTTTCTCCCTAGCGCGCATGCGCAGTTTCATATGAGCATGCGTGCTAGGGAGAAAAGCTAACGGACTTCTTACGGCCATCTAAACTCTCTCCTCAATGCCCATACGGTAGAGCAATATTATGGTACGCTATGTCCATTTCACTGACCTATTCGTCCAGGCTTGAATCCCGGTTAGGCAATATATTCAAGGATTTTTTTAAAATTTACTTTTCATCTTAATTTTCTATTTATTTGTAATCTTGCATTTTCTAGATCGCCTATAAATGCAGATTTTTGGAATGTTTAAATGTCAAATATTTCAAGTTGTGGTGTTATTTTGAGTTCTCCTGTGTTATACATGGCTTCAAATCAATAAAGCTATTTTATTGTAAACTTTTGTTCTGCAAATTCACCGTGAAAATTTTATTAGAGAAATTACTTGTTAAGCATTGCTCTATTATTTGCCAACTTAATAACATATCTAGGTGCATATTTAAGAAATGATTATTTTTATTTTTTTAATCAAGAACTTCATTAAAAAAATGGAAATGTAACAAGATTTATGGAAAACTTAATTACGTTCTGCTCATAACTCAATAAAGGGAAATAACTCAATTTCGAAAATTTAATAAAGGAATATAGAGAGTTTTTGTTGTTTCTAGGAAACAGAACGTCATTTGTTTGAAATAACAATTGAGCACACGCTTTCATATTAAAATTTGGACGAAGAGCGAACTATTCTTTCGTCATCACCCCTTAATTGAACTCGTGCATCTTCCGCATCGTCAATGACAAATTCATCAGGAGAAGCGCTCCTTAGGAAAGATGTCGTTATTGCCAAAGAAATGAATTTACCTGATCCCCATAACATAAAGGACAAATAATTTGGATATATGATGGGTGAATTCGAATTTCTGCCAACTCAAATATTCTGTCATTTTGTATCATTCATGTGAAACAAGTAATCACAGCATAATTGCTTCAAATAGCAACAGGACGCTAGCTTTTATTAGAGAGTTTCTGCATAATAACATAAACATAATTTCCTATGAGCATGCGCGCTAGGGTGAAAAAGCTAACGGACGTCCTACGGTAACTAACGTACGGTATGCAAAAACTCTCAAATATGTAGCGGTTCTCTTTAAATTCTTTTATACATTTGCATTTTTAAAATAGTTGTTTTTCTCGGTTAATTGGAGAATTTTCACTGATGTAGAAAATTATCAATTTATTTTTATCCAGTTAAAATGAACTGAATTTGTTAAAAAAAATTTATACTCCAAGCTAAATTATGTGATAATTCATAATTTATTGAATATCGTGTCCCGATAATTTAAAACAAGTAAACCATTGGATATTTTTATTCATGTTTTTAAATTGATACTTCCTACAAATCAATTACTAAAAAATTGGCTTTTATAAGTTTTGGACTCAAAAGGAATTAGTTAATTAAATTTTATATTTATAAATGTGAAATGTAATTTGTTTTTCAGTGTTGATAATTTAAACATTGTCAAGCTCTTATTAAATTATTATTATTACTTGGATTTCTAATTTAATTAGTTGCTTTCAATGACTTATAACTTTTATCAATGCGAAAGATTAAATAAACAATAAATTAAAATTAAATTTTTTTTTCTATCCATAATAATCAGTTTATTAATATTAGTAATATTCTTCAATGATTTTTCAATAATTAAAGATAATTTATAATATATTATGTGTGAAATACAATTCCACTTTGAAAATTATTTTATTTATTTTTTGATGATGGTGATTTTTTACTTGTAGGATAATTTTCATTAATGAGAAGATTTATATATTGGATTAAATATTGTCTTAAGTAGAAATTGGAGGTCGAGGTCTGTAGCAAGGAATCGGGAGACCAGCCTATTTGAAGGGTTTTGGAATATGAGTCAAGACCTGACTAACGACTCTGTTAAAAGACCTGACTACCGACTTCTTCTTAAATAAATTTTATTTTTCTGAAATTCTAGTAATTATTGTCAAAATGCAATTCTATCTTTCAATAACACAACCAAAGTTGCAAAAACTTGTAATCTCATATTTTAAATAATAAAAAAAAATTTTTTGAAATAGAAAACAAATATTAAATTAACTAAATAGACATTGAAATAATATTACAGATTAAAAAAAACGATTTTTTAAAGTATTAAATATTAACTAATATTAAAATAGTTAATTTTTAAATTCCATTGGAAGTATAATAAACTTTGATTTTATCTCTTTTGGAAAAACAAGGTTAGTAACTTTTTTTAAGTTTTCGATTTCGTTGAATAGCAAGGAAATTTTTCTAAAATTAAACAGACAATAAATAAAAAATAAATAAGTGAGACCTTTTGTGAAATGTAATTTGATAGTTATATCCAACAAAAGTTATCACTTGAGGAGGCTTAATAAATCTCACATAGCATATCCTTTAAAATAGAATAAACAAATATCTCATTAATAACGATTCACTTTATAATTAATATGTATTAATGAATTCCCAATTTAATCGATTCAATTCTTCTATTTGTCACGAATACTACGTGAGACTGCCACGTTGAAAGTTACGGATAAGAAGTTTCATTAATAGGCTTATCTTTAAACCGAATGAAATATTATTATAGAATACTCGAATAGAATTAATATCATTATAATCAAATAGTATTATAATAATAGGATTATAATTGAATATAATTAATTAGAATTTTTAATCGAATAGAATTATAGAAAAATATTTAAGAAATGAATATCAAATGTTTTTTAATTATGCATTAAAACCACATATTACACTTTATTTAAAACACATCTTTGGTAATTAAATTATCACTGTTTATTTTTTTTATTTGCATATTAATCCTAAAACAAATAAACTATATTTAATTACATTTTCTAATCATTTAAGAGGAAACATTATTATAAGTAATACGGGATTGCTTTTTGTCGGAATTTTCTAGATGAATTTTGAACAAAGATCGTATTCGTTTTTATTCCTCGAATATATTAGCAGTTATTCAATAACTGATGTCCACGATGACTGATATCAAAAATGTAATTTAATTCTGCATTTCTGTTAGCGATCAGGATAATAGCCTATCTATTACCTACATAAAAAGTTATGAAAAAAATCTTATCTATGCCATAAATTTAAAATAATCAAAATAAGTAGGGAGCTTTTGTGGTACCAATTGTCAAAGAGGCATGAAGGCATGAAGCCATGTCACAAATTTTCCAATCAAGCATTTATTATGTATAGGACTTTTAGTAATATGAATTCCAACTTTTCTCATTTTTTAAACTGGCAGCTTAAAAATATGGTAAATTCTTTGAGCCAAACAGAGGAGGAAATATAGCGAATAGAACTGAATACGTTAATGAAGCAGCATAGAAATATAACTTCTTTAGGTTCTAATTTTAGAAAGGCAATTTTGAATGCAACTGATTCATGATTCTATTAAAAAATTATATCGGTTTATTCCATACAATTGTATAAAGATCTTAATTAGAATTCCTAAAATTATATAAGTCAATAAAAGTAATAGTTTGCATTTATTTTAAAAGGACAATAAAGTAAATTTTTTGAAATAATATTGATATAATAAACATTGATTTTATCTCATTTGGAAAGACAATAATAATATTTTTTTTTCAATTTCATTGCATAACAAGGAAATTTTTCCTAAAATAAACAGACAAAAAGATTTTTTTGAAGTATTAAATATTATTTAAGCATAAAATAGCTTATTTTTAATTTAATTGAAATTGTAATCAAGAGAGAAAACGAATTTTACTTCCTATTAAATGCTTCTCTATAAAATTTTAAAATATTATGGAATCATTTAAAGGTTAATTTTTTAGTATCTGTCCAATATTTTTAATAGAGCAGATTTCTTATTCTACATTTTACATCACATGGAGTCCCAGAATAATGCATACATTGTGGTTATTTTTCTTTTGCCTCACATTCAAGAGGAGGCAGGAACAAAAGACAAAAGGGGAATCATAAACATCTATAACGTTTCCCAACAGGTGTACTGACTGTACATAAGAGACATTTCTGTACGTTGGCTCAATCATAATAGAGCCGATCACATGTGAGAATCAACGTTTCTTCAATTACGTACAAGCTTGCTCTCGTTGCCAATAAGCTATGAAACGTGTTTGTGCAATGTTGATCAACGAAACTTTGATTCCTAGAATTGTTTTCAAATTCAGACACTTTCACATGAGACCATTCGCCGCTATAAATGCAGATATGCGAGTTCAAATAATAATTGCCATTATTTTTGTATCAAGATAATTTCTCGAAAAACTTCATTTGTAAAACTATTGTAATAATTAATACTCTAGTTATTAAAATTAATTTTTATGATTTAATTAGAAACATTAGAGGCACTTTTAATCTATAACATAGGCATATCTAAAGGTATTAAATCAAATTTCTGTTAAAAGGTAAGTATATGGAATCTTCTAAAAAGATGAAATACTTTTAAAATATCTAAATAATATCTCTTTGAAACATCTTTAGGTATGACATCGTTTATTTTGAAATAGAATAAAAATATATTTTATGACATTCTTTACAGTAATATTTTTTAAACAAATTAAAAGTATTTATTTGGTTAAAAGCAATACTCATTTCAAATCCAAATTGAAATGTGAAATTTTTTAAATTGCATTAGAACTGAGCAAAAATTCTATATATTTCAACATGGATGTTTGTGAGTGGCTCGAAATCTACGTTAAACTGTAGGTCCTCATCTAATTTGTATAAAGTGTGCAAAAAATGGCCATACATACTTATACATTTCATATAAGTTTGCATCCGATTCTTTAAATTTGACAATAAGAGAATTGGAATAAAAAGAAACTTTTTTAAGGCATTAAAATAATATTTTTGAATATTATTTACTACTATGCATCCTCTTTTTTTATAACAAATATTTTATTTTGTTTAAAATTTTAAAAAAAGAAATTCTAGGAATTATTTTTATAATTTAAAACATATTTATATAATAATTAAATTTAATTAAATTGAAACAAAACTCAGAATCTATTAAAATGAATATAAATTTAATATACATCTTATATAATTGTTTATGATTTTATTTGTCAATTAAAGAAGACATTCAAGTGGAATAATTAATTTTACTAAATTTCCAACTAAATTTTGAAGGCAGAAATGTTAAATCTCATTGTCTATAACATTGCTTCGATTATTTAAGATTCATAAAAAATAAAATAATGGATGGTATAAATGTAAATAATTTTATAATAAAACATAATGATAATTAATAAAAATTAAATAAATATTTACGAAATTATTTTTTTGATAATAGAGAAAAAAGTTCATTTCAGAATTATTTTAAGAGGCAAGTGATTCTTTCATTTGAGTTATTCATCTAATAGTCTAGTAAAATTTATTTTATATGTATTTAGAAACATTAACTATTTCTATCACTTACATTCTATTAAACAATATTTATTTTATAAAACATACATAGTAACATGATTTGCTTAAACAATAGTTTACACAACTAACTATTTTTATTAATTATATTATATTTATTAATTATATTTACTACTAATAAATCTAAGAGAATAATTAAACAGAACTATTTTTTATCAGTTTAATCTACATTAACATTCGTTAATAAGTGAATATATATTTAAAGAATGTTTTCATACTGATAAATAATCTACACAAAAGAAATTCTCTTAAAAAATGCTTTCGAAAAATATACTTGTAATCCACTTTTTTCAGTGATAAAATTAACACAATTTAGTTGTTAACTAAATTGCTTTAAATAAAACCCCCCAAAATATATATAATACAATAAATGAAAGCACATTGTACTACATAAAAGAAAAGTTTTTTTTATTTAGGATAAAGATGATTCATGAATCCAGCAACGAGTTTATACATTGTTATCACATGTAAACTGTAATTTTGTGAGAAGGACCACATTTTCCTCCTTAAGTACATTTATACACATTATTCAATACTTCTTCTCAAGAATATTCATTAATGCCTCCAAGTTGTGCTGGGGATTTAAAGAAGAATATTAATGATTGTGAGCTCCACGCCCACAAATTCTTACGCTGAAGAGGTTCTTTCACTTAATGTCACGTCTCTTCGGAATGTACATACAGTATTCATCATTACTGCTTATGAATATTTTTTTCATCACCGTTAGCAGTTAATGAATTCTTCTAAAGGCAATATCGTCTAAAAGATACGGGCAATTTTTCTTCAGGACGACATTTTTTAAGCGAATAATGTCAATCCATCATCTTTTCTCCATATTAGCATCAATGAACGAAAATATTCAATTACACAAAAAAAGTTAGCAAAAAATATAATTCACTATCATAGCTCAATATCGCTATTTTTGAAGCAACTGTGTATTCTGTTTATTCATTTTTGTCGATAAGTAAATTTGTTCCTTATTAATGTTTAAATATAATAAGGAAAACTATTCCTGACATAATTTGAAGTATGCTATTAAAAGTGTAAATATATCATATTGAAAAAAATTATATCTTAATCAAAAAAAGATATAATTGGAAAAAAGACTTGCAATTAATTTAAAAGAAAATTCATTTAAATTAAAGGAAAATTATCCTAAATTTATTTAAACGAAAGGAATTTGCCTTTATGGATACTGTTATTTCAGTCAAAATATAGTAGAAATATATAAATAATGTGAATGAAATTATGATTTCAATCAAAAATAAAATTAATTAGAATTTTATATTATACAATGCAACAGAATAAGTAAGAAAAGTGACAGTAGCTTCGTAATTAATTTTGAATGTCTGAGGAGTACTGTAATTCTGAATTCCTGAGGAATATTTCAAATTTGAATGTCAGAGGAATATTTTAAATTTGAATGTCCGAGGAATATTTTAAATTTCAATGTCTGAGGAATATTTTAAATTTCAATGTCTGAGGAATATTTTAATTCTGAAAAATATTTTAATATAAAATTCTTTAGCTGAATCATATACTCTGTATAACAAAATTTTCTAGACATTCGTAAAAGAAAATCGTAATGCACTCACAGCTTATGGCTAAATATATAAAAGTTTTTATGAGATTGATAAAAAAATGTTAACATTATAAAATTCATAAAAATATTATTTAGAAAAATCATTGATATGTTCTTGAAAAATTCTCTAACCACTTTATTTTGCAATGTGATACTGTGTACTAATTATAAAGATTAGTTTTACGGCGGAAATCATCTTTAAAAGAAGTCAAAATAATTATTATATAATTTATCAGTTTCTAAATTTGTTCTTCAAACTTATTTCAATCTCACTTTCGTAGAAATTTTCTTTTAAGAGAAAAAAAAATCATTATGAATATTATTTTAAAAATGCAATTAATTTTGTTCACGTTTTTTAAAAGAAATTCGATTTTTTTCACTGATTCTGCAAGATTATTTTAAAATCTCCAATAAAAAATTCAAAGAATGTCATTAATAATTCCTTCCGTTAAAAAAAAAAGTATAGTACTTCATTTAAAGAATGTTGAACTTGCATTGAAGCAATAATACTGGATGGATTTTAAAACTATTGCTCTTAATTTAATGTTTTGTCACGCATAAAATAGTTTTAAATTTCAGTTTAAAGTTGATTCCCTTTTTTGTCAGCCTCAAATATTAAGAGGAAATTTATTTCATTATATTATTCTGAATAGAATTGGAATTTAAATGTATTTATTTAATCCTCGTAAAATCATAATAACAGCAAAATGAGAGCTAGTAATAAGTAGAAACTATTCAAACCTTATAGATAACTGTAAAAATATCAGAGATAGGCACAACATTGATAAGAAGAAGTACGGATAAGAAAAACCAAGACATTTTTGTCCTTCTATAAAATTTGAGGCGTTCGACATAGTTTCGAACTTTTAAATTACCCGATACAAAAAGATAACGATGTTCGTTAATACTGTCTTTATAAACATATCCAAAAATGATTAATAACTTTTAAGTGCTCTCATATTATTAATTTTTTTTCAAGTAAATGTTAAAAGAATTATTTTCAATGAAGAATAAAATTTTAAATAACATGAGTAATTAACAGATTTTAAAATTTAGAATGCATAAAAAATATATAAATTGTATTTATACAAATTATTTCTTTTATGTAGCATAAATTATTTTTTAAGTAGTACTCTTGCCTTAAAATATTTAATTAACAATATTTATATTCAACACATATAAAAGTTGAAAAATTAAGAAAGGACCATTTATTTACTATGCATCATTTTAAGAGCATTTGAAAATTAAATGATGTTGAAATGAGATTAAGAATGAAGTTTTTAGACCAATTCAAATGTTGTTTTGAATTAATAAAATGAAAATTTATAATAATCCATTAAAATAATTTAAAAACAATTGTTGGATTAATTATAAATTATTAATTAATTAGGATAAAATTTAAAGAATACATATATAAACATAAACTAAAGTGCAATTTATAGACTTTGTTAAACATATTCCTATTTGAAAGTTATATTTCCTTTTTTAATTAATTTTCTTTACGATGTATAGAAACGCATATCAATTAGCATTGATTCTTACCCATAATATTGATTTCTAAAATTTAATAAAGTAAATCTGAATATTTTTTTCGTTTCTAGGTAAATAGAACAAAGTTTCACAAATAATAACAGAATCCTAGCTTTCCTTTTTAAATGAACAGTGAACCAATCTTTCGTTATCAATCTTTTACAACCTTGCAACATCGGCAATTAAGAATTAATGATAGAAAAATGGTGCTATTGCTAAATAAGTCCCTACGTAATCCTCATAAGAACAAAAAACTCGAAGCTGTAACTAAAGGATTTAAAATTCTGCCAACTTAAATAAATTACACATGTCAATTTTTTGAAGCAAATAATCCCTGTTTAATGATTCTTTTTAATTTCTTGTTAATCTATTTGCACTTTTGTGAATAGTTGCCTTTGTTGGCTTACGGGCCAATTTACATCAATGGTAGAGATTAACTAAATGACTGATTCAAGAATAAAATTTACATTCATTCTACTACTATGTAATTGGTTTAAAGGAAGGCTTACATTTATAGATAAAACATATAATGTAATTTTAAAATGTATTTGGAGCTTTATTAGTCAGAATTCATGTTCTAAAAGAGTCTTATTTGTTAAAATCCTATCCTGCCTACTGGCAGATTTCAAAACACGAGATGTTTACTTTTTACGGGATAGAGTGGTCAGCCCTGTGCCCAACAGTCATATTAAACAGGGACATACGGTGTAAATTGGTTTCCGAACCACTACAAGCATTCACTTCACAGCCGGAACTCGAACCCGAACCTTTTGACACAGAGCGCCGTGAGAGCTAGTGATTCAATTATTAGGCTGTAGTAAATTTAATACGAGTAATAAAATAAAGATTAGATATAATTTATATTTTTATATCACTTTTGAAGATATCCAATACGAACAGAAATATTAGAATATTTTTTATTCATAATTTAATTTGATTATGTTTGCGTTCAATTATTTTACAATAAAAATAAATAATTAACTACACAGAAAAAGTAATTCCAAATATTGAATTGATCTATTACTTATATACGAAAAGCTATAAGATTTTTAAACTATTATTAATAAATGATCCATCCAAAAAGTTCTATATTAAGTAAGAAATATATTCTTGTTCATTTTATTTGCGCAAAAATAATTAAGTTATAGGTATTTTTTTTTATTTACAAACTACGTAAATAAATCAACTAAAAATTACTCTCAATGTTACATTTTTTAAAAAATTTTAACCAATAATAACATTAATAATGAATATCAGGTATTAAATACGGTAAATTAATCACTAACTTTAATATCAATGCAATTAAATTATAATAATATATGATTAGGAAATTAGATGTGTATTAGATAATTGTATTAGATAATTGTGAAATTAGATGTTAGAAAATGTTTTATCAATAATATACAGAATAAAATTTCTTAACTATGTACATTTTTAAGCATCTAACGTATTCATATTCGTACACTGCTTAACATTAAATAATTGGTTTTATAAACTATCTTATCTAATTGATTGGATTGCGCAATGATAATTTAACATTAAAAATCCTTTTTACTGCTGAAAATTGACCTTTAATTTCATTTCATAATCACTTAAGGAAGAGGAGTTATTAGAATCAAAATGTAATTTATTTTTTAATGTCTATTATCTAAAGCAATTTTCAAAAAGGACAATTCTACTTTATTTCTCGAATACATATTAGATTTTGTCCATTAACTGGTGTCCATGATGATTAATGCAAATTGTTAGATAATTTTACAGAAGGATTATCTTGGCATGCCTGTTAAAATAAGCGATCAGTCATTTGCCAATCTAAAAAGTCATGAAAATAATAAAAAAATACTACTGAGCACAGCTTTAAAATAATCAAAAAAAGTAGCAAAGCATAAAGAAAAAGTTGTTGGACACATCTTTTAATAATATGCATTCAAACTTTTTACATTAGTTATTATTGAGCATTTAAAAGTAAGGTAAATCCATTTAGATAGAAAACTAGAGGACAGAAGTCAATATGTGATCGACGATCTATATAAATAAGAGATCATATCTTTAAGAATGCAGTTTGTAAAGTAAGTGGTTTTATGTTTACTATTTCTATCAATCATAATTAGTTTGATTAGGATTATATTTAAGTGATTTAATATAAAATGGATAATTAAAAACAAAGCGCACAATTTATTCATAAAATATATTAAGGGAATTTCAATTGAAATTGTTAACTCAATTCCTATTTAATATAAATTTTTACACAACTCCCCAAAACTTTTACTATACTTCAGTGATTATATATCATGCTCACACAATTATAATACTTAACATACTATACCATTTTATCTTCTATATTTCATTAAATTTATTGTTACAACAAGTTCATAAATTTATTGGAAATAAATATGCATTTTTCATTTTTAAAATCAAATTAATAATTTAATGATAATTACAGATAATTTTTTTTCAAAAACAAGACGATTAGGTAATAAAAAAAACTATTTTAATCAATTCAAAAAAAAGGTCTGTGCTATTAAGAGAACAAACATTTGCTTTGTAATTTTTTTATATTTTTAAACTATACCCACCTAATGAAATTTAATCAAATATTAATTTAAACTCTCAAAGCAAACAAGATTCTGTTAATTTATTTTATCTTAAATAAACAAAATTCGTTTCAGCTTTCAAAACATTTTAAAATGCTTTAAAATTAATTGCATGGATATTTATTTTATCTATTTATTTAGTATTTTTTGTGCATTATGATCGTCTTACACACATACATATGTGTGCGAGCGTTTCTTGTCCAGGTATATAGGATCCAGTCATCTAGCGTGCAAAAATATTATGATTTATAATTTACTGAGTGAAAATGAAAATGATCCTTTATAAAGCTATCCTTTTGATATTATAATTGACTTTAATTTAATATATTCTTTCTGGTTTGGCGGTGGATTTCCGGGATTTTCAATAATCTTTTAAGATACCTATAGCTATTTGTGAACATATTCTGAGGCGAGTATAAATATTCACAGTATATGTTGTACTGCAAAGTTATCAAGCAGTATTTTTTTAAGTTAGGATACTCTCTATTTTTATAACCAATTACCAGTCAGAGCTCATCAGGCAAAGAGTTTAGTATTAAATTTAAAATATCTCAATCCTCTTCGCGTACTTTGTTTCTCACAATGCAGAAAATGGAAAACCAACTTGAATAATACGTATTGCAAATGGATTTATAAAAAAATATAAATTTCAAACTACTTCAGATCTTTTAATCTAGTTTTAAAATTTGTTCCCAACACTTCAATATTTTCTTGATATTCATTTTTATCATCTACGATATTGAAGAAACTTGCGTTTAAATGCAGAAGATGTTAACATGCATTATTTTATTTTTATATTATATTTTTTTACGAAAACTTTCTACACCGCCGCATTTAAACAAAGAAAGTGTCGCATTTGCTCATCCTTCACATAGCATATGTGGAAAACATTTTAATTTTACTACAATATATTTGAACACAATGTTTATTCAAGATTACATGATTCTCAAAATACAACTACATAAAAGGTCTCTACATGTTTTAGTTAAAGTTAACATATCAGATAGGTTAAAAGGCAGGTATAAAACAGTAGGCTTAACAATACTTTACATCCAGAAAATTTCAATAAGGTGATACGATTGTATTATACGACAACGAAAATAAAATGCTAATAAAAGTGGAGAATCATAATCAAAAGTGACGACGAACAATCAACTAACGTTGCTAATTGCAATATCGTCTAAAGAAAATAGGATACTTTTCATCTTGTTGGCATTTGTGAAGGCAGTAATACAACATTTTTTTCTACGTTAAATTAAAGCATTCATTACAGTAATAATAATATTAATAATTACAAAAGAAATATTTTCAATTCAATTTTCAATATTACTTATTTGTGCAAAGGAATTTCATTTAATTCAGATTAATTATTTACACCTAAATCATACTATTCAAATAGAGAAAAAAAATTTCATGACATAATTTGTAAAAACTGTAAACATAATAACGTCTAATGAAAAACGGAATATTATATCTTAATTACATAATAATTCCAATTATAATATAATTCCAATTACAAAGTAATTCAACTTACAATATAATTCCAATTACAAAGTAATTTCAATTACAAAAATTTCAAATTACAAAAATTTCAAATATTGGCTTTGAAACGATATTTATTTAAATTTAAAGAGAACAAAAATATTTCATTCACAGTCTATTCCACGTTTGCATACAGTTTGGTAGAAAATCCGGGAATTTCCTATCCGGCACATTGACTGCCGGAGTCGGCATCATGTCACCTCATTTTTCAAAGAAACGAATGTTGTAAATGAATACGAACCTGATTGATTCGACGTATTAGCCACGCTCATTACCACTGTGCCACGAGTCAAGCGATTTATGGCATTCTCGAAATAGTGCTGAAGTCGAACAGATTTCGATTACTGTTGATGATGTGCTTTGCAATTACCGTTTTGAGAAGTGAATAATCTCTTAGGTGGTTGTGACGAATTTCTTAACATTGATTTTTACTGCTTGAAAAGAGTTTGGAGATTAAATATTATAAATTTTTTATAAGTCATCACTGCCATTTCTTACCATAAATAACAAAAGTATCAAGAAATGTTGCTCATTTAATAAGGTTTTAACCATGTAATAAATTTGTTGTCATATAATTATTTTGCAAACATCTAATAAATTTACTGAAGGGAATGGAGAAGAACATTGGCCATAATATGATATTCTTTCCTAACCGTTAAATAGCTTTTACAACAAATTCATTTGCAAAATTACATATTACTTACCAATTTGCTGATTTCTTCATCATATTGTTGATAAAATATACTGCAAAATTTAAAAAATCATAATGTAGTCACATTTTTTAAACTCAAAATACAATATTTAAGTATATTCATCAATTATTTTAGGCTTTATAAAAATAAGAAAACTATTATATAGAAAAATCGTTAATATTCTTTTTCAAAAAATCTCAAATCATCCTTTTTTTGTGCAATATGGTATGGCTGTATTTATTCTTTTTAAGTCAGTAAACAACAGTTAGAAAAGATCAAAAATGCGTTTTGTTTAATTTATCTTTAGTCATATTTCACCTACACATTCACAGAAATTTTCTTTAAGGAAAAAAAGTAATAATTAATGTTTTTAAAAGTTTAATTAATCACATTTTTTCTTTTCTAAAGTTGACAATTTTTCTTTCGGATTACTTATTAAAGAGCACAATCAAGAATTTAAAGAATGTCACTAATAATGCAAGATAATTGTTTCAAAGGTATGAGGATCTTTAATTCAAAGGAGGAATATTTTTTTTTTCAAAATTAAAAAAAAAAAAATCTAGAGAGTTAAAAAAAGACATTAATTTATTAATATTTTTTTCTATAAAAATTTTTAGCTGTGTTTCTCTTATTTTATACAAAAAATGCATTCATTGAAAGCAATATAAAACATTTTATGTCAGTTAATATTTAAATTATTAATGAAGAACATTTTTATAGTTTAATATCTATTATTATTTCAGTAACATTTAATTTTTTATATTTAAATTTAATAAAATCTATTTTTAATTTCTTAGCAAGAAAATTAGATAAACAAAAATTAATTTAGGACAAAAGATTTAAAAAAATAATAAATTATTACACTACACTAAAAACTTTGGATTATTTAAATCTCATTAAATATGCATGATGTAATATGTCATATTTCATAAAAATAATTTTTAAATAGAGAAACATGAAAGTTAAAAAACAAACCATAATTACTAATGAAAAAGATTTCAATTAATTTTTAAAAATATATAAGAATGTGTTTAATCTAAATATTTTAGGGTATATAGAAAAGTGTTTAAAAATATAGTGTTAAAGAAAAACGGCACATATATTAAAACTATTAAAATGTTTATTCTAAAAAATAAAAGTATTTTTCAAATTCCTTTTGTTGAGAAAAATATTGAAAGTTGAATTTAAAAGAAATATCTTTGCGCTTTATTCTACAATAAAAATAGATTTTCTTTAAGAAAAAATCCTCTTTTACTATTCTAAAATGACAAAAAACTTCATAGATGGAAATTCATTTCCATTCTGAGAATTCTTTATAATCCTATCTAGCATAGATCTTAAGGTTAATTTTTTTAATATTTATACAATTTTAATAGCTTTATAAACCTTATAAATAATTATAAAAATTTCAGTGATCCAAATTTCTTACGAAATGGAGTTTAAACTTTGCTTGTATAAATTACAATAATACAATGATAATTTAATATAAATATGAAAAAAAAGTTTCATTTGAAAGAGAAAAAAACATTCGGTTTCATTAAATTTACAAATTTTTGATGTGAAAACAACAATCCAAAAAGAAAAATAAATAACACAAAAATGCCCTCAAAACTAGTTTTGATGTACAAAGCCATTCAGTTGAATAAATGATTCTTTAGTATACGTATTTTATAATAATATAACTTTTGTATTTTAAAAATGGAAAATTGTCTTTGTAACATGTTGAAATCTTAATACAGTTTAAAATAAATTAGTATAAATTGTGCCTCGGGTATTCAAAAAAGAGTTTTAATTAAAACCTTTATATTGAATTAATTTTTTGTAGTAAAGTTATTAGTTTTCTCTGAAGTAGGAGATCTCAATAAAAAAGGAATTTTATTAAAATTAACGCGTCAAGTCCAGATGTTTATACAATGCTTAAACTTTTCTTGTCAAACATGTTGTTTAATATTACAATGGATTTAAATAGAATAAGCTTTTAATACAAGAAAATCTATTAAAATTTCAATAAAATGAATATATTGCTATTAGTTTAATGTACGTTGGGATTTAGAGAAATAATGTTGTGCATATAACTGTTTAAATTACTAACATAAACCTCCTTGTACATTCTGTTTTTATTTATTATATCATATGATATTTCAATAACTTGACTGAAATGTTTATTTGTTAAAAGTATATTAATTCCTGGTAGGATAGTTTAATAATTTCAGGGAAATAGAATAAATCATTGAATAAGAAAATAATATAGGAGACTCATTTAATAAAGCTTTATTTGCCTATTTGCATTTTAATACATAACGTTCATCTCTACTTTAAAAACATTTTGTGCAAATTTGTTTTCTTTAACATCAGCAAAGTTCATTTCAGAAGCAGAAATAATACGTTTAAAATTCAACAATAACGGACGACAATTGTAATTTATCGTTGCTACATGTCAACAATAAAATATACTTTTTCATTTTCCTTTTCAAAGTTAACATAATTTATTTCACCGCTTTTAGTGAATCGTTCTAACAGATAATCTGTATTTTCAAACATGATATGCAGATAATACATGAATAAAAAAGGACACTAAAGGCTTTGTAAATTTATTAAAAAAATAGAATTTAATTTATTCTCATTTTCCTTCTTTTAGTAGACATAGTTGCTTTACTGAATACTTTTTTTTTTTGATTTTTAGTTTTTCTATAAGCGTTTAAGATTTATATTAAATTTTCTTTGGATAACAAAAAAAAATCTACAGAAGTCTACAGGAGAAACTGCCTTGATTTATAAGATGACAGAAATAAATACAAGTAGTAACAAGCAATAAATTTCTTTTAGAAAGGAAAAAGACTGTTTTTGGAAAAGTTTCCGATGAAAATAAATTATTACAAAAACTGGTAAGATCATTACACAATTGTAATTTAAAATTAAAAATTTCATTTATGCCTAAATGAGTAGTACAAAACATGCTTAACTTTTTATATAAACTATGTTAAAGCACTAAACATTTCAAAATAACGATATTGTTTAATTGACAATATATTGAAGCAAATATGTTGTTTTTTCTCTTACAAATATCACATACACTTGTTTTTCTAACTTTGTAAATGAGTATTGTTGACAAGTTTTTGAAACTAGCCACTATTACATTTTAAAGTGGGAAATAAAATGAAGAAATGTGGACTCTGTTGAGATTACACCCTTCCGCTATCAATTTGGTTTGTCGCTCTGCGGTTATTTTTTGCACACTTTGGGCAACTTAACATAGATTTCGAGCCACTAACAATCATCCATGCTACAGCCAGGATTCGAACCTGAAGCCTATGATACCAAAGGTAAGAGCGATTGCCAATTAACTTTCCGGACACCTTTCTGCTATGCAAGCCAAACGAAAACTCGAGGAGTGGTGTTGTAATTGTTCTCTAAAATTACATAACACTGTTAGAACATGGGATTAAAGTCTAATTTAATGTTAAATTAATATTTAATCCACTGTTTAATTATGTTTACTTTCTTAATAGCGTAGTTATATGAAACTATTGCTACCATATTGCTATTGATTCATGTATTTCCAACACGTATGTAATACATAGGATTATTGTAGATTTCAGTATTGCATTTCCATACATTGGATTAAATATACTAGTAAGACAGATTTGTTGCATTAGACCACAATGATTGGTGGATTTAAATAGCTAACTTCCGTGCAGTTTCGAAACGCTTTGAAGAACGCAAAAATTCCATTACAAACAATCTGTATCAAATCTACTTATTTTGCCATACTGTGATTATAATGCTCGCCCATAGTGAAATTGAAATCTCGGTTTCCTTTATTTCTCACTTAACATGCAATGTAGACGAGTAATTAGTGCAGCTCTCAAATTGATATTAGCTGCGCCAAAAAAGGATACTTTAAGGATAAATGCAGTTTTTTGTGATTTCATTTATTTCTAAAATTAAAGAAAGAAGATTTTTTTGGAGTATAGTTTGTATTTGTGTATATATATATATATATATATATATATATATATTCTACATTTCTTTTAAAATTATTTCAGAATTTCTAATCAAAAATTTATTCGTTACTTGGCATAATGTCTGGTAATTAGCATTTTAGTTTTAATATTATTTGTAAATTTTAGTTGGACAAAATCAAACGTTGACTTTGTATATTTTTAGAAATTTAAAATTTATTCTAGAAATTTTTTTTTCCAAGTTATTAAGCAAAAAATCTCTACATCGACTAACTAATTTGCATAATTTCAAAAATTTGCCATTAACGTTAATTTCTCCGCTTGTAAATTGCTCTCATTTATAATTTACATTATTATTTAAATCATTTTTAATATTCTACAAATAATTTCTTTCTTTAATTCATAGCATTTTAAAATGATACACATACATAGGATGCAAATATAATTCCATATCTCCCTTTTAAACTAACAAAAGCATATAAAAACTTTAGCATTGTCTTAATTTATTGTTATCTGTTTAAAAGTGTTAAACTGCAGACTTTACACTCTTACGTCATCAGACAATCTTCTGGGAGCCTCTTGCATCGCCCGAGAATTGAATTTGAAGAAGTTTGGATCTTTTTGAAATGGAAGAGAGAAGAATAGAGTAGAGGATATATTCCGAAATACCGCTGTTTCTCACTTCTGTATTCTTCAATTTTAAATCAAATACTTTTTCAAGAGTGAAAGCTGCTTTCCTTCTCTAAAACCGGAATTTTTTCCCTCTAACAATTTAAAGACGTTTCATGTGACTTGTTTTGATATCGAACTGCAACTTGAGATGCAATTTTTGCTATTCTAGTTTTTATAAGTTTGGAATTTTATAAAACTCTATAAAAAAACGGAAAAATATAAACTATATTAAAAACAGAATTATAAACGTATAAACAGAGTGTTAATTTAATATACATTTACAAAAAATATTTAAAAGAAAAATTTTATTCGGTTTATATAAATTTAAAGATATTTTGCGGTAAAAAGCAACAATTCAAAAATATAACTTGTTTTGGAGTTCAACGACACTTAGTTGAATAATCGATTTTGTATTATGCGTAATTTATTATAATAATATTTTTTATTTCCAATGGCAGATTACTTGAACAGTTACAGCAAAAAAACATACAACAACAACAAAATAATACAACAAAACATGCTGAAACAGAGTTTCATTAATCTAACAATAATACCAAGTTGCAGATTTTTTTTTAGCCACTAAAAAGTGTTACCAGGTGCACCACGGGAGGTAGATCTTCTGCGCACCCATTTATAATAATATTATATTATTATTTATAATAATACAACTCTTTCTATTTTAAAAATGGGAAATTGTCTATTTACATGTTGAATTTTTATTACATTCTTTTAAATCTTCAACATAATTAAAAAAATATATATAATCTTGTCCATTTTGCTATTCTAGTTTTTATAAAAATAGTTTTAGTTTTTTAAAAATTCTGCAGACCACTAAAATACTTCGTCATGGGATATCAAATAATCAGAACTTTTAACAGAAAAATTTCAATATAGATTATTTTAGTATAAATTGTGCCTCGGGTATTCAAAAAAGAATTTTAATTTAAAACTTTTGCTGAATTATTTTTTGTTGTAAAACTATTAGTTTCCTCTGAGTAAAAGATCTCAATAAAAAGGAATTTTATTAAAATTAACGCGTCATGTCAGATGTTTTTCTACAATGCTTAAACTTTTCTTGTCAAACATGTTGTTTAATATTACAATTTAGTTATCAAGAAATCTATTAAAGTTTCATTAAACTAAATATATCGGTATTATTTTTAATGTACATGTTGAAAGTTCTACAGTCGATTAAAAAAGTAATATTGTAATTACTACTATTTAAATTACTAACATAAATCTACTTTATATTCTTGTTTATCCTGTTTATATTCATTAATATTCATAATATTTCAATATCTGGACTGAAATGTGCATTTGTTAAAAGTATATTAATTCCCCGGTAGGACAGTTCAACAATTTCGGAGAAATAAAATAAATTATTTGAATAAGAAAATAATATATGATACTCATTTAATAGATCTTTATTTTTCTATTTGCCTTTTTATTATGTAGCAATCATTTTCTATTTCAAAAGCATTTTGTTTGAATTTGTTTTCTTTAACCTAAACAAAACTCATTTCAAAAGCAGAAATAATACTCTTACAATTCAGCAATAACGGACAGCAAATGTAATTTATCGTTGTTACATGTCAAAGCAATAAAAAATATTTTTCATTTCCGTTTCAAAGTTAACATAATTTATTTCACCGCTTTTAATAAATTCTGGTAAATAAACTGTGTCGTCAAATATAATATACAGATAATACATGAGGAAAAAGGATACTAAAGGCGGTATAAAATCATTCATTACAAATATAGAACATAATTTATTCTCATTTTCCTCCTTTTAATAGACATCAGCGGGCTTTTATTATTATACAATTTTGTTTTAGTTTTCTATAAACATTTAAAGATTTATTTAAATTTACATTTTAACAAAAAAATCTAGTCTACAGGAAAAACGTGAATGCTTGATTGACAATGTGGAAAGTTCTGATGAAAATAAATAGTTTTCGTAAGTTGGTTAAAAACTTTGTTATATTAAGATTTAAATCATTTATGTTCGAAGTTAAAGCACTAAACAAATATCACTTGATGGACTCTGATTTTGTAAATTTTTGTAAGTGGTATTGTTGCAGCATCAAGTCTTTACCTAGCCTCCTTATATTTCAAATTGTGAAGCTTGAAATGAAGAGATGCGGCTCTTGCTAAGATTTTCTCATTACACCTTCTGCTTAAGAAGACAAGCGAAAACTCTAGAAGACCACGTAACTAATGTCGTACCAAACCTGTTGGAACATAGGATTAAAGTTTAATTTAATATTAATTTAATATTTCATCTCATGTTTAATTTTAATTACTTTATCAGGAGAATAAACCTGAAACTATTGCTATTGATTCATGTATTTCCAACATACACAGAATACATAGGATTGCTGTAGATTTCAGTACTGCATTTCAGTCACTTAGATTGGATATCAGACAGATTACTGTATTAAACAGCAGTGTGATGGATTTAAATAGCGAACTTACGTTAAATTTTGAATCGCATTGAAGAAGATCTCAAAAATTCGATTCAATCAATCTGTATGAAATCTAATCATTTTGCAAGTAGAAAAACAATTCAGGAAAATTTAACTTATTTAATTCTAAGAAACAATTTTTGTGAATATATATGAAAAATATTTTAATTTTTTAAAAATTCTTTCAGTTGACAAGTTACGAATAAAGGAAATACGAATCATACATTTATTCGTAACTTGTCATAATGTGTGGTAATTAGCATTTTAGTTTTAATATTATTTGTAAATTTCAATTGCATAAAATCAACCTTCATCTTTGTATATTTTTCTAAATTAAAATTTATTTCAGAATTTTTTTCCAACTTATAAAATATCAAATTTTTACATCAAAAACTATTTTTGTGCAGTTTCAAAATTGTCATTAACGTCAATTTCTTTGTTTATAAATTGCTCTCATTTATAATTTACAACATTCTTTAAACAGTTGGCACAAATAATTCCTTCCTTTAATTCGAAGCATTTTAAAGTGATATACATACACGGAATGAAAATATCAATAGAGTTTTCTCTTTTAAACTATCAAAAGCCAAACTATATTTTAAAAAAGGATGCATTATCAAGAATTGTCTTAAATTTATTGTTATCTGTTAAAACTGTTAAACTGCAGACTTTACACACTTACGTCATCAGACGATCTTCTGGGAGCCTCTTACATCGCCCGAGAATCGAATTTGAAGAAGTTTGGATCTTTTTCAAATGGAATAGAGTAAAGGATATATTCTGAAATACCCCTGTTTCTCACTTCTGAATTCTTCAATTTAAATCAAATACTTTTTCAGAGAGTGAAAGCTGCTTTCTTTCCCTAAAACCGGAATTTTTTTTCCTCTAACAATTTAAAGAAGTTTTATGTGACTTGTTTGATATCGAACTGCAACAGGAGATAACGGAATGGAATAAATATTGGAAGAAGATAAATAGACGAAAAATATCTTTGGCTACTGCCTATTTTGTCTATCCTATTTCATTCAAAAATTTTCTTTTTTTAAATTTTTTAAAGATTAAGAAATATTTATTTATAAATTTCTATGAAAAAAATGTATCTTTTTTTAGAAAAATTACATAGCAATTTGAAATTATTAAAAATTTGTATAATGTAAAAAAAAAAAAAAAAAAAAAAACTGATTAAATTAATATTAAGTAACGACAAGATGTTTTGAAGTATAAAATTTGAATAACTTAAAAATTGCATTTTAAAACATGGGTGAAGTAAGTTTACATAATAGCGTAGAAAGGATTAAAGTAAAAATATAAAATAATGCAAATTTTATTTATTTTTGAAAAGTAATGTTACAAAGAAGCCTGATGGACGATTGACTACAGCTCTAATGCCACAGAGTTCGAGTCCAGGTAGTGCCATGAATGTTTGCAATGGTTCGGAATTCATTTTAAACAGTAGGTCCAGGTCTAATACGACTGCAGTGCGTGTTGGCATAGGGCTGACAATCCTACCCCTTAAAAATAAAACATCTCCTGCCTCGTAATTTGCCAATAAGCAGACGGCCTTGGCCCACCATTGTTGAGCTAATGTTTCGCTAATGAAGATGAATGCAATAAAATGTTGCAAATATTTTCACAGGTTGTTAATCTCATTCTATAGAACGATGTTTAATATATGAAGGACATTTTAAACGGCAAGAAACGGTTAGTTGAAAAAAATAAAAACAAATTATTTTTATTGCAGTACCGCACTTCTGAGAAATTGTGATACCGTAGCACAGGCTTTCTTAAATTCTGCATATAGAATTAAACCACCTGGAAGTTCTGCATTGACGGTTTTATCATTTCACTGCTAAAACGCATGCTGTTTTTAGATGGAGGAAAACATAGAGGTCAATGGCGAAGTGTCGGTGTGGAAATTAAGCAGTTCAGATTGCAAATGGTACCACTTCTACAACATATATGACCTTTCCTATATCCACAGCGCTACAAGTTGAAAATCAAGGTCAGAAAGAAATCAAAACGCAGGAAAAAAGCTCGGTAAAGATTCCATCAAAAACAAAATATGAATATGGTATCAGGATATAAAGCAAAATTTGAAGAAAAATCACAAGAACAGTTAAGTTGAGAGGCGAATTCCAATTGGCATAGATGACAGTTGTGTTAAATCAGTGATAAGGTGATTACGAGATGTGGTAATATCAATTGCTTAGTGACAATTATTTAAATAATGGCTTCAGAAAGCATTAAATGTTTAAAATAAGTAAATAGAGAATTAGTGTATACTAGATTTAACCATTTGAACGTCAGATGATTACACTGCCATATTTTCTTCCGATCATCATTAAATATGCTACAATGTTATAAAATTCTCGATTTATTAGCCCCTAAAACTTTTATTTCGAAGAAGGCGTTGTAGAAAGCAAATGCGCTAATATTGCCATTGAATAATAAAGAATCGATCTGTGTTTGAAATTTTCAACATATCAAAGTATCATAAATTACAAAACACAGAAATAAGAGGCGAATTTTTGTTACTTAAAAAACTCGTGTCTACATTGAACATCAAACTATTTTTAATTAAGGGTAGCTATTTACATTTCACATACTTCAATTTGTACGAGGTTTGGCTTAGTTTGGTTTGTCACTCTCCGGACATTTTTGCAGCTTCTGCAGCTTTAATTAGACTGTGACCTACAAGATTCCCTAGATTTCGAACAATTAACAAACATACATGGCACTACCAATATTCGAACCTGAAGGCTGCCATACCAAAGACCAGAAGACTAGCCAATAGGGCACCAGGCCGCGAGGAGAATGTGTGAGGAGAGTTTATAAGCTTAAAAGGGAATTAACAGA
>BPLQ01007587.1:0-337346 GCA_021605075.1 Caerostris darwini
GACATAAACCCATATTTATTAAAATTAATAGGAGGTAGGGCCTCCTTTGGCTGCGATCACAGCTGCAACCCTTCTGGGCATGCTTTCCACTAAATTAGCCATAGTGGCAAGAGGAATTTCCTTCAAATGTTTAACAGGAAGTTCCATAGTTCAGGCTTGCTTTTTGGGGAGTGGGGTGCAGGCCCTCAACCGACAGTCCAATTCGTCCCAGAGATGTTCAATTGGGTTAAGATCAGGGGCTCTGCGCCGGCCACTCCATGCGTTTAACGTTGTTGTTCACATACCAATCAAGAGTCCTCCCTTGCAACATGGCATGTTGCGTTGTCGTCTTGATACCAGCAATCATCCATACCGTACGTTGCCCACAAGGTAGGAAGGACATGATTGTCGAGAATATCACAGTATCTATCGGCATTCATCGCACCATCAACCTTCACCAGTGGGCCAGCCCCATACCAGGAGAAACAGGCCCATACCATCAATCCTCCTCCACCAAACTTTACAGTTGGGACGACACACTCGGGCAAAAGGCGTTCCTCCTGGTAAAAACGCCACACAAACATCCATCGGAACGGAAAAGAGTAAATCGTGACTCGTCACTCCAAAGGACGCGTTTCCAGTTATTTATCCAGAGTCAAGTACGGTGGTCTTTGGCCCATCGAAGGCGCGCTTTCTTGTTGGTTTCGTAATCAAGGCTTATGGGCCGCCGAACGTCCAGTGTAACCTAACTTATGGGCCTCACGATACGAAGAGTCTTAGTCGAAACGGCCACACCTGTGGCTTGTCTAAACTCATTAGCGATGTTATCCATGGATGTTTGACGGTTACTTCGAATCTCCCTGCCGAGCACCGGTCCCTGCTGTTGAGAACTGTAGGTCGTCCACTTCGGGGTTTGTTCACGACAGTGTCCCTCAGTCTTGTAGCGACACACAACACGTGCTACAGTTGATTTTGAGCTGCAGTTACGGAGACGGGATATCTCCCTAATTGGCATCTTGGCAAGACGCAATCCAACCAACACACTTTTCTCGAACTCGAACAACTCTTCCCGTGGCGGCATCTTGACAAAAACATCTCTAGTCGACTCCACAGAGTATTTATAGGATATGCCTGACACGTGATACTATTATTGCGCATGTGTCAGCTGTATTGTCGACTTTTCTACTCGAGGTGTCCGTCACTTTCTTCCAGATAGTGTAGATATATATACATACAAAACTCTAGTTACAAAAAATGAAAATTAAAAATATAAATTAGACACAGAGGTGGACACTAAGAAGTTCACTGTAACTATCGCACGGTGTGATTCACGAAACCTGAAACCTTTAAAAACAATACGGCCGATTCTGAGAGTATAGTAGTTGAGAGAGAAAAAAACAAATCTTCTGGTTGATTTTCTCTCTTCTTTACCAAAACACTCCTTTTAAAACAACTCGGCAAGGGGGGAGGGGTTCAGATTCCCTCATTTCTGATCAGAGTAGACATTTCTCCGTTCGTTGTCTATCACTCATCATGATGGAACTACTCATGGTATAGTTCATATTCAATCCCTAGTTGTTTCGACCTGTGAAGATCACACAGACATTCTCTAATTTCCTCATTATACATGATACCAAATATATGTTGTCAGATTTAAGGGACAGGTTGTTCTCATTAGTACAAAACTCTAATTGCATGTAATATAACTACCCCCAATACTCATCTACTGTCAAATTTGAGTGACGGGTATATTATATATTTGTCAAGTAACATACATTCCTCTCTGCTGGGAATGAAATGACAAAACTCTTCTGGTGAGAAAAAATGCCACAGTGTACATAATACTAGGCGAGTACTGCTGTTTATCTTAAATGTCATACTGTTTGACATTTTGTTACACTTGACACCTCCGCAGTAAAAATAAACATTCAATTATAGAATTATAGTACATTCAAACCTGTTTTTATAAGGGGGAAAGGGACCGCGTAAAAGAAATCGAAGGCCTGGAAGACATTGTCCTGCCCTCATATACGGCGGTGGGCTGTTCGTGGCCCGTATGAAGCAGACCAATATTCCTCCCTCCACTTTCTAAATGGCCTATGTAGCTGAGAGTATGGGGCTGAGATATGTTGGAATAGAACAAAAATCCGGACAAAATAAACTAATGCATTTTGCCTGAAAATAAAGCTTTCTTGAGTCAAACCGGCGTCCAGACGAGAGTATGATAGAGGCGAGTCCATCTCGTTTCGAGTCTCTCTTTTGATCGCGAACAACAAGTCTTATTATCTCTGGCTGTGAGTGTCAGTTGGTCGTAAATTTCGTCCGCGAGAATCCCTTTGATGTACGGAAAAAACGACTCTGGTCGGAGCGCCACTGAGACAGATGACTCACTCCGAGGGTTGTGTCTACACTGAGGCAAACCGGTTACAATTGCCTCATGAGACTGACTCGTTAATTCTCGTACTCATCGTTTAACGTACATGTATTCTTCTTTTTGCGTAAAGTCTGTCTTTTAATGAATTTAGATACATTTGAAATATTATTTATTCATTAAAAAATGATACATTACATTACATGCCGAGTGGCTAGCGCTCTGGCGCTCGGCACCACAGATTTTGCATTCAAGTCCCGGCGGTGCCATGGATGTTTGTAGTGGTTCGGAATCCACTTTAAACCGTAAGTCCTGGTCTAACAAGATCGTAGATCGTTGCGGGGATACTGTTACACCGCGTCCGTAGCTTATCTTCTAGCTACACACCCCTCCTGGGTAGTAGCAAAATGAATAACGTCTGTGCAGTGCTTGCCTTAAGGCATCCTAGACAATTGTCTAAGTGTTTGCCAGCTGCATTAGAACCAAAAAAAAATTTTAAAAATAAATAAATTTGCTAACAGCCTTTATCATTTATAAAAAAACAATCCCCATCAAGTTTCTTATTTTATGCTGAAAGGTAATTCCGAATTAATGTCCACAAACCTACTCATCCAAACACATCCATTAAAGATACTCTGAAACGATCCTCAAAGAACAAATAACTCGATGTTCAACATTCAATATCCAATTTTTTTTTGTCCTTCAAAAAAAAAAATTAGCGAAATATGACACACTTTTGTTTAAAAAAAGTATTAAAATACGACGCATTAGCAACATAAGATTCGACAACAAAGATACTTTTTCCTAATCTTTAAGCAGCATTGAAAAAAACTACTGGTCCCTTTTCCTCTTCAAGTTAATTAGCAGCCTATATTTTTTATTACCGCGCTCCGACCCGAAAGACTTCATCCTAATGGGTGCTTTTCGCTAATGACGGACGTTAATTACAGGAGAATCATTTCACCTTTCTTCGTGCAGCATAATTGACTGTCTCCGGAGGATTCTCTGCCGGACTCATGAGCAGCTCATATCTGTTCAGAATGACTTCAATTACAATTAGTCGGCAGAACTTGGAAAAAATAATGAAAAAATAAGTTAACGAAGCGAAATTCACTCTTCGTAATAGCTGCTTATTTTTTTCGCCTTGCTCTATTGATATAATAAGCTAAGAGTTGTCGCATCCATAGAGTATAATAAAATATAAAGTACTTTTCTATTCTGTGGAAACAATGTTCATGATCGATTGGCCAGCAGCCAAGTCAGACAGATTCAAACAGAGAGACTTATTTGGAGATTTGTTTCGGTTTCTTCTCTATGTCCAAATTTTGAGACTATAAATATTTGAATTATTTGAATATAAACAATTTCAGCTAATATGACGCCATTCAATAAATATTTAAAAAGAAAGCAATGCATATTACAAAGAAAATTTATTAATTGAACTATTTAGAAGAATTAAATTAACATTTATTTACGGCTAAAAAAATTGAACCATTTCTTTGAAAATCGTTCTATGATAATAGACGTTTTTCTCCTTTTGCGCCAACAGCATAGAGTAGAAATAACTAACTAACTAATTCCCTGCCACTACAGTCCATGTTGGACCATGACCGTCTGGCCTGCTTGGCAGGTTTGGGTTTGTCGCTCTACTGTCATTTTGTGCTCACTTTGGGCTAATTAGATCGGGACATACAGTTTAACATGGATTCCGAACGACTCACAAACATCCATGGCCAGGAAGCTGCTCGGCAGATTTCCAAACAGGAGATGTTTTATTTTTACTGGGTATGGTTGTCCGCCCTACGTTCAACGCTCTGCAGTTATGTTAGAACTGACGCTCGGTGCCTCAGGTTTCGTGCCCAAGTCCATAGATGTTTGTAGGGGTTCGGAAATCCCTATAACCCGTATTTCCCGGTTTCAAATGATTATAAGAGCCTCATGGAGCTTAGTCAGACGTCTGTCACTCACATCAGTCCCAATCAGTGTAGAAGCAACTCCGCTCTAGGCATAGAGATGTGGTGTGGTGGGGTGAAGTTATAGTAGTAGTCATATTAAAACGGGACTTAAGGTTTATAATGGATTTCGAACCACTGCAAATCCATGGCACCGCCGGAACTCGATATATTTTTCTAGAAATATTATCAACACTTTTAGCAAAAGATCAAAATCATAAAACATAAATCATGAATAACCACGGTACAATAAATAATTCTTAAAGAGAGAAAAAAGCATAAACAATTCATAATTTCAAGTTCAATTTTTCTTCTCAAACAAAGAAATTTTAAAACACCCTGGTTCCATGGATACATAAAAAGCGAGCGCTCATCATCTTCTGCGTTTCTATCTTTTCCGCTCTTCCGGTTATTTGTTGGAAACCGTCAATTATGTTCCGTTCTAAGCCGGGGAAAACAAGAAAATTGAAAATTGCATTCAAAAATGGAATGCCAAACCTGAAGCACCCTTTCCATCATTTTAAACGCAAAATATTAATGCTCTCTGATGGGTCTTAAAAGATAATTCGAAGGATAGAACATCCCGGAGAGCTTCTTCCCCTGAAATCGTGGAAAGGGACGCAAGGTGGGCCCTCATCCCCCTCAAATATTCGGATGCATCGCATCCATCCCGAAAAGTGCACAACCTTCCATTTTTTTTTTCTTCTCGTCGCTAATTCATCCGAAGCGTTCCAGAAGCGCAAACGTACCTCGGGAAACGAAATTCATTGCGGCAGAAAAGAAGATGGCGCGTCAAAAACAGTGCACTGAATAAAGCGCAATCGGTTTGGGGAGCTGCGTAATGCATTCGTGTGCTACTATAAATGGTCCGATTTAAATATATTTTTAAAAAAATGTCAAATTGTTTCGTTTTCCTTAGCTCTGGAGTATTTCAGATGATTGAAAAGATTTCAAACAAAGCATTTATATTTCACGTGCAATTGAGGAATAGAGAGAGATGGCGAAATGCTTACAGCGAAATAAGTTTTTCGTATGGATCTTTCCAGAAAATGAATAAATAAATTGTCTACTTATTTTTGTAAACATCCAATATTTGGTTTTACAACACGAGTAGTAAATCAAATACTTCCATTTTATGTTATTTGCATCTAATGAATATCAACATATAGAAATTGTAATCATAAATAACTACTCAAATAAATCAAACATTTATTTTAGGATATATATTTCTCGAGAATTTTACCATTTTGTCTCTTAATTTCTTCTCAGAATTTATATTTAAATGCTTAATGTATGTGTCTACTTAATTAGAGTTAATAAGATTACAGCATAAAGTTATATGTTTATTTAACTATCGGTAAAATTTAGAAAGAAAGAAAATAAAAGGTTTTAAAGCTATAAATAAAACAAAAAAATTTAAAATTAAGTTTAAAAATATGGTACAATTAGTTACAGAAGCTGGCCAGAATTGTAGCTCAATGGTAACGTATGTCTTTGATGAGCATAAGGGGTGAGGGTCAGTCTTCTGGCAACATTGTTGTAGACACTGTTTCAAGAAAAAAGAGACTCTATTGGGATTGCGATGTTCAGCATCTTGCCTAGTTAGTTAGATTGCCTGATGGGGGTTTTCTGGATTTTCTCCCATACGCTACGCAAATGCGTGATATTCAAATTTGGGCTCCCCTACATGGTACTTGGCACAGTGGATCTCTAATTGAGAATCAGGCCTGTTCATAATCTATATATAATTATTTCACAATTTTTTTGTGCGCGGATCCTCTCCTAAATGGTCTGAATAATTTACATGTGAATATTTTATATAAAGATTTTACTAAAATTAGTTGGGTTACCTCATGCACCAAGTCTAGATCAACTGAAAAATATTTCGAAATTGGAGCAATATACGTTAAAAAAATTATACACAATTAGATTTAACAACAACGAAACGAAATTTCCGTGATATTATTATTATGCTGTTATACTGTTCACAAGAAGGCCGACGTAAGAAAAATAAATAAACAAAGTATACTCAATGATGTATTCGAATTACCATAAATTTTGATTAAACATAAGGAAAACAAATTCCACCGATATTTGAGCAATAAAAAAATTACAGCCGAAGCTCAGTTTATGAGACACAGAAATTTGGATATTCTTTCGTTGGCGTCAAACGGGAGATAAGGTGTTTTGGATTGACATTGGATTTGTAGGTGACAGACAGCCAGATTCCCCTTTCTCCCATGCCAATAAGAAGTCTTAGATTTAGAAGTTTGATAAATATAGGGGTGAGTTTAGGAGAAGTGGAGGGATGAAAGAAGTATTTATTGGGGTACTTTTCGTTGAACTTCCCAATGCTTATTATCATTAAATTAGCAATGCCACATAAGAAAAGAAAACTATTCAATCAAATACCAGAGCTGTAGGAAGCAAAGACGTTGCTTTGAACGTACTTTGCTTGTACGTAAGTAGGGGGAATCTAAATAAAATAATTAATAAATTTTATTTTCTGTAGCAATGTAAAGGTTATATAAGTGTTAGTCATTAAATAAATCGATTTATTCTAGAGGGATTAAAATAATTTATTAATTTAACATCCTTAAATGACATGTTGTAAAATTTATTGAAAATCGCTCACATATCACACAATTATTTGTGTAGGAAAAACAAACCTAAATAACCAATAAATTAAAACTTTTAATTTCTGTCCGATGAAAATATTATTCTTAACATTTAATATTTTCACCGAAAAAGCTATTCATATAAATAAAATAATTTTCAACATTTTGCTTCAAAAATTGCTCTTTTCATTATTTCTAATAAAATAATTTGATATTGAAAATTCATAGAACCTAAACGGCATTTAATAAAAAAAGCAAATCATAACATCAAATACATTCATATTATTTAGTTTCTACAGTACATATGAATTGATTTATCGTTCAAATGATAAATATGGAACTTTAAACACAGACTTCATTAAATGTTGCGCTGGATTTTCAATTTGATACTTTAAAAAATTCATACTGCATCATAAAAGACTGTTGTAATGCCATTTCATAACAGAAATTGAATTGAAAAGACCTTTTGAAAGCAAGAAAACCATTCAAAAATTATTATAACCTTTCAGAATCTTTCCGATGATTACAGTCATGGTAGCTGAAAGAAAATAATACATTTATTAGAATGGGCGCCATTTGAAATGCAGCGTTTTCGACTAATAGAAATGAAAATATATTTTCAATAGAATCGTAGCTCATAAATCCTCAAACGACGTCCTAAACAATGGCGGAGATATAAAAATGAATTAAATAGGGGGAAATTAATTTGATGAGATCAAAAGAAAATTCCTCGAGACATGAATGCGAGATCCTTTGATTGCGGTTTTTGAAAATTATGGAGATTTTTTTTCAATGCCATTTGGAATATTTATGGAGATAATTAAGGGAGTTGAATACTTGTAACCATCGGTTTATGAAACGTTGATGTGAAAAATGAAAGAACTGCTTTTGAAATGAAAGGCTTAAGATCTTTCAAAAGCGGACGATTCAGTGAGTATAAATTAAAAATTATTTTTCGAGTGTTTTTGTGATGATGGTTATAAAAAAATTGAAATTGTAAATGATGGTAGCATTTTCACGCAAAAAATTCAATTTCAGTTTCATATGTAAATGGAAAAATAGTGTCATAAAAGCATTATTCACATAAGCATTTAATAAATATACTTTTTTGTAATTAATTTTTTTTATTTCATTAAATTTCATATGAATAATGATCGATCATTTTTATTGTAGGACATAAAATCTTGAATTTTTTGGTGTCACATAAGCATTTAATAAAGATACTTTAAAGATTTTTTTTTTTTTTTTAGATAAAATGTGAATAGTATTTTTAAATTATATGAAATAAGCACAATTATTACATTATTTGTGTTGTGATTTTAAGAAATGGTTATAGAAAAGACATTTTTTTTTAAATTAAAAAATAATACCGCAGTAGGGTTGATAGCCCTTGGACGCAAATTATGCAGGAAAACAACTAAATATGCCAAAAATGTGTTCATTACCTGAGTTGTTTTTTAAAAAATATATAAAAACTTTGTTTTTCTCAACCAGCATCTATGAAGAATCAGCGTACTTGATAATTTTTTTTTCTCTAGCCTTTAGATCAATAAATTCTTTCTATATTTATATATTTTCATGCTTTACAAATATCATTTTCTGTAGAATAAAACGGCACACAATTCCTTCCGTCTTCAGACATGGATGGTAGTAAGTATGTTTTTATAAGAAGGACAACTTTTCTGGAGGCAGTTCCCAATTTTAGAAATATAAGAAAAGAAAAGTCTAAATGAAAAATAACACTATTATTGTATACCATTATGATTAGCCTAAAAACAATAAACAGCAACAGCAATCTCAGAAACTAAAAAAGAAAAACTGACGAGTGTCATATTCAGCAGATACTTTATGGTAAAAAATGGCTTTATTTATTGTTTTCACTTGTGTTTCTTTCGAAAGATTCTTGATTGCCCTTTTAAGCACGAGCCAATCTGCCCGAGTTGCAGTTGCCCTGGGGGATATGGCACTGCCAGGGACAAGCTCAGTCCCCGATATTTCATCAGCGGTGTCACTATTAGTGATATAGAAAAATGGAATTCGAGGCTCACTGATGTACAACAACAACATATATATATATTAAAACAAAGCCGTGTGAATTTTCATGATATGTGAGTGTCGTATGTTCGTATGTATGATGCGTCGTGATTAGTGATATAATTTTCGCTGCATAGAAAAATGGAATACGAGGCCTACTCATGTTCAACAACATACATACATGTATATATATATATATATTATAACAAAGCCCAACTCATAACCCAATGTTAATGAGAGAAGCTAAAGTTCAGATGGACTCTTTTTCGCTGAGTATTTAGCGGAGCTCATTGCTGACACTGTGTTCAGAAACTAGGAGAAAAGACGACATGAAGATTGTCACTTGTGTACTGTCACATCGACACCGAAGCTGCTTAGTGGGAGTTTTCTGGTTTTTCTCCTATGTGACACGCATTTACCAATAAAGTTCAAGCTTAGAAAGAAATTTAATGCCATTATATTAAGTCAGTGTAATTTTCGTGAAATATATAATTGGAGCATCTATAGTTTTTAAAAAACAATTTTGGAAACAGAAGGAATGGTAAAATATTCTTTTGTTGAATCGCAATCAATTATACAGCAACCAAATATGTGGCACTTATACTTATAAGATCACTCAGCAATATCTCCCTCCCTCATTGCACGTCTGTGGGTTGTTCGTAATATAGAGAAATGGAATGCGAGGCCCACTGATGTTCAACAATATAAAAGTATATGTATTATAACAAAGCCCGACTGATGACCCAATGTTAACGCGAGAAGATTAAGGGCAGATGTCCTCTTTTTTGAATCGCCAGCGGCTTCCACTGCCATAACTGTGCTCAGAAACGAAGAGAACAGACGACAATGACTGTCCCCTGTGACTTTCGCACGGACATTAAAGATGCCTAGTGGGAGTTTTCTGGCTTTTCTCAAATGTGACACGCAATTATCTCTAAAAGTCCTCCCAGAAAGTAATTCCCTGGCAATACTTATGTGATTATAATTTTTATGATATACTTAAGTAAAACATCCATACTTAAGAAAAAAAATATGGAAAACGACAGGAAATGTAAAATATTCTTTTGTTGAAATACGTAAGAAATAACAAATATATATATATATATATTGTTGTCAGAGTGATATGGATCAAGGTTTAAAGAACAAACACAAATATTTCAGGATATTTACTTTAAAAATTCAATATTTATTCAAGTTCCTGAGCATTAGACCAGAAAACATTTCTTTTTTAACCTTTTAAACATCGATTCAAATAATTTTTATCGAAATAAAAATTTAATCATTTACAAAATATAAATAAAAAAGTCACATTATTATTATTATTATTATTTTGGAAAAAGAAAATAGAGGTACTGAATAAAAATATTTTTATTGAATTCGAATCAATGTGCTAATGTGTTTAATAAGATTATAAGTGCAGACAGGGAATCGTATTAATAGAACGATAAATGAAAAAAAGAAAAGAAGTGAATCGATAAAGCAAACGATTTTTTTTAGTTTTTCATTCGAATTATTCAAGTGGATTTGACTGGTTTTTTGTATTTATTTATCTTGTTTTTTTCTTCCATTTCTCCATAATTCGATTTGCGATATCCCGAGAATTGACGCTTTTTTTTTATGGCGAAAAACTATGTTAAAATTAAATTACGTTTTGATGGAATAAAGAGGCGAATCATTTTTACTGGGTGTAAAAAAATGAGATTATTTTAAGCCATCCAAATTTTCAATGCATTTGTGATATTTAAAAAAGTTTTTTTAGCGAAAATCTTTCATAAAATTATTTTATATTATATTATATTTTTTTATAAAAATAATTTTTTTTATCAGAGTTCACTATTTTATATAATGATAGTTTTGAAACAGTTTTTCTGGAAGTAGTAGTATTGTTACGTCTCGGACTACACTAGACCTATAACGGCTTCAAGAAGAGGGCCACTTTCAGATTCGTTGGAAAACATTAAATTTTATTTACAAACACAATACTATACAGAAACCTATTTACAAAAAAAGAAAATTAAGGATTTAAATTAGATACACAAGTGCAGTTCACTCCAAAGTCGGAGATTTTCTGAGATCTCTAGTCTACGACGAATCTAAACACATCGTTTGTCGCAGACCTTCATTATGACGCGGCGTGATTCACGAAACCACAAGGACTCACTTTGAAAACCGGCTGAAAACTCCGGCCTTTTCAGTCCCTTCAGAGAAAAAAAGAAACAACACTTCTGGTCTATTCATCGATTCTCTTTTTTCTTTCACACACAAAAAAAAACTTTTAAGACAATCCGTCAAGATGGAAGGGGGATGTCAGCTTCCCTCACTCATTGGAGTAGACATTTTTCAACTCGGGATCTGTCAACCATTATGGTGGAATAAGTCATTGTATAGTTCATATTCAATCCGTAGTTTTCGACCTACGAAGATCACACAGACATTCTCTAATTTCCTCATTATACATGATACCAAATATATGTTGTCAGATTTGAGTAACAGGTTTCTCACATTAATACAAACTCTAATTGCATGTAATATAACTACCCACAATAAATGTCGTCTGCTGTCAAATTTGAGTGATGAGTTTTATTATACGCTTGTCAAATAACATACATTCCTCTCTCCTCGGAATGAAATGCCAGAACTCTTCTCGTGAGAAAGAAAGGCTACAGTGTACATACTAGGCGACTACTATTGTTTATCTTAAATGTCGTACTGTTTGACCTTTTGTTTTACTTTACTACACACTTGATATCTCGGAATAAAAATAAACATACAATTATACAATTACAGTACAGTCCAACCTGTTTTTATGTGGAGGGCAGGGACAACATAAAAGAAATGGCATAATAATATATATCTTGAATATAAGTAATAAAATACTATAAAAAATAAATAATAATATAAATATCTTGGAGGAAGTTTGCCGTGTTTCTCACATACGGCACGCAGTCAATTCTAAAAGTACTCCTAGAACTCCCCTCATATTGGCTCCTAACGGCGGTGGGCTGTTCATGGCCTATATGAGACCCACCGATATTCAACTCTCAACTTTCTAAATTTAGGGGGGAGGGGGCTATATAGCTATACATAGAGAGAGGCGAATCCATCTCGCTCCGAAAATCTCTGTCTGACAGTTAGCAACAAGCAGCATTATCTGTGACTGTGAGTGGTAACTGATCGTAAATTTCGTTCACAAGAGCCCTTTTGACGTATGGAAAAAATCGTCACCAGTCGGTGCGGTCCCCAGGCAGTGGGCTCACTCCGAGGATTCTGTCCACATTGAGACAAACCAGTGTATAACAACAGTCATTAATCACCGGTTTTTAACATGAGTAATTCGTTAGTTCTCGTGTCCTCTTCTGAACGTGCGATCCTCTTCTTGCGAAAATTCTGTTTATCAATGAATTCCGATGCATTTGAAATCTTATTTATAATAATGATAACTAATTTTTTTTAATAATCATAAATTTACTTTAAAAATTAACTGCAATTTGCTTACAATATTTTTCTTTTATAAAAATGAAAACAAAAATCCCCATCAAGTTTCTTATTTTATTTTAAAAAGAAACTCCGAATTAACATCCACAAACTTACTCATCCAAACACATCCATTGAAGATACTCTGAAACAAACTAATGATCCTCAAAGAACAAATAACTCGATGTTCAACATTCAATATCCAATTTTTTTTTGTCCTTCAAAAAAAAAATTAGTGAAATATGACACACTTTTGTTTAAAAAAAGTATTAAAATACGACGCATTAGCAACATAAGATTCGACAACAAAGATACTTTTTCCTAATCTTTAAGCAGCATTGAAAAAAACTACTGGTCCCTTTTCCTCTTCAAGTTAATTAGCAGCCAATATTTTTTATTACCGTGCTCCGACCCGAAAGACTTCATCCTAATGGGTGCTTTTCGCTAATGACAGACGTTAATTACAGGAGAATCATTTCACCTTTTTTCGTGCAGCATAATTGACTGTCTCCGGAGGATTCTCTGCCGGACTCATGAGCAGCTCATATCTGTTCAGAATGACTTCAATTACAATTAGTCGGCTGAACTTGAAAAAAATAATGAAAAAATAAGTTAACGAAGCGAAATTCACTCTTCGTAATAGCTGCTTATTTTTTTGCCTTACATTATTCAGATAATAAACTAAGAGTTGTCGTATCCATAGAGTATAATAAAATATAAAGTACTTTTCTATTCTGTGGAAACAATGTTCATGATCGATTGGCCAGCAGCCAAGTCAGACAGATCCAAATAGAGAGATATAATTGGAGATTTGTTTTGGATTCTTCTCTCTGTCCACC
This sequence comes from Caerostris darwini, assembly GCA_021605075.1. Classification (NCBI taxonomy): domain Eukaryota; kingdom Metazoa; phylum Arthropoda; class Arachnida; order Araneae; family Araneidae; genus Caerostris; species Caerostris darwini. Next base: position 13,268 of record BPLQ01007587.1, read on the forward strand.
AAATTTTGTGCATGGAAATATTTGAATTATTTCAATATAAGCAATTTCAGCAAGACGTCATTCAATAAATATAGTACAAAAAACGGAATACATATTACAACAGAAAATTTATTAATACAAATTTTTAAAGAATTGAATTTACAATTATTTGCAGCTAAAAAAATTGAACCATTTCTTTTGAAAATCGTTCTAGATATTAGAAGTTTTTCTTCTTTCATAGCAGCTAAAAGCATAGAGAAGAAATAACTCTCTGACCTTACAGTAAGATACGGGATAAGTTGTTAGCCCTATGTTCAACTCTCTGCAGTCCTATTGGAATGGGACTTATGGTTTAAAGTGTATTCCGAACATCCGAATTATTACGAACAGCCATGGGACCGTTGAGACTCGACATATTTTAGCACAAAAACAAAAACACACAAAATAAAACTTGAATGTCAGTGCTACAATAAATAATTCTTAAAAGGCGACAAAGACGCGTAAACAATTCACAATTTAAATTTCATCTTCCACTCTTCAACAAACCAAGGTATTTCAGAGAACCCTATTTCTATGGATACATAAAAAGCGAGCGCTCATCCTCCTTCGCGTTGTCATCTTTTTCCGCTAATCCGGTTATTTGTAAGAAACCGTCAATTACGTTCCGTTCGATGCCGGGAAAAACAAGCGACGCATTCGAACATTGAATGCGAACACCTGAAGCACCCTTTCTATCATTTCAAACGCACAGTATGAATGCTCCTCTGATGGGTGTTAAAAGAGAACTTGAAGGATGAAACATCCCCTGAGAGCTTCATCCCCGGGAATTGTCTAAAGGAGCGCAAGGTGGGTCCCCCTCCCCCATCAAATATTCGAATGCATCCCATTCATCCCGAAAAGTGCACCCCCTTCAATTTCTTTTTCTTTTTCTTTCACTCGTCGCTAATTCATCCGAAGCGTTTGAGAAATGCAAACGTCCCTCGGAAAACGAAATTCATTGGGGCAGAAAAGAAGATGGCGCGTCAAAAACACTGCACTAAATAAAGCGCAGTTGATTTTAGGAATTCATTTGTGTGCTACGAGAAATGTTACGATTTAGATTTAAAAAAAAATAATGTTAAATTGTTTCACTTTCCTTAGCTCTGAGTATTTCAGAGGATTGAAAAGATTTCAAACAAAGCGTTTATTCTTCACGTGTAATTGAGGAATAGAAAGAGAGGGCAAAAGGCTTAAGGCGAAATGCATTTTCGAATGGATCTTTCCAGAAAAAATAATTAAATAGTCGACCTATTTGTGAAAACATCCAATTTTTGATTTTGCAACACGAGTGGTAAATCGAATACTTTCATTTTAGTAAGATATTACTTTCTTGTAATGAATATCTATGTATAGAAATTGCAAGCATAAATAACTCGTCAATTAAATGAAGTAAAGGAAACATTTAATTTAGGATCTGGATTCCTCGAAAATTTTATTTCATTTGTCCTTTTTTTGAACCGAGATATAACAAACAAATTGGTAACTAGAGTACCGATTTTGTCTCTCAACTTCCTCGTTATAATTTATATTTAAATGCTTAATTTATGCTGCTCTTTAATTAGTGCGAGTAAGGTTATTAAAAAAATGAAGTTGCATGAAGTTGCTTAAAGTTGTAAATTTAATAAACTATAAGTAAAATTAAAGAACAGATAAAAGAAAAGAAAAGGTTTCAAACTAAAAATGAAATAAAAAATTTTAAAATTAAATTTAAAAATATGCTAAACGATTTGTGGCTCAGTGGCAGTAGGAGTTACTGGTGAGCATTAGGACTGAGTTTCCATCCGCTGACGGCTTTGTTGCAGGCACTGTTTCAAAAAATAGGAGACTCGATGACATTTGTGATGTTCAGCCTCTTGCCAATAATCAGACTTCGGTTTCGAAATTTGATAGCTAAATAGATGCGCTTACAAAAGATGAGGGAGATATAGTATGGGGGAGAAAGAAAGTATTTATAGGGGTACGTTTCGTTTAATTTTGTCGCTAAAATTGCAATGCCACCTAAGAAAAAGAAACTATTCAATCAGACAACACAACAGAAGGAAGCAAAGAAGCTGCTTTGAACAGATGGGAATGTAAATAAAATAATTAATAAGCTTTATTTTCTTTAGCAGTGTAAAGGTGCTGGTTATTAAATAAATCAAAGTATTCTAGAGAGTATAAGATAATTGATTAATTTACCACCTTTAAACGACTTGGATGTAAAATTTATTGGAAATTGCTCTAATATCACACAAATATTTGTGTTTAAAAGGAAAAAAATTAAAATATCCAATAAATCACCATTTTTAAACTCTTGATGGAAACATTATTCTCACAATAATATTTAATATTTTCATCGATAAAGCTATTCATACAAATACAATTATTTTCAATATTTTAAATCGTCAAAAATTGCTGTTTTCATTCATTTCGAATAAAAAGATTCGATGTTGTAAAATCATATAACTTAACCTGCAGTTAATAAAAAAAGCAAATCATAATATCAAATATATTCATATGATTTAGTTTGCACATTACATATGAATTGATTTATCATTCGATGAAAAATTTGGAACATTAAATGCAGACTTCATTCAATGTTGCGCTGTGTTTTCAATTCGATACTTCAATCAATTCATACTGCATCATAAAAGACCGTTGTAATATTACTTTGAAACAGAAATTGAATTGAAAGAACCTTTTGAAAGCAAGAAAACCATTCACAAATTATTATAATTTTTCAGAATCTTTCCGATGATTACAGTCATGGTAGTTGAAAGAAAATAAAATATCTATTAGAATGGGCGCTATTTGAAATGCAGCGTTTTCCTCTAACAGAAATGAAACTATATTTTGAATAGAACCGTAGCTCATAAACTCTCTAACGACGTCCTAAACAATGACGAAGATAAAAAAATGAATTAAATAGGGGGAAATTAATTTTATGAGATCAAAAGAAAATTCCTCGCGGCATGAATGCGAGATCCTTTGATTGCGGTTTTTGAAAATTATGGAGATTTTTTTTCAATTCCATTTGGAATATCTACGAACATAATGAAGGGAATTGAATACTTGTAACCATCGGTTTATAATACGTTGAAGTGAAAAGAACTACTTTTGAAATGAAAGACTTCAGATCTTTCAAAAGTGGACGATTCGGTGAGTAAAAACTAAAAATTATTTTTCGAGTGTATATTAAAACTGTGATGATGGTTTTAAAAAAATTCAATCAGCGTCGTAAAGGGAAAAATAGTATAACATTATTCACACAAATATCGCAATTTATTTATTTTTTTAATTTCATTAAATATCAAATAAATGATGAACGATCATTTTTATTTTAGGACATAAAATCTTTAATTTTTGGTGGCACATAAGCATTTAATAAAGATACTTTGAAGAGATTTTTTCAAATAAAGGGATATATTTAATGATATATTATATATATTTAATGATATACATATATACATATATATATATATATATATATATATATATATATATATATATGTATATATATACATATATATATATATATATATATATATATATATAATGATATAGGATATATTTAATGTTATATTATAAATATTTTTAAATTGTATAAAATAAGAACAATTATTACATTATTTGTGATTTGATTTTTAAAAATGATTATAGAAAAGACATTTTTAAATTAAAAAATAATACCTCAGTAGGGTTGATGGCTCTTGGACGCTTTTTTAAAGAATGGTTTTAAAAAATTCTGCAGGAAAACAACTAAATATGCTTCATTACCTGAATTGTTTTTAAAAAAACAATAAAAAACGTTGTTTTTCTCAACCAGCATCTATGGAGAATCACCGTACTTAATAATTTTTTTCTCTAGCCTTTAGATCAATAAATTCCTTCTTTATTTATATATTTTCATGCTTTACAAATATCATTCTCTGTAGAATAAAACGGCAAACAATTCCTTCCGTCTTCAGACATGGATGGTTGTAAGTATTTTTTTATAAGAAGGACAACTTCTCTGGAGGCAGTTCCCAATTTTAGAAATATAAGGAAAAAAAGTCTAAACAAAAATAAAACCATTATTGTATACCATTATGATTAGCATAAAAACAATAAACAGCAACAGCAATCTCAGAAACTAAAAAAGAAAAACTGACGAGTGTCATATTCAGCAGATACTTTGTGGGGAAAAATGTCTCTATTTATTCTTTTCCCTTTTATTTATTTTCGAAAGATTCTTGATTGCCCCCTTAAGCACGAGGCAATCTGCCCGAGTTGCAGTTGCCCTGGGGGAGATCGCACTGCAAGGGACAAGCTGAGTCACCGATATTTCATCAGCGGTGTCACTGTTAGTGATGTAGAGAAATGGAATACGAGGCCCACTGATGTAAAACAACAAAAAATATATATATTAAAACAAAGCCGTGTGAATTTTCGTGATATGTGAGTGTCGTATGTTCATATGTATGATGTGTCGTGATTAGTGATATGATAATGTTCGCGGAATAGAAAAATGGAATACGAGGCCTACTGATGTTGAACAACGTAAATATATATATATATTATAACAAAGCCCAACTCATAACCCAATGTTAATGAGGGAAGCTAAAGTTCAGATGGACTCTTTTTCGCTGAGTATTTAGCGGAATTCATTGTTGACCTTGTGTTCAGAAACCAGGAGAACAGACGACATGATGATTGTCACTTGTGTACAATCGCATCGACATTGAATCTGCTTAGTGGGAGTTTCCTGCTTTTTCTCAAATGCGACACGCAGTTACCAATAAAATTCCGGCCTGGAAAGAAATTTCTGTAAGTCAGTGGAATTTTCGTGGAATACATAAACTGAGCATCTACAGTTAAAAAAAAATTATAAAAACAGAACGAATGGTAAAATATTATTTTGTTTAATCGCAATGAATTATACAGCATGGCACTTATACTTATAAGATCGCCCTTCAATATATCCCTCATAGCACGTCTTTGGGTTGTTCGTGATATAGAGAAATGGAATGCGAGGCCCACTGATGTCCAACGACATAAAAATATTTGTATTATAACAATGCCCGACTCAATGTTAACGCGAGAAAATGTTCAAAGGGACTCTGCTTCCATTCCGCAAGTGGCGTCCACTGCTGACACTATGCTCAGATACGAGGAGAACCAATGGCATGGCAATTATCACTTGTGTACATTGTCAACCCCATACTAGCTGTATAGTGGGAGTTTTCAGATTTTTGCCCATGTGGCAAGCAATTATCCCTAAAAATTAATCTTGAAAATAATTTTATGCCATTATTGAGGTTAGTGGAATTTTCGTGGTATACATACATAAGTAGAACATCTATATTTTAAAAAAACCGCGAAAAACAGCAGGAATTGTAAAATATTCTTTCGTTCAATCTCGTAAGAAATAAAAATATAAAACGCTGTATCTTCAGGGTGTTGTTATTCGTAGTGATATGGATCGAGGTTAACACAATTATTTCAGCGTATTTACTTTAAAACTTCAATATTTATTCTAGTTCCTGAGAATTAGACCAGAAGATATATATCGTTTTCAACCTTTATTCATATCAGAAAATTTATTTATTCATACCTTTATCAGAAAATTTTTATCGAAACAAAAGTTTAATCATTTACAAAATATAAATAAAAAAGTCACTTGTTTTCTTTTTGGAAAAAGAAAATAGAAGTGCTAAATAAAAATAATTTTATTGAATTCGAATCCATGTGCTAATGGGTTTAATAAGATTATTAAATAAATTTCCTTCATAAAGTGCCGACAGGGAATCGAATTAATAGAGCGATAAATGGAAAAAAAAAAAGAAGTGAATCGATAAAGCAAACGATTTTTTTTTAAATTTTTATTCGAATTATTCAACTGGGTTTGACTGGTTTTTTGTATTTATTTATCTTGCTTTTCCTTCCATTTCTCCATAATTCGATTTGCGATATCCCGAGAGTTGACGCTTTTTTTTGTGGCGTAAACAATGTTAAAATTAAATTACGTTTTGCTGATGGAATAAAGAGGCGAATCGTTTTTGCTGAGTGTAAAAAAATGAAATTATTGTAAGCCATCCAAATTTAAAATTTTTTTTCAGAGAAAAAAAATCTTTTATGAAATTATTTTATTAAAATTTTTATAAAAATAATTTTCTTATTATAGTTAACTATTTTATATAATGATAGTTGTGAGACTGGCAGTAATAGTATTGCAACGTCCCAGCCTATACTAGAATTATAACATTATATATCAGTTCATGAACACTGTTGTTTTCATGACTACTGTTGTTTATCTGTTTGACCTTCTACTCCATTTACTTCACATTTGACACCTCCGTAGTAAATATAAAATCCAATTATAGAATTACAGTGCAGTGAAACCTGCTTTTATGCGGGGATAGGGATAGCATGAAAGAAGTCGCTTAAAAACAAGTAATAAAAAAAATATATATTTTTAAAGTCAATTCATACTTTTTTTTCATTATAATGCAGAAAGTCCTTTATAAATATTTTCATTCATTTTGTTAAGTTTATCTGGCGACATCTATGGGTAGATGTGTGCAACTTAAATCTAAAAAAAAAAAAAAAATTAATTAATTAATTTTAATGAATGAATTAATATTTGAAAAAACTGTATTCACATCAAGTGTCATCCACTCACTACACGTTAAAAAAAATGTATTTGAACTCGCGTGAATGAATAAAAAGTATTTTATGAATGATTGAAAATGTGAACAAGATATATAGAGGGAGAGTATGAGCTAATAGAAAGAATTAGATAAGTATCGTAAAACTTCATAAGTAACTATAATATACACTGAAGTGACAAAAGTCATGGGATAGCAAGATGCAAATTTTCAGATGGCAGTAGCATCGCGCAGAACATGTATAAATGCGCAGTGCTTTCGCAGAGCTTTCATTTCTGTTCAAGTTATTCATGTGAAGAGGTTTTGACGTGATGATGACCGCACGACGGGAATTAACAGACTTTGAACGCGGAATGTTAGTTGGAGCTAGAGGCATGGGTCATGCCATTTCTGAAATCGTTAGGGAATTCAACATTCCCAGATCCACTGTGTCAAGAGTGTGCCGAGAATATGAAATTTCAGGCATAACATCCCACCATGGACAGCGCAGTGGTCGACCGCCTGCACTTAACGACCGAGACCGGCGAAGTCTGCAAAGAGTCGTAAATTCTAACAGACAAGCAACACTGCGTCAAATAACCACAGAAATCAATGTGGGACGTACAAGGGACTTGTCTGTTAGAACTGTGCGGAGAAATTTGGCTTTCTTGGGCTATTCCAGCAGAAGACCGACACGAGTGCCTTTACTGACAGAACGACATCGCTTGCAGCGACTCTCGTGGGCACGTGAGCATATCGGTTGGTCCCTAGATGAATGGAAAACCGTGGCCTGGTCCGATGAGTCACGATTTCAGTTGGTAAGAGCTGATGGTAGGGTTCGAGTGTGGCGCAGACCCCACGAAGCCATGGACCCAAACTGTCAGCAAGGTACTGTTCAAGCTGGTGGTGGCTCCGTAATGGTGTGGGCTGTTTTTTCATGGCATGGACTTGGTCCTCTGGTGCGACTGGACCGAACATTGACTGGAAATGCTTATGTTCAGCTACTTGGAGATCACTTGCAGTCATTCATGGACTTCATGTACCCAAGCAACAATGGGATTTTTATGGATGACAATGCGCCATGTCACCGGGCCACAACTGTTCGCGATTGCTTTGAAGAACATTCTGGACAATTCCAACGAATGATCTGGCCACCTAGATCGCCCGACATGAATCCCATCGAGCATTTATGGGACATCATTGAGAGGTCTGTTCGTGCCCAAAATTATGCACCATCAACGCTTTCACACACAATTATGTGGTTATTTTTCGCCTGCACAATTATGGACGTCTATCGAGACAGCATGGCTCAATATTCCTGCAGAAGACTTCCAACGACTTGTTGAGTCCATGCCACGTCGAGTTGCTGCACTTCGCCGGGCGACAGGAGGGCTGACACGATATTAAGAGGTATCCCATGTCTTTTGTCACTTCAGTGTATATTGTTTGCAACACATTAAAAAATATTTAATGCAGTAAATAAGGGCAACATAAAAAAAGTCCCACATAGAAAATGTGTAAATCCAAACCTCACGATTTAGCACTACCTCGCATCTAATGACATTTGTGGTAATAGGATGATATAATCTATGGTGGGCTATCTGCTGGATTGTTTTCAATTTGCATATTATTTTGACTTGTTTACTTCTTAAATTACATTGAATTAATATAAAGGGAAATAAAAAATAATTCTTGGGACAATCCAGACACACCACACTAATGCATTTTGTCTGAAAGAAAGATTTCCGCGAGTCTATAGCGACGTCCGGAAGAGAGTACTAGATAAGCGAGTCCATATATCTCCATCTGATAGCATCCAACAAGCCTGAATACCTCTGGCTATGAGTGACAGCTGGTCGTTAATTTTATTCGCGAGAATACCCTTTTGACGTGCAAAAAAAAACCGATATTGGTCGGAGCAGTCCCGAGACAGATGACTCACTCCCAGGATTATGTGCATATTGAAACAAACCTGTTTATAAATGATTCGCGAGATTTACACTCTTCCGAATGTTTTTTAAGGTATAGGTATTCCTCCTTTTTGTTTAAAGTCCGTCTATCAATGAATTCAGATGCATTTGGAAATCTTATTTATTCATTAAAAAAATGATAACTTTCATTAAAAAATAATTGCAATTTGCTTACATGATGACAAAAGTCCCCATCAACTTTCTTATTTTATTTTAAAAGGTAACTCCGAATTAACATCCATAAACCTACTCATCCAAACACATTCATCGAGGATACTCTGAAACAAACTAATGATCCTTAAACATCAAATAACTCGATGTTCAACATTCAATAACCCCCAATTTTTTTTTCCTTCCAAAAAAAAAAAAAAAAAATTTGCGAAATATGACACACTTTTGTTTAAAAAAAATATTAAAATACGACTCATTAGCAACATAAGATTCGACAACATAGATACTTTTTCCTAATCTTTAAGCAGCATTGAAAAAAAATGCTGGTCCCTTTTCCTCTTCAAGTTAATTAGCAGCCTATATTTTTTATTACCGTGCTCCGACCCGAAAGACTTCATCCTAACGGGTGCTTTTCGCTAATGACAGACGTTAATTACAGGAGAATCATTTCACCTTTCTTCGTGCAGCATAATTGACTGTCTCCGGAGGATTCTCTGCCGGACTCATGAGCAGCTCATATCTGTTCAGAATGACTTCAATTACAATTAGTCGGCCGAACTTGGAAAAAATAATGAAAAAATAAGTTAACGAAGCGAAATTCACTCTTCGTAATAGCTGCTTATTTTTTTGCCCTACTCTATTGAGATAATAAACTAAGAGTTGTCGTATTCATAGAGTATCATAAAATATAAAGCACTTTTCTTTCTGAAGAAACAGAATGTTCACTATCGATTGCTATGCAGCCAAGTCAGACAGATCAAAATAGAGTGACATAATTTGAGATTTGTTAAGGCTTCTTCTTTCTGTCCACCAAATTTTGTGTGTGTAAATACTTGAAAAAAACCATTTTCGGCAAGAGTTCATTCAATACGCATTACACAAGAAAGTATTACATATTACACCAAGAAAATTTAAGAGATTATAAATGCGAACTATTTAGAAGAACTAAATTTATGCTTATTTACAGCGAAAAAAAACTGAATCATTTCTTTTGAAAATCGTTGTATGATAGTAGACGTTTTTCTCCTTTCGCGCCAACAGCATAGAGAAGAAATAACTCACTGGCACTACAGTCAATGTTGGACATTGGCCGTCTGCCTAATTGGCAGATTTTGAAACAGGAGATGTTTTCTTTTTACGGGGTTGGGGTGTCCAACGTTCTGCAGACATATTAGAATCTCAGTTCAAGGCACAGTGACATGGTGTGGTGTTGCAGTAGTAGTAGTAGTAGCAGTCATATTAGAATGCTACTACTACTACTACTGTATTCCATTCCAAATCATTAAAAACAAGTAAAATTTCACACTTTAACTGCTATTAAATATTTAATTTATTTTTCAGAGAAATATTATTAACAACATTTAACACAAAAACAAAAACATGCAAAATGAATCGTGAATGACAGTGGTACACTAAATAATTCTTAAAGAGAGAAAAAAATACATAAACAATCCATCATTTGAATTTCATTCTCCACTCTTCAACACACAAATGAATTTTAAAAGCACCCTGTTTCCATGGATACAAAAAAAGCGAGGGCTCCTCATCCTCCGCGTTTCCGTCTCTTTCGTTTATTCGTTGGAAACCGTCAATTACGTTCCATTCGATGCCGGGGAAAACAAGCGACGCATTCGAACATCGGATGCAAAACCCTTTCAATCATTTCAAACGCACAGTATGAATGCTCCTCTGATGGGTCTTAAAAGAGAACTGTGAGGGATAAAAAAATCCCCCGACAGCTTCTCCTCCGGAAATCGTGGAAAGGAACCCAAGGTGGGTCCTCCTTCCCCCATCAAATATTCATATACATCCCTTCCACCCCTCCATTTTTTTCTCTTTCCTTCGTCGCTAATTCATCCGAAGCGTTCCAGGAATGCAGATGTCTCTCGGGAAAAGAGATTCATTGCAGCAGAAAAGAAGATGGCGCGTCCAAAAACAGTGCACTGAATAAATCGCAATCGGTTTGGGGAGCTGCGGAATTCACTCGTTTGCTGCGAGAAATGCTCCGATTTAGATTTAAAAATAAAAAATATTAAATTATTTCGTTTTCTTTAGCTCTGAGTATTTCATATGATAGAAAAGATTTCAAACAAAGCATTTGTATTTCACGTGCAATTGAGGAATAGAAAGAGATGGCAAAATGCTTAAAGCAGAATAGTTTTTCGGATCTTTCCACAAAAAACTTCCATTTTACTAAGGTATTAATTGCTTGTAATGAACATCTTCATTTAGAAATTGTAATCATGCATAATTCGCCAATTAAATGAAATTGTTGTTGTGACTAATCCTCAGTTTTCTGCGGTGTGGAAGCACTTTCCGTGAATAATATACTAAATAATGAAGGAAAAGAGGCCATTTTTGTTGTAATGGAGCCCTCGTAGGTGAAAGTCTGACTTGACTCTGAGCCGTTAAAGAGATTGCAGATTCCCGGAGAATTTTTGGGGAACTGCTCCTCGTTTGCATATCATATGTGTGTAAATTCGGAATACTCCAAAACTATAGTTTGACTAACTTGACAAGATGCTGAACATGAAAAACGCCTTCTAATCACCTAGCTTTTAAAACAGTGTCTATAATGCCGCCAGCGGATTGAGCCTAGGCCCTAATGCTCAACAGTTGCGCACATTGCTGTTTATCCACCAACCGGGTATTAAATCGAGTAAACGAAACATTTAATTTAGGATCTGGATTTGTCGAGAATTTTACTTTAAGTTTGCTTTCGAACCGAGTTATAACTGACAAACTAGCAACTTTAGTAACATTTTGTCTCTTAACTTCTTCTCAGAATTTTTATTTAAATGCTTAATTTATGTGGATGCTTAGTTAGAATTAATAAGGTTATAGGATAAAGTTATAATTTTACTAAAATATCGGCAAAATTAAGAAACAGACAATATAAAATTTTTTAAACTATAATTGAAACAAAAAAAATTTTAAATTCAATTTAAAAATAGAGTACAAATAGTAACAGACGCTATGCCAGACTCAGTGGTAACGAGCGCCGTTGTTGAACATAAGGGCTGAGGGTCAAACCTCTAGCGGCTTTGTTGTGACACTGTTTCAAAAACGAAGAAACTCTGTGGAAATTGCGATGTTCAGCATGTTGCCTAGTTTGTTAGATTGCCTGACAGGAGTTTTCTTAATTTTCTCCCATACGTCACGCAAAAGCATGGCATTCAAATTTGGGATCTCCTACACGCGGTCGCCACAGTGGGTCTCTAATTGAGCATCCCGCCTGTTCATATGCACATGTATCACAAATTTTTTATGTGTTGGTTCTCTTGTGCATGGTCCCAACGTACAGAAAATTCGCATGAAAATCAGCAGTGAAACATCATGCACAAAGTCTAGATCAACTGAAAAATATTTCGAAATTGGAGCAATATTCGTTAAAAAAATTATTCACAATTAGATTTTACACCAAATTGGCTACTTTTTGTGGTTGCTTAGCGAATTTGTCATGATTGACTAATATTATGCTGTTGTGCTGTTCATAGGAAGGCCGACGCAAGAAAAATAAATAAAAAAACATACCTACTGATGTATCGTAACCACCAAACGTTTTGTTTAAAAATACTAGAAATTCCACTGAGATTTCAGACCTTTCTGTAGTCGTCAAACGTGAGATAAAATTTTTGGGTTGATAGTGGATTTGTAAAGTAGCAGGCAGTCAGATTCTACCCCTTGCCAATAAGCAGTCTTGATTTCGAAGTTTGATAACATAAAAAGGTAACTTTAGGAAAAGTGGGGGAGATCTAGTATGGAATTTGTTCATCTTCGCATTGGTTTTATCGTTAAATTTGCAATGCCACCTAAGAAAAGAAAACTATTCAATCAGATGGCAGAGCTAAAAAAAGCAATGTTCCTGTCTGGAAAATAGAAGAATCTAATTAGCTTTATTTCCTGTAGACGTGTAGTGCAAGGTTATATGTGCTAATCATTAAATAAGCCAATGTATTCTAGAGAATTTAAAATAATTGGTTGATTTAACATCGTTAAATACTTTGGTTGTAAAATTTATTGAAAATTGCTCACAGGTCACACAATTATTTGTGTTTAAAAGGAAAAAAAAAACAAATATCCACTAAATTACTATTTTTAAATTCTTTAATTTCTATGCGATGTAAACATTATTCTGACAATAACATTTACGTTTTTATACATAAAGCTGTTCATACACATAAAATAAGTTTCAATACTTAGCATTTTCAAAAGTAGCTCTTTTTATTCTTTCATTTATCTCGAATAAACAGATTTGATATTGTAAATTACTATAACCTAAACTGCAGTTAATAAAAAAAACTAATCATAACATCAAATATATTCATGTGATTTAGTTTGTACATTACATATGAATTGATTTATCTTTCAATGAAAAATATGGAACATTAAATACAGACTTCATTAAATGTTGCGCTGGATTTTCAATTTGATACTTCAATCAATTCATACTGCATCATAAAAGACTCATTTTGAAACAGAAATTGAATTGAAAAGACCTTTTGAAAGCAAGAAAACCATTCACAAATTATTATAACCCTTTCAGAATCTTTCCGATGATTACAGTCATGGTAGTTGAAAGAAAATAATACATTTATTAGAATGGGCGCCATTTGAAATGCAGCGTTTTCCACTAATAGAAATGAAAATATATTTTGAATAGAATCGTAGCTCATAAATCCTCAAACGACGTCCTAAACAATGGCGGAGATAAAAAAATGAATTAAATAGGGGGAAATTAATTTTATGAGATCAAAAGAAATTTCCTCGCGACATGAATGCGAGATCCTTTGATTGCGGTTTTTGAAAATTATGGAGATTTTTTTTTTTAATTCCATTTGGAATATTTACGAAGATAATGAAGGGAATTGAATACTTGTAACCATCGGTTTATGAAACGTTGATGTGAAAATGAAAGAACTGCTTTTGAAATGAAAGGCTTAAGATCTTTCAAAAGCGGACGATTCAGTGAGTATAAATTAAAAATTATTTTTCGAGTGTATATTAAAACTGTGATCATGGTTTAAAAAAATTCAATCAGTGTTTTAAATGGAAAAACAGTGTCACATTATTCACACAAGAATTGAAATTCATTTTTTTATATATTAAAATGAAATAAATATATGATATCATTTTTATATATATTTAATATATATATAATGATATATATATATATTTAATGTTATATTACAAATATTTTTAAATTGTATAAAATAAGAACAATTATTACATTATTTGTGTTTTGATTTTTAAAAATGATTACAGAAAAGAAATTTTTAAATTAAAAAATAATACCGCAGTAGGGTTGATGGCCCTTGGACGCTTTTTTAAAGAATGGTTTTAAAAATTCTGCAGGAAAACAACTAAATATGCCAAAAATGGGTTCATTACCTGAGTTGTTTTTAAAAAACAATAAAAAAAACTTTGTTTTTCTCAACCAGCATCTATGAAGAATCAGCGTACTTGATAATTTTTTTTTCTCTAGCCTTTAGATCAATAAATTCTTTCTATATTTATATATTTTCATGCTTTACAAATATCATTTTCTGTAGAATAAAACGGCACACAATTCCTTCCGTCTTCAGACATGGATGGTTGTAAGTATGTTTTTATAAGAAGGACAACTTCTCTGGAGGCAGTTCCCAATTTTAGAAATATAAGAAAAAAAAAGTCTAAATGAAAAATAAAACCATTATTGTATACCATTATGATTAGCATAAAAACAATAAACAGCAACAGCAATCTCAGAAACTAAAAAAGAAAAACTGACGAGTGTCATATTCAGAAGATACTTTGTGGGGAAAATGGTTTATTTATTGTTTTTCGAAAGATTCTTGATCGCCCCCTTAAGCACGAGGCAATTTGCTCGAGTTGCAGTTGCCCTGGGGGAGATGGCACTGCAAGGGACAAGCTCAGTCACCGATATTTCATCAGCGGTGTCACTGTTAGTGATATAGAGAAATGTAATACGAGGCCCACTGATGTAAAAAAAAAAAAATATATATATTAAAACAAAGCCGTGTGAATTTTCGTGATATGTGAGTGTCGTATGTTCGTATGTATGATGTGTCGTGATTAGTGATATGATAATGTTCGCGGCATAGAAAAATGGATATATATATATATATATATATATATATATACAGTCAAGAACCAAAACATTGGCACCCCTACATTTTGCAATGAACTCGCCTGGATGAATACGAAGGCATGTATGATCAGGTGGAAGTAGTATTCAACTGGTATTAAGTGGTGGTATTATGCCAATATGTATATATATATATATATATATATCGTTATTATATATCATAAATTTTGCTATATAGTATATATATATATATATATATATATATATATAACAAAGCCCGACTCATAACCCAATGTTAACTCGAGAAGCTAAAGTTCAGATGGATTGTTTTCGCTGAGTATTTAGCGGAGTTCATTGCTGACACTGTGTTCAGAAACTAGGAGATGATGATTGTCACTTGTGTACAATAGCATCGACATTGAATCTGCTTAGTGGGAGTTTTCTGCTTTTTCTCAAATGCGACACGCAGTTACCAATAAAATTCCGGCCTGGAAAGAAATTTCTGTAAGTCAGTGGAATTTTCGTGGAATATATAAACTGAGCATCGGCAGTTTAAAAAAAAATTATAAAAACAGAACGAATGGTAAAATATTCTTTTGTTTAATCGCAATTAATTATACAGCATGGCAGTTATACTTATAAGATCGCCCGGAAATATCTTCCCCATCGCACGTCTGTGGGTTGTTCGTGATATAGAGAAATGGAATGCGAGGCCCACTGATGTTCAACGACATAAAAATATTTGTATTATAACAAAGCCCGACTCAATGTTAACGCGAGAAAATGTTCAGAGGGACTCTGCTTCGATTCCGCAAGTGGCGTCCACTGCTGACACTATGCTCAGATACGAGGAGAACCAATGACATGGCAATTATCACTTGTGTACATTGTCAACCCCATACTAGCTGTATAGTGGGAATTTTCGGGTTTTCGCCCATGTGACACGCAATTATCCCTAAAAATTCCTCTTGAAAATAATTTTATGCCATTATTGAGGTCAGTGGAATTTTCGTGGTATACATACATAAGTAGAACATCTATATTTAAAAAAAAAACTGCGAAAAACAGCAGGAATTGTAAAATATTCTTTCGTTGAATCTCGTAAGAAATAATAAAAAAATCGCTGTACCTTCAAGGTATTGTTATTCGTAGTGATATGGATCGATGTTTAAAGGACAAACACAATTATTTCAGCATATTTACTTTAAAACTTCAATATTTATTCAAGTTCCCGAGCATTAGACCAGAAGATATATTTCGTTTTCAACCTTTATTCATATTTAAGCATTGATTCAGAAAATTTTTATCGAATTAAAAATTTAATCATTTACAAAATATAAATAAAAAAGTCACTTGTTTTCTTTTTGGAAAAAGAAAATAGAAACTGAATAAAAATAATTTTATTGAATTCGAATCCATGTGCTAATGGGTTTAATAAGATTATTAAATAAATTTACTTCATAAAGTGCAGACAGGGAATCGAATTAATAGAACGATAAATGGAAAAAGAAAAGAAGTGAATCGATAAAGCAAACGATTTTTTTCATTTTTTTTTTATTCGAATTATTCAACTGGATTTGACTGGTTTTTTGTATTTATTTTTCTTGTTTTCTTCTTCCATTTCTCCATAATTCGATTTGCGATATCCCGAGAGTTGACGGTTTTTTTTTTTTTTTTTTTTTTTGGTTTTTATTTTTGTGGCGTAAACAATGCTAAAATTAAATTACGTTTTGCTGATGGAATTAAGAGGCGAATCGTTTTTGCAGAGTGTAAAGAAAAAATGAAATTATTGTAAGCCATCCAAATTTTCAATGTATTTTAAATTTTTTTTAGTCAAAAAAAATCTTTTATGAAATTATTTTATTAAAATTTTTATAAAAATAAGTTTCTTATAATAGTTAACTATTTTATATAATGATAGTTTTTCTGGCAGTAATAGTATTGTAACGTGCCGGCCTATACTAGAATTATAACATTATACATATATATACAGAACTCTATTTGCACAAAATAAAAAAAAGATACACAGGTGCAATTCACTCCAAGTTTTGGAGATTTTCAGAGTTCTCAAGTCTACGGCGAACATAAACATCTGATCTGCGGCACACCTTAACTATCACACGGCGTGATTCATGAAACCAGAAGGGATTCATGAATCACGCCGGCCTGTTCAGTTACTTCAGAGGAAAAAAACCATTTCTGGTCGATTCTTAGATTCTCTCTCTTCTCACTAAAATAACTTCCTTTTAAGACAATCTGTAAAAAGGTGGGTCAGCTGCCCTCACTCACATTGGAGTAGACATTTCTCCACTCGTGGTCTATCACCCATCACGATGCAACACATGGCGTAGTCTATATTCCATCTGTAATCGTTTAAACTTGTTAAGATCGACAGACAATCGTTAATTTCAGGAGGTCGTCTTATCCATGACACTGAATATCTGCTATCAGATATAAGTGATGGGTTGTTCTCATTATTACAAAACTCTAATTGCATGTAATATAACTAAAATAAAGCTGGTCTGCTGTTAAATTTGAGTGATGAGTTGTTATTATATATTTGTCATATAACATACATTCCTCTCTCCTGGGTATGAAATGCCAAAACTCTCTCGTTAAAAAATATGCTGCAATATACATAATACTAGGAGACTACTGTTGTTTATCGGTTTGACCTTTTGCTTTATTTACTTCCCACTTGACACCTCCTTAGTAAATATAAAATCCAATTATAGAATTACAGTGCAGTGAAATCTGCTTTTATGCGGGGATATGGATAGCATGAAAGAAATCGCTTAGAAACAAGTACTTTTTTTTCACGCTATTGCAGAAAGTCCTTTATAAATAATTATTATTGATTTTTTTTTAAGTTTATCTGGCGACATCTATTGGTAGCTATATGCGACATAAATCTAAAAGAAACTGAAATTAATTAATTAAATTTAATTACTAAAGTAAAATTTGAAAAAACTGCATTGACATCCAGTGTCATCCACTACGAGTTCAAAAAAAAATGAATTTGCACTTGTGTGAATGAATAAAAAGTATTTTATGAGCGATTGAAAAGTTGAACAAGATATATATAGGGAGAGTATGAGCTAATAGAAGGAATTGAATAGGTATTGTAAAACTTCATAAGTAACTATAAAATATATTGTTTGCAACACATTAAAAAATATTTAATGCAGTAAATAAGGACAGCATAAAAAAAGTCCCACATAGAAAATGTGTAAATCCGAACCTCACTATTTAGCACTACGCCGCATCTAATGACATTTATGGTAATGGGATGATATAATCTCAGGTGGGCTATCCGTTGGATTTTTTTAATTTGCATATTATTTTGACTTGTTTTCTTCTTAAATTACATTGAATTGATATAAAGGAAAATAAAAAATAGTTTTTGAGACAATCCAAACACACCAAACTAATGCATTTTGTCTGAAAATAAAGATTTCCGTGAGTCTATAGGGACGTCCAGAAGAGAGTAGTAGATAAGAGAGTCCATATCTCTCCGACTGATAGCGACCAACAAGCCCGAATTCCTCTGGCTATGAGTGACAGCTGGTCGTTAATTTTGTTCGCGAGAATCCCTTTTTGACGTGCGGAAAAAAAACCGATATTGGTCGGAGCAGTCCTGAGACAGATGACTCACCCCGAGGATTATGTTCATACTGAAACAAACCTGTTTATAAATGATTCGCGAGATTGACACTCTTCTGAATGTCTTTTAAGGTGCACGTATTGCTCCTTTTTGCTTAAAGTCAGTCTATCAATGAATTCAGAAGCATTTGGAAATCTTATTTATTCATAAAAAAAATGATAACTTTCGTTTAAAAATAACTGCAATTTGCTTACATGATGACAAAAAATGTCCCCTATCAACTTTCATATTTTATTTTATAAGGTAACTCCGAATTAACATCCACAAACCTACTCATCCGAACACATCCATCGAAGATACTCTGAAACAAACTAATGATCCTCAAAGAACAAGTAACTCGATGTTCAACATTCAATAACCCCCATTTTTTTTTCTTTCAAAAAAAAAAAAAAAAAAAAAAAATAGCGAAATATGACACGCTTTTGTTAAAAAAAAGTATTAAAATACGATGCATTAGCGACATAAGATTCGACAACAAAGATACTTTTTCCTAATCTTTAAGCAGCATTGAAAAAAAATACTGGTCCCTTTTCCTCTTCAAGTTAATTAGCAGTCTATATTTTTTATTACCGTGCTCCGACCCGAAAGACTTCATCCTAATGGGTACTTTTCGCTAATGACAGACGTTAATTACAGGAGAATCATTTCACCTTTCTTCGTGCAGCATAATTGACTGTCTCCGGAGGATTCTCTGCCGGACTCATGAGCAGCTCATATCTGTTCAGAAAGACTTCAATTACAATTAGTCGGCTGAACTTGGAAAAAATAATGAAAAAATAAGTTAACGAAGCGAAATTCACTCTTCGTAATAGCTGCTTATTTTTTGCCTTACCTTATTCAGATAATAAACCAAGAGTTTTCGTATCCATAGAGTATAATAAAATATAAAGTACTTTTCTATTCTGTGGAAACAATGTTCATGATCGATTGGCCAGCAGCCAAGTCAGACAGATCCAAATAGAGAGATATAATTGGAGATTTGTTTTGGATTCTTTTCTATGTCCACCAAATTTTGTGCATTTAAATATTGGAATACAAACAGTTTCGACAAGAGGCCATTCAATGCATATTACACAAGAAAGCAATATATATTACGCAAGAAAATTTATTAATAGAATATAAATGCCAACTATTTAGAAGAATTAAATTTATATTCATTTAGAGCGAAAAAATGGAGCCATTTCTTTTGAAAATTGTCGTAGGATAGTAGACTTGATAGATTTTAGATAGTGTTTTGCTCTTTTCGCGACTCATACGGGTTCATGGATTTGGTCTAGATGTTGTTGTCGATCAAGTGGGATAAAAAACAACAAACTTCATCATCATTATCTTCTTCATTGTCGCAACATTCCCTTGGTGGACTGAGGTCCTCTGCTTACTGGCAGACTTCGTAACATGACATGTTTTTTTTTTTTTTACTGAGTAAGGTCGCCAGTCCTATTCACTAAAGTCATATTAGACCGGGAAATACAGATTAAAGTAGATTGCAAACCATTACAAGCATCCATGGTACCGAAACTCAAGACCCGAAACCTGTGGCACTCGGCGCCAGAGGGTCATCACTCGACCATCAGGGCCCATATGTTAATAAACTACTTAGTAAAAGCTACGGGTGACTACTTAGTAAAAGGTGTATGTGTGCACTTTGTTTTCCCCAAACTGGCAACACCGAATATACGGTCTGTTATACTAAAATTTTATGGAGTAAAAGCTGTTCCCAGGTGCAACTTCAATTTATGAAGGAAGGCATGAAAAGGATTTGTTGTCACCCATTCAAAATCTACAGAGAGATCTTTTTTGACCAAATGTTAATTTAGTGTCCCAAAAGAATTCTTTTGGAAGTGAAACTAAACTTTCACACAGAAAAGCTAACCAGGTAGCTCTAAACATTCATTACGCTTATTTTTATTTATTCATTTATTTCATTTGAAAGATTGGGAAGGTGGGTTTTATTTTATAAAAGTGGCTTCGCACGCTTTCTTCACTCTTTTTTCTTCTTCAAATATCACATTTTGTGTCAACATTTTCTGTGTGTTTTCTATTTCTCTTATCCAGCAGAGAAATTTTCATCTCCTTGGTGATTTAACGGGGGGATTTTGGTGGACTTCTCTTTTTGAAATCAGTTCGCCATTTCAGTGGGACATTGTAGTTTACAGATGCCATTTCAATTTTTAAAAGAGATACGTCAAATAAATACGCCTTCAAACCTTATCGAGGGACTTTCTCAGGCAGACTTTAATTTAATGTACCGAAAGATATTTACTGAATGCCGAACGAAACCTCGATGCCGATAAACTAACTAGGCATCTCTTGGCGTTTTATTTATGTATTTATTTATTTTTTTTTGTTCATTTGATTACTGTTTAAAACAAAATTTTATAAAGCAAAAAATACGAGTTATAAAGAAGATGCTTCAGTTATTTCTACTAGTTTGTTATTTATGAAACATCACGTTCTGTATTTACATTTTCGGCGTCACACGAAATTTTCATTGTTGTATTGAAATCAATTTGGTTCTCCCTAGGGAATTTTGGTATACTTCTGAAGTTTTTACGTGTGTTGTGGTGCACTTTAATTTCAATTAGTTAATAGCTTACATGTTTAGATTAAATTGCAGCCTTAGAAGTCTGATGGCCGAGTAGCTAGTGCTCTGGCGCTCGGTTTCGGTTTGAGTTCCTGCGGTGACATGGGTGTTTGTAGTGGTTCGGAATCCCCTTTAAACCATATGCCCTGGTCTAATATGACTCTAGAGCGTAGGGCGGACAACATTACCTAATAAAAAGAAAACATCTCATATTCCGGAATCTGTCAGTAGGCAAACTGTCTGGCGCCAGCATGAGGCTGTTGCGCCATTGAAAATGAATAACTTCAAAAGAAAGTATTTAATACTATTGTTGGAACAATCTTTTTTTGTATAATTCTTGCTTGATTACTTAATTTTATGATTGGTGTGAACTCTTACAAAACTGATTTGTGACAAAATGAGGGCATCAGATGATTTATTACAAAATAATGAATACTTTAATCTAGTGTTTCAAAATGCTGACATGAGGTTATTTGCTACTAAATTCAGATATGCAGCAAATTCACGTTACTCAGACTACCTCACGAGACGCTTGCCCTTACCAAACATTTTAAAGCATGAAAATCAAAAACATTAGCTCATAAAAACACTTGACTCAATACTATTGCACAAGAATTCACTACAACATTCACTATAAAAATTTCAGCCTAATGTCAATATATTTTGTTTTAATAATGTAATATCAAGTATCAATTTTTAATTGTTTATGAGGATTCTTATTTTATTATGTATTGGATTTTTTTATTCTGAAACTATAACCAAATCAACCTGTGAAACCTTGATTTAAGCCCATTCATCATCAATCTGGATGCTTAAAGAAACTCTTTGATGGCAATTATTTGGAGGCGCGGACCTTTTCGACTTCTGACGCCGACCCCGAAGAAGAGGAGCACCCTCAAGACAGGGCTAATTAAATCTTTGAAAAGAATTAAATGGTTCGCTTCTTATCTTTTTCGGGCAAGGAGAGGCAAAGGGGGTGGTCGTGTCACGGCTAATTACGCTACGCTAACAGTCATTAGTTAATGACGGAAACAGAATGCCCATTAGGAAGGAGGATGAAAAATGAAGCATTCGAACAGGTTTTTTTTCCCCTTCTTTAAAAAGGTTCCATTCGTCAGTTTTATTTTAAATACAGTCCGTCTTGTGCAATGTATTAAAAAAGTCCCCTTTAAAAGAATTGAGTAGTAAATAATTGGATGTTTCTTTAGAGAAATCATGATGAAGGTAATGCAGAATGTAAAGTTAGAAATGTATAGTTTAAAATGCAGAAACTTGAACAGGAGTAAGATGTTAATATTTACAGAAATTTCAAGGTATCCAAAAATTATTGAACTTCTGTGGAGTTTTAACAGGTAATATTATAATAAAATGTGACAAAAATGTATTTAATTATTTAAACTTATGAATACATAAATTAAAAATATGATAAATAAGATAAAATATGATAATAAAATGAATAAAATATAATTTAAAAAATATTATAATTAAAATTATTAATACAAAAATATTTATTGATATTTATTTCCATATACCTAAAAGAAGAAGCAGTTTCTGAACTATTTTTATTTTTAAAAATTTGAATTATTTTTTTTTGCAATTAAAATACATCCGAAATTATCTTTCTCTCCTATTTTGGCATCTTGTTTAAATCCGTCGTATTAGGGTGCTTGCCAGCAAATTAGCGGTCGAACTTTATTTATGCAGATTTGAATTTATTATTTTTCAATTCCTTCTATTAGCTCACACTGTCCCTATATATATCTTGTTCAAATTTTCAATCGCTCATAAAACACTTCTTATTCATCCACTCAAGTTCAAGTACATTTTTTTGGAACTCGTAGTGGATGACACTGTATGCTAATACAGTTTTTGCAAATATAAATTCAGTCATTAAATTAAATTAATTAATTTTAGTTTTTTATAGATTTAATTTGCATATATCTACCAATAGATGGCGCCAGATAAACTTAAAGAAATGAATGAAAATTATTTACAAAATACTTTCTGCAATATAGGAAGAAAAAAAGTAGGAATTGACTTAAAAATTTTTTTTTATGTTACTTATTTTATGTAGAATCACACTTCAAAACCAAATTTTTGTTAACTACCGAGAAAGAAAATTTTATTTATGTATAAATTAAAAACAATTCCAGACATGGTTGCATAATTGATTTATGGCTGGTGCTATAAATTGCTCATAGAGTTAATTAGATAGTTATTATTTAAATTTAAATAAAGTTTATTAATTGAAATTATAAATAATATTTTGAATTCTTTCATTTTAAGAATAAAAGAGAAATTGCTATCCGCGTGCTGCAAAAAAATGATATAGAGAAAAAAAAGTCGGAGGCAAGTTATATTTTGTTCCTGTCTAATCGTACTAAAGATCAAAAATTAAATATTTGAGTATTAACAATAATAATTGATAAAACTCTAAATTTTGATGTTCTTAATTAATGCTCATCTGTGAAGTTTATTTCTTATATTCCGCGCCAGTATGAATGAATAAGTAGAGTTTAAAAATTTATGTTTTCAAAATTAGTACTGTACATAACATGATAAATAAAAAAGTAATATAAAATTTTTTTTTTAAAGTCAATTCCTACTTTTTTTCACTCTATTGTAGAAAAGACCTTTAAAAATAAAGTTGAAATTTTCCTCTTACATCTTGCGCCCTCTATGGGTAGATACATGCAACTTAAGTCTAAAAAAAAATTAAAATTAATTAATTAATTAATATTTGAAACAAACTGTATTCACATCCAGTGTCATCCACTACAAATTTAAAAAAATGTATTTGAACTGGAGTGGATGAATAAAAAGTATTTTATGAACGATTGAAAATGTGAAAGAGATATATAGGAAGAGTGTGAACTTACAGTAGGAATTGAAAAAAGAATAACAAATATTTCAAGTTATTTCTTTTTCAGTTAATAATTTTCAATATGGGAATCTTTCGTTACACGACAAACATATAATTTTTAATCAAATACATTTCACACTACATAGTCACCGGTTATTAATGTAGCACTGACGTCTTCATTAAATTCATTAGTTTTCCGGCAATGTGGATTTACATACAAGATCTTTAATAAAATCTAATCAAAAGTAATCACAAGACGTAAGATCAAGATATCTTGATGCCTAGGTGAATAAATGTAAATCCTGTCTCATAACACATTGCCTGTCCATAACACATTGGAACCTCTTAGTCTATAGTTTAGTTTTGACGGAATTAAAGATTTTATTTATAAAACAACCTTATCGAAAACGACTCGTTGATAATGAAAACCACAGAAGGAAAAAAAACACATTAAAGATTTTATTTATAAATAATTATTACAGAAAACACTCAATGAATTTAAGTATTAGTGCTAAATTGCGACTCGCTGACAATGAAAGCCACAGAAAGAAGAAACTACATTAAAGATATTATTTATAAGCCACCACAACCTTAATATATATATTGAATGAATATGAATAAATATGTATAAAATGTATGTGTATCTTTATATATTATACTTTACGGGTTACAATTTATAATAACTTTTGCCTTAAGTATACGAGATCTACAAAATTTAGAGATATCTCAGAGAACTCATAATTTATTCTTAATTCAGAATTTCGCACAGAAATTTCACTCTGGTTTTAGCATTACAAACAGGTTTGAAGTCAACATTATCCAATGTGTCTGGATCCAAGGACATGCGAAACTCTCCCCGCTTTTCTCTGCCATTTATTCCAAATCCGAGGAACAACTCAAATAATGCGAACAACACGAAATGGCTCTCACATCTCAGCATGATCTGCAAATGAGTTGCGCTCCAACCAAACCGGCAATAATCAACTCTACCGTTCACCAAATGGACAGCACTTAGAGAACCACCACCCCTTGCTGAAAAGGGGATGAATTCGTACTTAACAAAGCCTGCCTCCCTCCCCTTCTAAGTTCTGGAACAGATGAACCTCCTAAATGTTGCGGAGGGCATTCAACCTCACACAAGTGCAGGCCATGCTTTGCATCGGTAATTAGTAACATCACCACAATGACTTCCAATTTCGGAATTAATGAGCGTGGAATTAGAGTTGCAAATTAAATTGGAGTCACTTTATTGTTTTGGTTCCTCCGTTGTCAGGAGGGGGGACAACTCCACTCCACTCTTCCCTGTCGTGGCAGGTGTCCGGCGGATGCGTTTGCGAGTTAATTGACAAAGTGATTATTAAAGATTTATGTTTATTCATAGGGGTTACGAAGATGTCGCCTGTTTGTGGATGAAAAATGGTTTTGTGGCATTTCGGTTGGCGTAGTGTCTTTGACGGGAATGAATGATTTAGATGATCTCGTAAAATAGGGATACTTATTTTATGTGATCTGAATTTAAATATCCATTGCTTCAAAAGGGTGTTTTTAATAATTTCATTAGATATGCATACTAAACTACAGTAATTTCAATTATATAATCCCGCTAATCCAATGTGGGTGATACAGGCCATTTTATTCCATTTAATCTTTCCATTACACTATGTCTTATTCTAGTAAGATACAGAACTAAAATTTTGTGATCCCTTCTTGTATGCACATGTATCGTAATTTTATGTGTATTACATAAACTAACAAAATATTCATTTAAAATGCGTATCAACCGAACACACACATACATACATACATACATACATATATATATATATATATATATATATATAATAATAGATATTGATTGTGATATGTGATATTCAAATTATTCGTTTTGATATAATTCAATCCCATTAATATATTAGATTGATTTTGAAGAAGGCAAGACGTAGCAGTAAGAAATTATTTTGAATATATTTAGTAATATTTATATTTTTTATATTTTATTTTATTATTAAATTATTACTTTTTTATTATTATTTTTATATGTTATTTATTTAAAAAAAAAAATATTTTTTATATTTAATTATATTTCTATTGATATTTATATTAATAAATGTTCTCAGTAGCAATAATAAAGAATTTTAGAACACAAAAGGAAATTCTACACAATGATGAAAACACAATTCAATTTTATGGTAAAAATTAAAAATCTATTGAGCTGTGAGGAAGATAGCTCTGTATTTTCCAGCGACACAACTACTGTCACTAAAATCACAGAACATGTTGTCACAAGAACTGAGAAAAACTTCTAAATGTAATATTTTTGACAGCGCTTTTAATAAACCAATTTTCTGGAACCCTCGGGCCTTCATGCTATTGACAGGTAATTAAAAACAAAAATAAAACCGAAGCTCAGAAACAAGAAGTTCTGAAGGGAGAAATGCAAATACTTCTTCAAGCTTTCTAAGTAATATCTCAAGAAAAGAAAGGAACAGGGGTGGGGTTGGGGGGCTTGATTTTCAGACGTGACGTCATTCAATTACGGCAATTTACGCTTCTTTCGCGCGCCAGAAGCAAATGTTCCAAATCAATTATTTCAAAACTTAATTTGATGTCAGCGAAGAATTTTTTTTTCAAATTCGATTATGTGAACCCAAGATAAATTTATATTCTGAAAACGAAGTTATACCATCGTGCGTTGAATTATTTATAAAAGTTATAGTTGCAGATGATTTTTATGGAGGGTAGCTTATTACTGTCAAATTCAAAATCTGTTCTTTTTTTTTTATTGTCTGACTAAAACTTTTATATTAAGTTTTTTTGCGAGGATTTTTTAAAATTAATACTCATATATCAAAGAAATATATAAGGGGTGGCATGAAATATCATTATAATTTCAATAATTTATTACATGTAAAATTGGAACGAAAAATTATTTAAAATTGATACAAAATGAGACCTATGTATTTAAGTTCGCTTTGCTCATTTAATCTTAATTTAATTTAATATCTTTATTTAGGCACAGTTAGTTGCAAGAATCGTATCCAGATGGTATCTGTTTTCTTGTCATTGTAGAATTTTTTTCGCACGGGAAGAGTTTTGGCATTTTATTCCCAGGAGAGATGGATATACATTCTTTGACAAATACATAATAACAACCCATCACTTAAATTTGATAGCAGATAAACGGTTTTGTGGATAGTTACATTACATGCAAGTGTTTTCTATTAAGGAGAACAACCTGTCACTCAAATTTATAGCAGATATTCTGAGTCATGGATAATGAGATTTCATAAAATTATCGATTGTCTGGGCGACCTTCACAGATCGAAATGATTACAAATGGAATATGGACTATATCATGAGTTGTTCCCATCATGATTAGTGATATACCATGGGATGAGAAAGTGTCTACTCCAATGAAAAGTGAGGGAAGTTGATCCCTCCTCCCGAAGTGTGATATTTAAGGTCTGCCGCAGACTATAGCATTCGCAGGCATATATTCGACGTAGACTCGAGAACTCTGAAAATTCTGACCTTAGAGTGAACTGTACTTGTGATTTAATCGTGCACTTGTGATCAAATTTTATTTTTAATTTTTCGTTTCTTTGTATAATACCCCAGAGTTCATTTATTGTATATGTACATAGTGCTTGTTTATCAAATTAAAGTGTTCACATGAACCTGAAAGCTAGTGATTAAAGCAAATGAATGATAAATGTCAATAAAATTAGTGATAAATGTCTATCATTAACAACTACCTTAGTGATAAAAGTCTGTCAAACTATAATTTAGTGATAAATGTCTATTATTTTAATGGAAAATGTCTTACATTTCAGCGACAAATGTCTATAATTTTGATGGAAAATATCTACTATTTTAGTGCCAAATGTCTACCACTTTAGTGACAATTCTGTATTGTTTTAAGGGCAAATGGCATCTGGTTAAAGTGCCTCGGATTCAAAACCTCTACGATAACACATCTTTTGGATTAAGTTATTTTTAAAAAAAGTGATTTTGCCCTTTGAAAAGACATGGATATTCTGAGTACAAATAACAGAAATACTAGAATTGCTTATTATAGAAAACATTATAAAATGTAAAAATTTAGTGAATGTCATATGGTAGCCCAATTCTTTATTCATCTGTATGGCACTCGACATACACCCAGAATAAAGCTAAGCGTATCATTTTAGTGTCAAATGTCTAACACTTTAATGGCACGTGTTTACAATTTTAATGTCAAATATCTACAGCTTTAGCGGGAAATCTTTACTGTATTTTAGTGGCAAATGATATCTGATTAAAGGGTCTCACATTCAATGACTCTACCATAACACGTCTTTTGGTTTATGTTATTTAACAAAACAGAAATTTGAAAAGACATGACTATTATGATAAAAATAACAAAATTATTAGAGTTGGCTATTATTGAAAAAATTTCAAAATGCAAAAATCTAGGGAATCCCATGCGGTAACCGGATTCTTTATTCAATTGGGTTGCACTCGACATACATGTATAAAGTTAAGCTTGTCTACTATTTTAATGGAAAATGTCTACCATTTTATTGATAAATGTATATCCTTTTAATAGATAATGTGTATCCTTTTAATAGATAATGTGTATCCTTTTAATAGATAATGTGCATCATTTTAATTTTAAACGTCTATCATTTAAATGAAAATCATTTAACATTTTAGTGGCAAATGGCTGCCATTTTAGTGGAAATTGTCTACCATTTTAATGGAAAATGTCTACCTTTTTAGTGATTAATATGTATCATTTTAATGGAAAATGTATACCATTATAGTGGCATATTTCTACCGTTTTAGTGTCAAATGTCTACCACTTTAGTAGCAAATCTTTACTATTTTAATAGCAAATGGCGTCTTGCTAAAGTGCCTCGCATTCAAAACTTCTACCATAACACGTCTTTTGGATTAAGCTATTTAACAAAAAAAATTATTTTGCTTTTAGAAAAGACATGGCTATTCTGTATAAAAATAACAATAATACTAGAATTGGTTATTATTGATCATATTACAAAATGTAAAAAATTACTGAATGCCCTGCTGTAGCCCGATTCTTTATTTATCTGGGTTTCCCTCGACATACACCCGGAATAAAGCTAAGCTTGTCTACTATTTTAATGGAAAATGTCTGCCGTTTTAGTGATAAATGTCTATCATTTTAATGGAAATTGTTTACAATTTTGTGCAAATGTCTGCCATTTTACTAGAAACTGTCTACCATTTTAATGGAAAATGTGTATCATTTTAGTGACAAATGTCTATTTTAATAGAAAAGATCTTCATTTTAGTGGCAAATGTCTAATAATTTAATGGAAGATGTCTACTATTTTAATGATAAATGTCTATCATTTTACTTGAACATGTTTACCATTTTAGTGATAAATTTCTATCATTTTAATTGTAAAGCCATGTGTCTACCATTTTAGTATCAAATGTTTACCACTTCAGTAGCAAATTCCTTACTATTTTAATGGCAAATGGCATCTGATTAAAGTGTCTTGCCTACAAAACTTCTACCATAACACGTCTTTTGGTTTAAGTGATTTTGCCTTTAAAAGACCTGGCTATTGTGAATAAAACTACCAAAATATTTTCTGCCAGGAAACAATTGGTAGATCAAACAATTTTTTCACGGAAGAAAGGGCCCAGCTCCTCAGAAAACTTTCCCCTTCTCTCTTAGAGGGCTCCGAGTTCAGATGAAAGACGACGCACAATCACGGCCCGGGAAATGAAAAGGGAAAAAATAAGTTCCACAAAGCTTTTTGTTTGCCCTACTTCTGACGATAATCTTTGTTCCATCTCGTGTTGCGCGGCTCCATTGAAAAGAGATTTTCCTTCTCGGGATTTTTGGCGGGGATTAAAAGAAGCGAAAAAAAAGAACTAAATAATTTATTTATTTATTTTGTGAAAGACAGGAGCTGAAAGTTTTCACTCTTCAGAGAATAAATCTTCGAGACTTTAGAATGTTCTTCGCAACTTGCATAATTATTTTTCATTCTCCTACAGATCTCGAGGAGTTCGAATGAGAAGGATTATGTTCGAATTTTGATTACTTTTTCCTAACTTTTTTTTTTTTTTTAATTCCAAATTCGTAGTTGAATGGTTTTATCCACATCACAAAAGTATATCATTTTTTTTTTTTTTTTTTTTTTTTTTTCTTTTCTTCTTTTTTTTTTTTTTTTGCGCTGCAGTTTTGGAAGTGTAAAAAGAGGAACTTTTAGATTAGGGAAAGTTAGCGTGTTTGCTAGATATACTGATTAAAATTTAATGCATTGAATCCTCTAACTGACAACAGAATGGTGATTTGTGTACTCTTTACTGGAGTGACCATGACCTGATACTGGAGTGGACATGACCTGATCACAAGGACTTTTATTACGGTGCTTCTAGTTTTTTAAATTTTTCTCCTTAGAACATTTAACTTGTTTGTAAGGCCTTTCACCTTTATAATTTTGATTTGTTTCTATGTTCTTTTTGTTTCTACGTTAAGTGGACAAATGTGTATGGATTGAACTCCAATAAAGCTATAAGTAACAACAACATTGAATCCTCAAATTATTTTGTCATGTATATGACTTTAAATTTCAAGTGACAATAAGTTTTGAAATAAAAACAAATTTGTAGATTAAATCTGATAAAAATCATACCGATTATTAATGTTTTATAAATCTTGAAAAGTTAATACAAGTTTAGTTTAATTAATATGTCACTGAAACGATAAAATAGACAATATCTTTTACACTAAATAACAAAGACAAATGGTAGATTATAGTTTAAAATATAATAAATTTTAGAACGTACCTGTCTACCTTGAATCTATGATAAGAGCAAAAAAGTATCATTCTAATTAACTCATAAGAATTATTTAATATATCAAAAGATATAATTTTATGCTTTATTAAAATGGATTGAGGATTGTGTAAAAAATTTTTTTATCGGTTAGAGAAAAACAACGTGATCTCTGTATCCATCAGAGGCCTCAACCTACTTTATGCATCATAAAAAAAAATCTATCTTCCATTTTTTTTTTCCAAATAATTATGTCTTTCATTAATTCCGAAATTGGTAGTTATCAATTCGGAATCGTCAAATGAAAATTAAATTAAGGATGAAACATTAGTTTGAGATAAATTCTGGAAAAGATACCTTAATTCCTTCTATTAGCTCATACTCTCCCTATATATATCTTGTTCACATTTTCAATCGGTCACAAAATACTTCTTAGTCATTCACTCACGTTCAAATACATTTTTTTTAAACTTGTAGTGGATGACACTGGATGTTAATGCAGTTTTTTCAAATATTAATTCATTAATTAAATTTAACTAATTAATTTTAGTTTTTTTAGATTTAAGTTGCATGTATCTACCAATAGATGGCGCCAGAAAAACTTTAAAAAATGAATGGAAATTATTTATAAAGGCCTTTCTGCAATATAATGGAAAAAAAGTAGGAAATGACTTAAAAAAAAATTTGTGTATTACTTGTTAAAGACTTCAACACTACTTTTGATAGATAGAGATAAACCATCATGTTGAGGCAATACTCGAATACATATTCTACTTAGAACGGCTAATACTTGCTGAATTTAATTTTTATGAAGTCTCCCGAAGGCATATGTACAGGGAATTAAGGACAGGATGATTCCCTATTGTGCCTTCTTTTTAACATTCCTCATAGAAAAAAGTCATCTCTGATTCATATGATAATACGCGTGGAAAGCACGTTCTTTAAATACGTCCAACTACTTGCCCTGCATGCATGGCCATTGTTGCCATTGCCATTGTTGCCAGAACCTCCCCTTCTTATAAAAGAGTCATTCACTTCTCTTTGAAAACGCTTCCAACAATACGGCTCTGATTGTAGATTGAAAGAAAAAAAAAACCGAAATACTGCATATTCAAAGTTCAGCTTTAGTTTGAAGTCGCGGCTGTTTATCACCGATTTCAGTTTTTTCCTTTTTGTCTGCCTTGAATCTCTATGCAGAATCTCTTGAATTATGAATAATTAAATTATGAATGAATTATCTCTTGAATTATGCAGGAAACCCAAATGCAAAGCATATTGACTAAAGATCTTCATGGCTTAAAGAGGTTTTGAAATCTCCCTTTCTAAATAGACCAAATATCTTATTAGTCGCTTCTTTGGTCAAAGGACAAAAAATATATAGAAAGACTAAGTTTCTCAGCAATAAATCCAATCCAATCTCTAATAAGACAAAATTAATGCTGCTGAAATATGAAGAAAAATGAATTCCTTTAATATATTCCTATCAAAAATTATATTCCTATACATATTCCTATCAAAAATTATATTCCTATACATATTCCTATCAAAAATTATATTCCTATACATATTCCTATCAAAAATTATATTCCTATACATATTCCTATCAAAAATTATATTCCTATACATATTCCTATCAAAAATTATATTCCTATACATATTCCTATCAAAAATTATATTCCTATACATATTCCTATCAAAAATTATATTCCTATACATATTCCTATCAAAAATTATATTCCTATACATATTCCTATCAAAAATTATATTTCTATACATATTCCTATCAAAAATTATATTCCTATACATATTCCTATCAAAAATTATATTCCTATACATATTCCTATCAAAAATTATATTCCTATACATATTCTTATCAAAAATTATATTCCTATACATATTTCTATAAAAAATTATATTCCTATACATATTTCTATAAAAAATTATATTCCTATACATATTTCTATAAAAAATTATATTCCTATACATATTTCTATCAAAAATTATATTCCTATAATATATTCCTATCAAAAATTCTATTCCTATCAAAAAATGAAGAAAATATAATTGCATGTTTTCAGAAGTTTGCTGTGTATTATTTTTGCTAATGGTAGAATAGTTTAGAACCGGGGTTCCCCAAATGTATGTGCAATGTTGACACATATAGAGATGAGAAGTGTCGCAAGGCGCCCATAATCTTTGTTAAAGGGATCTGTTATCTAATCTAATCTGTTGCTAAGAAACTGAAAAAAGGGTCGAGAACATTCATCAAAAACCAATTCAGCATATTGTTTTATATCGTTATGTTTAATAAACAATTTGGCTAAAAAAATAGATGAAAAAAGAAGGAAAGGAGGATAAAAGTTGGAGATTGGCGATAGAATATCCAGCCAAAGCAAAAATTACGATTCACTGAACTTTCTCACTTCACTCAATGCTTTTCTGAAATACTTCTTTTATGCTGATGTCCCTTATTTTTACATGATTATAAAAAGTAGAAAGCTTCCAACAGATTTGCTAGAATATACATATTATAATATGCCATAGATATAAACAGCTAGGGTGTAGTGAGAAAATTCTAGCTCTCTTAAAGATGCCAAGAACTTGGATAAGCTTAGGAGCCACTGCCTTAGAAGTATAGATTAGGAACAATGCGAATATTTCAAAGAACCAAAACATATTAAAGTCAATAGAATAAGCTGGCTATTTCATATGGTAAGGATGGATATAAACAACACCGTCAAGAAAATTTTTAACTCAAGAATGGCGGAGAGAAAACCTTGATTGGCTTTTGAAGTCAATTTCAGGACTATTGGCGAGAAATATTGACGATTCAAGGACATAGGTTAGCGATTATAGATACTTCTTAAGAAGAACATCTTGAGCTATTAAGCCAATATATGATGACAACATGCGCACTCTATGAGATCCAACATTTCTTTCTATAAAAATAGCACTGTAATATCGCATTTTAATTTAATTTTTGAAAGAGAGTAACACCGTAATAAAATTTATTTTAATTATTCAAAACAAATTTTCTTTCTCATAACTTTTGGCGGTTATATAAAGAGAAGGAAAGGACTAAATATTTCTTTTATGAAATAACTACTTAAAACCAGATGATGGTAATTAAAATATGTTGCCCAGTTTTGATAGTTGAATCTCTGAAGATTTACAGCTGTTCAAATGGGCGGGTCTTGGGAAGGACGTAAGCATTTGTCCTCATCTTGTTTATGATTTTTTTTAAGATTCTTACATTTGTGGATCTATTCTGTGGCTAGATCGTGTGGACGACAATAACAACAAAAACAACAGATTCCCAGCAAACACGAATGCCCCTTTGGACAGATGTGCCAGTTTCGATATTTGAATTTGACTCACTTACGTGCAGATTCCACGTGATGATATTAGAGAGATTTTGCGTACCGTATTTTTATCGTCAGATATTTTTTTGTCCCTAGCGCGCATGCTCATAGGAAACATTATTACAGATACGCATGCGCAATTTCCTATGAGCATGCTCGCTAGGGAGAAAAAAATATCGGACGATAAAAATACGGTATGCAAAAACTCTCTATTATTGGTTATGAAACAAGATTATTTTTACCGCGTTATTATTTTGTATCAATAAATTCTTTCGTATATATTCCGTTACAAAAGTAAATATGCACGCCATGTTTCAATCAAATCATAATGTTTGAATCTTTCAAATAACCACAAGACGTATATTTCTTTGGAAAATATGATGCATTGCTTTAGATTTACGTTTGAGAAAGAATACAATTTATCTAAATTTTCATTGAAGTTAAATTTCCAAACTTGGTTTCTTCCACAAAGAAAAAAATAATAATAAATAACGTCTCAAAATCATGTATCCACTGTGAAAATTGAAAAAGTTAGGTTCTCTCAAAAAGATTAAACATGCCTTTTTATTATTTTTCAGATAACTTTGAAAATTTTGATGAAATTTTCTTCTGTTAGGCATTAACTATTTCTGCTATATACTAATGAGGAAAGGCACTTTCACGGCATCCGAAGTATTTTAATTTTAAAAATGTCTATGGGAAATAAGTATCGAATGTTAAGTCTCTAAAATCATCAGCAAATAATCCAACAATACCAAAGGTCATCAGAATATTTCAGGTTGAGAGTAAGTCAGTCACCATAAGCCTTGCAATTGTAAAATAATTCCCTGTTAGTTAAAAAAAAAAAAATCGAACACCAATACAAGAATCACATGTAGCTTCTTCCATGAATATTACGTAAGCAGGAAGATTGAACTTCGTTGAAGCTTTAAACCTTAAACAATCTAAATAGAAAGAACACCAATTTTATCGCCTACCCTTCTCTTCAAATGAAATAATTACAATTTCATTGCCTAACCTTCACTTCAAATGAAAATAATTGCAATTTAAATGCCTACACTTCACTTCAAATGAAAATAATTGCAATTTAATTGCCTACACTTCATTTCAAATGAAATAATTAAAATTTCATTACCTAACCTTCACTTCAAATGAAATAATTGCAATTTAAATGCCTACACTTCACTTCAAATGAAAATAATTGCAATTTGAAGGCCTACACTTCACTTCAAATGAAAATAATTGCAATTTGAATGACTACACTTCACTTCAAATGAAAATAATTGCAATTTGAATGCCTACACATCACATTTAGTGAGAATAATTGTAATTTCAAAGTCTACTCTTCACTTCCAGTGAACTTTTCACTTTTTGTAGGTGAAATAATTCGTTATGTTAAAACTTCCCCATTTCACATTACGTCTGTCGTTAATGAAAGATACAATTTCGTAAAATTGCAGATAGAATGTTTGCCGATTTGGCAGTTCTCAGCAAAAACCAATCTTCTTCTGTTACTGTCATCAGGTATTAAATGGACATCAGTAAGCTCCGAATTCGTTTGGGTGACGCATATAATTGAAATTAACAACCTGAAATGCTCCTCCCACTATAAACAAGATGTTATCCACTGACCTAAAGAAATCCTACAGCTCCTAAACGTGGCGTTTCGAAGCCATAATACTATGTATCCCAAAGCAAAAAAATAATTTTGTTTTTCTGTACCTAAATTTGACACATCACTACATTTTTTATTTTATTTATTTTTATTTTATTTTATTTATTTATTTGCCTTTAAAAAATAATAATAAATGTTTTTCTGTTACATAGAACGGAATTTGAGTGGTCCTTAAAGCGTGTGTCGCCAAATACTTATTACTGGCATTTTTCGTATTGACAGCTATGTATTTTCGAGAATTCCCATTCCGTCTGTCGTAGTATCCA
Organism: Caerostris darwini; assembly: GCA_021605075.1. Taxonomy (NCBI): domain Eukaryota; kingdom Metazoa; phylum Arthropoda; class Arachnida; order Araneae; family Araneidae; genus Caerostris; species Caerostris darwini. Next base: position 49,350 of record BPLQ01007587.1, read on the forward strand.
ACAGAGAAATCCCGGATCGAAGCAAATACATTTCTCATTTTTATTTACAAGTGGGAATTGTCCGTGCCTTTCACTGGCCAAGCGAAGAGAGGAACAGACCTGTCAGATGCGGGAAATAGTGGCCCCTTATAACTGTCGTCCACCCCTCTTTCCTTTTCGCCTCCGCCCCCCTCCGAATGGAAATCGCATTCATGGGTGCTGTCTCGCAGAATCCATAGAAACGTCACGTCTTCCCTGGGCTTCCGCAAAGGATAATTTTGTTAGCTGTCACGCCGGGTCTCAAAGAAGCCTGATGGGACGGATTTTTATCCGGCACACTGCAGATAAATCTTTTTTCGGAAAAAAGGTGCACTCCCTTCGGACAACAACAGCAGAAAATAAAAAAAATAAAAAAACTGGTCCGATAGCAGGTAGTAGCAAAAGTGTTGAATTAGTAGACAAAAAGATCTACTAGCGACAATTCTGAAGGAAATAAATACTGTTTTTTTAGTTCTGACATTACATTTTACATAAGAAAAAATTCTGGAAATAATTATAACAAATATAAATATAATCAATTAATATCAATTAAATCGGTTGTACCGATATGCAAGTTACTCATAAAATTTAGAATTGGATGTAAAAGTAAAATGCATAACAATAAATATAAAGAAAATTAAAAAAACTATAGAATTCAATACAATTTTATTTTCTTGTAAAATCTGATTTTCGCTTTGAAATAAAGTTGTCTTTTGCTTTCACTAGACAATTTTTAGAACAATTTTACATTATTTAATTATATAGTTAAATAATTATTAGCACGTGAAAGAAATTTAAATAAATATTATGTATAAAAAAACTCTTGAAGGAAGTTTCAAATATTGTATATAGTAAATAAGTTCATAAAAGAAGTTTAAATAAATACACTTTTAATGCGCTTACATTATGAAATCCAAACTAATTCTCTGCCAATATTACTACTACTACTACACCACACCATATCAGTGCGCCCAGAGCTGAGATGGGTGAAAGAAGTCGTATTGGGCTCTGTGACGTTCTACAGTCATATGAGACCGGGACATACGGCTTAAAGTAGATTTCGTACCACTACAAATATCCATGGCACCACCGGGACTGGAACTCGAAACCAGAGCGCCAAAACGCTAGTCACTCGGCTATTCAGGCCCTAATTCCCTGGCACTACAGCCTATGTCGTCTGCTTATTGGCAGATTTCGAGACTGGAGATGGGTTTTTTTTTTTTTTACAGGAGAGGGTTGTCAGCCCTACGTCCAACACTCAACAATTATATTAGACCGGGACCTAGTTAAAAGGAATTTCCGAACCACTACCAACATCCATGCACCGCCGAGACTGGAACCCGAAACCTGGGGCACTGAGCGTCACAGCGCTTGTCCCTCGATCATCAGGCCCCCATTCTGAAATCCATATATTTAAAATAAAATACAAAGTAAGTGATTTCATATTCTATCATGTCCCGTGCTCTGTAAATATATAGTTATGTGCTCTGTAACAATACCCATTTTAAAACACATATCACTAAAATCACGTGGAAAATGATGTATTAATTTTAAATGAAATTTTTTATCGTATATAAGTTAGAGCTTTGGTTAGAGTACAGTCCTCCCAACCCAATGGGTTGAGGTTGGAGTTCCTGTGTCAGCTCACATTTTCCTGTCGTATTTGTTCTGTGCAGCAGGCAAACTCCCACCCACTTCCATCTTTTAGGGACTCACATTTTGCTTTTTTTATATATATATATTTAATTTTTTTTTAATATTATAATTTTTTTCATTTTTAACCTTTATTATTAATTTCTTGCCTAGCTTAAACTTATTTTAATTATTATTCTGTTTAATTCATTAGGGCTGCACCATTTGTACTCGACCTCAGTTCTCAACTCCATGTATCCATCATGTTTTTATCTCCTGTCATGTTTATTACTTCATTTAGGTAAGAGTTTAAGTCCCTAACGGGTTAATGCATTCTGCAGAAAGGAAAGAATAAATTTGTAATTATGCACTTTGCAATCACATTAGTTATTAAAATCATGCGCCAAATGATGTATTTATTTTAAATAAATAACTTCGAAATAAAAATTTCGCGTGGTGAGCGTGAAAATTAATCTCTTTTAAATAATAACTCATAGTCCTATTTTTTCCAATGCAATTTTGTGGACATCATAACTAAACATCATGTTCACACTTGATAAAAAAGAAATTATTAAAGAGAAAGAAATACCTTAGATAAAAAAAAAACCTGAATTGAAAAAAATTGAAAAAAAAAGGTTAAATTATAATAAATTTATTCTAAAGGCTGTCATAAAGAATGGCATAACAGTTGCCAAAGTTTATTATTTTTTAATTATAATGCCAGCCCAATTGTAACGCTAAATGTTTAAAGCCGTGTCCCATCTTGAGCGCAGAAAGACTGAGTAACTTATCTTCTCTCAAATTTAGTTAATTAATGTGACATGTCGCTGTATTTGGAATGAGTTTTGGCAGCTGCATCAAACTATTTACAACTTAACCAAATGACAGTCAATCGCTTGCTCTCAACGTGAGATAATTGGGGTGTCTTGAGTTCAACGCGGAGGAAAGGACGAATGTTCTCCATTACCACACACAAAAAAAAATGGACGAGCCTTAACCAGAAAGCTATTAAAGGTTCAAATTTGGTATCAACAGTCAGATTTCTTGGGTGGTAGTCAATGCTTTCCCTTGATGATTTTTTTCTGGTCAATGCTTTTTCCTGATGAGTTTTTGTCTGGTGGTCAATGCTTTCCCCTGAAGAATCAACACTTTTCCTTGGTGAATCATTATTTCCTCTATGGGTCGTTTCTTCCATAACCCAATAGTTGAGTAAATAACTTAATACAAAAAAAATACTTTTATTTTTCAAATTTATAAGTGAGTTCTTTGTTTATACTCCAATGTACCTGCGAATTTTTATTTAAAATTCTGAATTTATAATTATTACTGAGTTTATAAGAAACTAATCTACTCCTTTAAGGATTCGATTGAAGTGACTCAGTAATTCGATTGAAATGATTCAGTTTATTCAATGATTTCAATAACTTCTAATAATTTACTACAAATAAATGGGGGTTTTTTTTCAAATTTGTTAGCGAGTTTCAAATCTGTTGTTTATACTTCAATATGCCTGCTACTTTTTAAATAAAATTTTGAATTTATAATTCTTATTTTAATTAAAAACTATTAAAAATTATAAGAAACTAATCTACTCCTTTAATGATTCGATTGAAATGGCTCAGTGATTTCAGTAATTCAGTGATTTTTCTTTAATGATTCGATTGAAATGGCACAGTGATTCGATTGAAGTGAGTCAGTGATTCAATTGAAATAACTCAGTTGAGTCATATCAGCAACTTCTAATAATGTAGTATAAATATATGCTTCTTTTATCAAATTTATAAGTGATTCATTTGTTTATACTTCAGTATACTTATGAATTTGTGATTAAAATTTTGAATTCCTAATTACTTTTGTGTTTATACGAAACTAATCTACACCTTTAATGATTCGATTTAAGCGAATCAGTGATTCGATTAAAGTGACTCAGTGATTTCAGTAATTCAGGTATTTTTCTTTAATGATCCGATTGAAACGGCTTAGTGGTTCGATTGAAGTGAGTCAGTGATTCAATTGAAATGACTCAGTTGACTCAATGATTTTAGTAACTTCTAATAATTTATTACAAATACATTTTTTTAAATTTATAAGTGACTTCGTTGTTTACACCTCAATATGCCCGCGAACTTTTAGTTAAAATTTTTAATTTATAATTACCACTGTGTTTATAAAAAACTAATCTACGCCTTTAATGATGCTACTGAAGTGCCCACCGTCCCATAAATGTACTATTAATGAATGCATCTTCTTTAAAAATTGAATGACTCTGCGAACTCCTTGATGTAAAACATCACAAAAACAAGGAAAACTAAATTGAGACAAACGCTTTTGGAAGTGATCGTTCTCTCTTCATTATTTACTACCAAATAGCTCCCAAAAGTACGGATTACACGGAAAAAAGAACGCCCTCAATCTAATTACGAACGCAGTAAAAAAACCGTTGGGAAAAAGCCTTTGTTTTCTAATGTCGTCTATGAATGTTTACTTCGTTAAAAGGTACCAAAAGCGGAAAGGAATTAAGACAATAGAACTCATTTACGTAAGCGGAATTGGTCTTGTTGTCTCTAATTCAGAATGCGTCTGATTAGAAATGGGGTTAATTATTTCTCCTTTTTTTTTTTTTCTTGGGAAGATTACTCCTATGCTAATTAACATCTCCTTTTTTTTTTAGGTTTTTTTTCGTTACATTTTCACCCAAAAAAAACCCGAAAACCCTAACTATTGCAAAGGAGATTTGGAACATTTTTTTTTTTTAATATATCCTGTTCTTTCTAACTTGGAGAGAAAATACAATGCATTTAAATCATAAGATAATATTTGGGGAATGCTATTATAATTCTTTTCATTTCAAATATAAGCAGCCATTTGCTAATTAGTCTTTCTAAATACAAGAAGAACAATTAAATAAGCCTGTAAAAACTATATTTTCATTGTTATTATCATAGTTATCACTTCAATTCAAAAACAAACAAAAAAGTTTGGATATACAGACGCTTTTTCAGGAATAATGTGTCATTATAATTGTTATTTGACTTAGTCCGCTATATTTATGTAGAGCTTTGCCGGTTTCAATAGATTCATCCCGGCCGAGCCCCCAATTTGTGTAGGTTTACACCGGTTTCAAGAGATTCATCCCGGTCGAACCAGGTCGACTTCTCTACCAGTCGAACAATAGCTGAACTTTTGCAGTGGGTGTCTAGGGGTGTATTTCAAAACACAGTAACGGGACTTACTTTAAATAAAGCCATTTAATATTATATTTTACAATGATATTTACATTAATTAAGGGGTTAAATATATTCTCTCGCTGCTTGACGCAGCCTCTCCAATCGCTCCTGACAGCAGTCTCTTCCTTCTTTCGTCTACGGGGTCCTGTCCCCTTCTCGTGGGGTCAGAGTTCAAAGTTGAATACTCCCCCACGTTGTAAACAGGCTCTGTCAAAGACAAGTAACTGTTAAGTGTCGCCGCCTGCTGATTACCACACAAATAAATCCTACATTTATAAATAAAATGAAATGCGAGGTATGTCTATAAAGTAATATTATGAACATTATAGCTTCCTTTCAGTGCAACGATAATCAACTCTCCTTGGACGTATTTGACTTGCAAAGTAAACCTCACCATTATTGTACCCTCAGAGTTTCAACATTTGTGATTAAGTGTGCTAGTACTTCATCTCACTTAATGTTAAACTTATAAGTTCTAAAGTACACATTATGAAGCAGTGTTTTTGGTTCGAAAACAGATTGCAACATTGGAACATTCTTCAGATTAAGCACAATATGACTTTTTTCTTTTCCCAAAAAATAAAACTTGTGCTAAAATAAGACTGTTTTGAGTCTATTAGAGGCTGTTAAGAAGAAGACGTCAAACCAATTAAAACAGTTATCAGAAAATGGACTAAAACACTCTTTAGATCATTGTAAAATAAAAATAAGTCGATATGTGAGCACCAATGAAGAATATATTGGAGGACACAAATAATCCAAAATAGGTAGGACACAAACAATAGGTTTGTATGCTGTAACTGTCTTATGGAGAAAAATGTCTTTTGTTTTACATTTATTTCAAAGAATCGCTGCGAATAGCCTTGACAAATTACAACACCAAACTTTAAAAAATTATAAAGAAAAATTAATTGGAACTAAAATTATTTTGTTATTTTTCCCCAATGTATTTATCCTATAAAATTTTCCTTCTTTCTTATATCCTTTTATTTAAACCGGTCACTTTATTTTATAGATAGCTCTCATAAATAACAGATGATGTAATAAGAAAATCATCTTGTTATTTTCCAAATAACGAAAATTATAGAAACAAATTATTTGGACACCAAACAGTCTAAACAATTTCGTCCTCTTTCATGCTTCGTACCTTTAAATCGTTAACTGCGTAAACTTTCAGTGCATGAGAATAATTTTTAGAAAACATTTTCACTTTATAAGTGTCCATGAATGAGATTTCGAATTTTACACTCTGTCAGGGAAGGCCTAGGGCAGGATTCCATAAAACAACAATGGTAAATGTGGCTCTTTGCGTGTTTAAAGTCAGCTCCGAAGAGTAGTGTATTTGTATTAAAATTACCACAAAATAGATGTGAGATTAAAAAACATTTAAACATTATTACATTTAAGTATTCGAATATCCTTACATTTAAGTCTTTGAATATTACATTTAAACATTGATGACAAGAGCTGAGAACGAATTTTAAATCTAGATTTGAAAATCGGAGTAGCTTTAAATCTACATTTTCATTTTTAAATCCATTTGCAATTGAAATTATAAAAGGAGGTTTTCCAGTTTCTGATGTAATACTATTAGACCAGGAGAAATAGAAGTAGTAAAACTATAAGAGGGTCAGGCATTACAAATGCAACACAAATCTCTTTCCCTGATTCAATTTTTGAAATTGGTGAAAGAAAGAAAGTATCCAAGAGTAAAGAAAGCATCTTGAAGATTGTTTTCAATTTTTGGTACAACATATTTCTTTGATTGTTTATTTTCCGTATATATTCAGTCATGAAGATTCTCAAGTTAAAATATCGCTCAAAGTAACAGTGTTTAAATATTATATAACACTATGTTAAAATTTTTGCAATATGACAATTAGTCTTATTGAAAATATTTTAAAATAAAGCAGTGTTTATATAACATCATCATGGTATAACATGCCAATAACAAGAAAGGGGAACGCATATATCACTCTCACTTTATTTCTTATGGGACATTTTAGTTTGTTTTACACTTTCAAAGAATCGCTGAGAATAGCCTTGGCAAATTGCATACCAGACTTTAAAAAATTATCAAAGAAAAAATTACCTGAAGTTATAATTATTAAATACTTTGTTCTTTTGTTATTTTTCCCCATTGTATTTATTCTACAAAGTTTCTCTGATTGCTTTCAATTCAAATTGTCTATTTGATTTCACTTCTTCAATGGCGCAACAGTCCCATTATAGGGCAAGACCGTTTGTCTACGGGCAGATTTCGTGACAAATTTTTTCTTTTTACAACGCTCCTACGCCCAACGCTCTGCATCATATAAGGCCGGGACCTATGGTTTAAAGTGGCATGGTTTACACATTGCTTTATTTTAAAATGTTCGGAATATTACAAATGTTATTAATGTCAACTTACCAAAATAGTGGTATCTCAATATGCGTCTTTAATCCATTCCAGATCCTTGGATTTATACAAAACAGGACGTATACCTAACGAATTCTTCCGTAAGAAATGAAGGGAAAAAGATATATCCGTTCCCATAAAAAAACCTTTATAGTTATTCGCATATTGTATATTGGTGATGTTATACACAAAGTCATGGGATACCTCTTAATATCGTGTCGGCCCTCCTTTCGCCCGGCGAAGTGCAGCAACTCGACGTGGCATGGACTCAACAAGTCGTTGGAAGTCTTCTGCAGGAATATTGAGCCATGCTGTCCCGATAGACGTCCATAATTGTGAAAGCGTTGATGGTGCAGGATTTTGGGCACGAACAGACCTCCCGATGATGTCCCATAAATGCTCGATGGGATTCATGTCGGGCGATCTAGGTGGCCAGATCATTCGTTGGAATTATCCAGAATGTTCTTCAAACCAATCGCGAACAGTTGTGGCCCGGTGACATGGCGCATTGTCATCCATAAAAATCCCATCGTTGTTTGGGTACGTGAAGTCCATGAATGGCTGCAAGTGATCTCCAAGTAGCTGAACATAAGCATTTCCAGTCAATGTTCGGTCCAGTAGCACCAGAGGACCAAGTACATGCCATGAAAAAACAGCCCACACCATTACGGAGCCACCACCAGCATGAACAGTACCTTGCTGACAGTTTGGGTCCAGGGCTTCGTGGGGTCTGCGCCACACTCGAACCCTACCACCCGCTCTTACCAACTGAAATCGTGACTCATCGGACCAGGCCACGGTTTTCCATTCATCTAGGGACCAACCGATATGCTCACGTGCCCACGAGAGTCGCTGCAAACGATGTCGTTCGGTCAGTAAAGGCACTCGAGTCGGTCTTCTGCTGGAATAGCCCAAGAAAGCCAAATTTCTCCGCACAGTTCTAACAGACAAGTCCCTTGTGCGTCCCACATTGATTTCTGCGGTTATTTGACACAGTGTTGCTTGTCTGTTAGAATTTACGACTCTTTGCAGACGTCGCCGGTCTCGGTCGTTAAGTGCAGGCGGTCGACCTGCACTTAACGACACATGGTGGGATGTTATGCCTGAAATTTCATACTCTCGGCACACTCTTGACACAGTGGATCTGGGAATGTTGAATTCCCTAACTATTTCCGAAATGGCATGACCCATGCGTCTAGCTCCAACTAACATTCCGCGTTCAAAGTCTGTTAATTCTCGTCGTGCGGTCATCATCACGTCAAAACCTCTTCACATGAATAACTTGAACAGAAATGAAACCTCTGCGAAAGCACTGCGCATTTATACCTGTTCTACGCGATGCTACTGCCATCTGAAAATTTGCATATTGCTATCCCATGACTTTTGTCACTTCAGTGTATAAAATAATTTAAATACTACTTTTGCTTAATATTCTTAACATTACAATTATTAAAAGTATCAACTTACTTATATAATGGTATCTCGATATGCGTCCTTAACCCATTCCAGATCCTTGGATTTTTACCAAACAGGACATATATCTAACGAATTTTATCCTTAAGAAATAAAGGGAAAATGATCGATCCCTTCCTATAAAAAAAATCTTTATTGTTATTGAAATATGATGTTATATAAAATAATTCAAACAGTGCTTTATAGTAAAACATTCAAAATAATGCAACAGTTATTAACATCAATTTGCCTATACGACTGTTGTTAATATCTATTTACTTATAAAACTGTTGTTAATATCAATTTACCTATATGACTGTTATTAACGTTAATTTACCTGAATAAAGACGTGTATCTCGATATACGCCTTTATTCAGCTCCAGATCTTTGGATTTATACCAAATAGGACGTATATCGAAATAATTTTTTCCATACAAAATAAATGAAAATGTATTCATCGGGTCGCATGAAAAAAAATCCTCTTGTTATAGGAATATTATTTATTGATGGGGCTGTATAAAATAATTTAAATACTGTTTTATTCTAGAAATCAGTAAAGTAGTTAGATGAAATACATAGGTAAATGATCATTTATCAATTTCAATTTTCCCCTTTCTGTTTCTTTTCCCTTCATATATCTGGTTGAGGATTACCATATTGGACATTTACTAAACATTTGTCTAAAGAACTGTACTTCTACCTTCTCTGAAGTGACTTTTGAAATGTGTCGTTGGTCATTCCACTCAATGTTATTATTGCTTGTTTGGCCTGAGGTTGAATTTCTCTGCAAAATGTTTGTCATTCAATCATTAAGTAAGAATTTTGGACTACGCGAATCGTACTCCAAGCAAAGGTCATATACCAAATAACCTTTTTAGCTTCCCGACAGGACATACTAAATCAAGTTGGACTTATTTCAAAGCAGATGCATACCGAGGTTTCACTATGTGTGTTATGAAATGTGAAATTAAACACTTTCTGAACTCTTATTGAAGTTTGTGTGTCAGCAGACACGAGCAGGTCTGCTAGTGATACAGCGGGTATCACAGCTTCAGATACTCGCTGTATCACAGCTGCAGCGCCCTTTAAGTTACCATGTGCATCACATGTCAATAACAATATACTTCCATGGATGAACGTTGTAACCAAAAAGAATTTTACATTTATTTAACACTTAAAAAACATTTTAAGAAACAAGTTGTATGTTCTAATATGCGATAATAATGCAGTTGACTTTAAATTTTTGAATCAATTTGTTGACTCAGTGACTTCTTAACTTCAATTATACAACAATTTTCGAAAAATAAAATATCTTAATCGATTAGCAAGCAGAAAACATTTAAAACCATGTATTGTGTAATAATCGAAAAATTTTACTTTGACTTTGGAATGACTTTTTTCCATATATATATTATTTTGTTATTGTTGTTATTATTAGTATTTATTTATTTATTATTATTATTTTGAGTTTTTATCTTTACATTAAGTTTCGAATGGCATTTTTCGACTTTAAAATTAACAAACAAAAAAAATATTTTTTCATTTTAATATGTTTTCAAGCTTCTTATTTCACTTTCAAAAATGAAATTTAAAGGGGTTAAATATGAATTCTTTACCTCTCCTTAACGTATTTCCATTTCGAAATTCTGAAATTCCCTTGCGGTCAGAAATCAAAAACTGCTAGCCTCAACTTAAACATCACAATATTTCACGAAATGAACTTATAAATAGCATAATATTTTTACAAAAAAAAGGAAAAAATTCGATATAAAATAAGCAGAAAACCTTGTAGCTTTTGGAAGCCATATTGGATTCAACAAGTGCTGGCGCAGAAACCCTTACCACTTTAATCTCGGTGAGAAAATAAGCAGCACATGTAAGGGGAGAGAAAAATGTGCTTTCTCTTTTTCATATTGCTTAAACTTTGGTCGCAGATTGAGTTATCATTTGAATGAAAGTGGTGGTAACCATGGCAACCGCATCACGTCAGTGGAAGAATTGCTCAGCAAAGTGTGCACAGAGAAGCGGTTCGCCCTGGAGCACTTCTGCCAACTTTTGAAGGAGGTGAAATCTTTCGTACGTTCGGAATTTCATTTCATTGCTTTTATTTTTTTATCCCTTTTTCATCTTATTTTTATGCATTTTTAGCTTCTAATTCAAATGCAAAAGGTGTTTGAGATTCTCTTTCTTCTTTTGTGTTCGTATTGTATACGCGCAAGTAAGTTAAATGAATGATATATACATAAAAGCATTCGACTTCTTTATAAGTTTGTTGGTAGCAAAGATAAGATTTCAGATTTTCCATTTTATTTGTAGCTGATGCGAATAACAGATAGTCTTAGCAAATATTTACTCAACATGTAGTTGTTTCCAAATTCCTGGCAGTTTGGCTTGAGGACATTCATCATTGGCGTTAATAAATTTTAACAGATTCAGCAACAACAGTGACAATGCATTCTCACTTTGCCATAGTACTGGATCACAGTTTCCAGCCTACAGAATTATCAAGGCAGAAAGGGTGTTTTGTGGCTCGTTTTACTTGTCAGGTTTCGGAATAGAAATTCTTGGCTTTCGAAAGAAAAAGGATTATTCACTTTGGCATCCGGAAGATGCTAGAAAAATTTTTGAAGGAGATAATATTTTTTTAACAACGTATGCAATAAACAACTGTAATTTGTTACACACCTCAAATCTGTACCTAAAACTATAAAGTTGTAAAAGCTGCGGTATATGAAGGTGTATAAAATAAAATGCTTAACAAAAGAATGGGCTAGTTATATAGGTGAAAAAAAGCAAAGATGAAAGTAGCCTAATTTTGATAATCTACTGTTTGAATAAAAGTATTTAAAATTCTTGAAATAGTCCTCAGGAGTTTCTAACACTATGAATTTTGGTATTATAAGCTTCATGTTAAAATCCTGGCGATGGCATGGATGTTTGTGAGTGATTCGGAATCCACGTTAAGGTCCCAGTCTGTTTAGCTTTCATGTACACAAGATGACAGTAGAGCGACAAACCAACTAACTTGAAGGTTAGCAAAATAAACCGCAGATATTTCAGTTCCCATCTAAAATTCAATAATCCAATTTGATATGCGACGTTCAAGACTTTCACGTAAAAATGTGGGCACCACTTTATAAATACTCGTATGAGAAAAGCATGACGAGTTAGTTACGCTAGTTATAACTGCTGAGTTTACGATACAAAATGTAAATATAAGAGCAATTCAGAATATTTTGTAGCAAACACCCAATTTGAACGACATATTCTAATGAACGACATTTCCTTAAAGTGTACATTTCTTTATGACAAAGAGATATTTAGAAATTTAAATTCTTCTATTAAGGTTTTTTTTTTTTTTCTTCTTTTTTTAACTTTTCAATTTTACAATTTCAATGAAATATCCCAGAATAGTAGCAGTTGTTCTTCGCAAAGTATTTGTATGTTCCTATATGCTTCTTCCTAATAAGCCAAAATGAATTCAGAATTTTATTATTTGATAAAAACAATTTCCAGAAGTTTGTTTTTCAATGAAAATTGAACCATTGTAAACTGAATCAAAACCTTATATCTGTCTATCTATATAGTTAGATAGATTGATATAGATATAAGATATAAGATATATATATATATATATATATATATATATATAATATATATATATATAACTTATTTTGTCATATCTTTAAAACTGAAACTATGATAAAATTTTAAAAAACAAACTTTACATAAAATATTTGATCTTAATTTTTTCTGAACACAATTTGAATAATTCATTATTTTTTATGTTTAATATTCTACATTTGAAAATAAGTTTAAATGATGTTGATAGATGGAGCCACGAGTTAAACAAATTTCAATTTGTTAGCTTTTGTCACTATCCAAAAAGAGTTCATCGTAATAAAAAAAGTTGCATTTTAGAAATGAGAAAAAGCTCGGTTCGAAACTCGACACGTGAAGCCGAATTCGCACTGCTTTTCTATTCTGCACTTTTCTGATAATTAAGGTAGAAAAGAGGAAACGATCTTTTTAATTCTGAGTTACATCGATAAACTTGTTTACATTAAACTGGTTTTGAAAAGAATTTATTGGAAAAAATTAATCAGCTAGTAGTCACCATTTATGAAAGCATACTTCCAAAAATTGCAAAATTGTCACTCACAGGTAAAGAATACAGCATTCATTGATATACAGTTGCAGTCTTTTTCCTATATAAACCCTATCAATAAATGTAAGCATCAAAAAATGAACTTCAGCTTTTTGTTTTGCCACTTAATCGTTGCAATGTACTTAATGTTGAATTTTGCACAAAGAATGAATCGTATGGATATAGTGCATAAACAGAAATTTTTAAAATTCAAAATTTAAACAATATTTCATATTGAAGAAGTACACTGTCATCACTTATGAATGAAGTATTCTCTTTGAAAATCCCTTGTTAAAGTGTTTCCTTTTTAAAACTTTTTGAAATTTTTTCATGAACTATTTATTAATATTAATATTATTTAGCATGTCTGAATTGAATTTGACTTTTGTGCCAATAATAATCATAGTTTAACGTGTAAGAAGTTAAAGATTCGAATCATTGATGGCATGATTTCAAAAACAAATAGGTACAAAAGTTATTGTAACAGCACATGTGAATCTTGAATCGACAAGCACATATGAATCTTGAATTGCCTGCTTTAGTCCTTCAGTGCTTTCTTTGACCCCGGCAGCCAGTAGACGGGTGGTCCATCAGTTATTGAGTTGAACAATCGGCCTGAAGCCACGTGAGAAAATCCGTTTTCTGGGTTGGTTGTATTAGATAGGAAATTTAAAACAACTTTCCAAAACATTTATACACTTGGAATTATTAAAATTAATAATAGATAATTCAAAATACTATAATTTGTAACATATGGCTTTATTGGCAATCAATCCATTACAAATACTATAGTTTAAAAGAGTGAAACCATGAAAATGATAAGCATAATTAAAACCATGAACTTCTAAAGCAATAGCTTTAACAAAGCAGCCAGATATAATAACTAACTTATGTTTGTGAAAATAAAGGAAGTACACTATGTTCATCAAAAACTTAGTGGTTGTTTTTTTCCATATATCACAAATGGTCCCTATATATATATATATATGTAGGATTGACTGCCTTTGACGACGACCGCTCACAGGGAGATGGCCAAGTGACCCTCTTCAAGTTACTTTCCTTTCTTAGATTTGGAATCTGAGACAATTCCATATCTAAGAGAGGAAAGAAACTAAGATGAACCACCCAATTACCAGAAGCGAAAATCAAAGATCAGTGAAAATTATTATCTTTCGGAAGAACGTTTGAACTCATTCACATTTGCTTGTTGTATAGCAAACAACATGGAGACTAGGAATTGTTGTTGTTGACTAATCCTCAGTGTCCTCCAGTGCGGGACGGGCATCCCATGAGTGATCCACTCACGGATGGAGGAAAACAGGCAGCTTCTGTTGTGATGGAGCACACGTAGGTAGAAGTATGACTTCTGCTGTGTGACGCTCTTACAGTCCTATGAGACCGGGACCTACAGCCGCCGGGATTCGAACCCGAAACCTGTGGTACCGAGCGCCAGAGCGCTAGCCACTCGACCATAGGAATGTGAGACGTTACTGCCACACTTACCATTGAATCTTTTAATTTGAAAGTAATCGTTCGTCTATTTTACTAATTTACCTTGGGGCAGAGGGGTACAAATTGGTTTTAAGATTGGGATTTTCCCATATTTTGTATTTTATAATACGATTTTTTTTTAATGTTCTGTGTTTCAATTTCAGTAATTACTATTGTAGACTTTATGATCTTCTAATTGACTAACATTAAATTCAAAGTAGAATTGCATATTTTCAAAACTCGAATGGTTTTATTTATTCATTCCGTTTGCTTTCATTTGGATAAGCGATTTTTCACATTATGAATTATTGCACCGTCTAAATTATGTGAAACTTTGCATGAAATCGGTAATTTTTTTTATAAAAAAATCTTTTCTAATTGTTTGTCTCATTCATTTAAATGAAAAGTTTTTCAATGCTTGCATTTATTAAATATTCTACCTAAAAATTTAGCACGGAATTTTTCTTTATTTACATTGTTGCCAAATTCAGATGCATAGATAGTTATTATTCTAAAAGTTTTGGGAAATAAAAGGTCCAAAACGTTTTATAATTATAGTTGTTATTATGAATAGTTGCTGAGAAAATTGTCCTTTCAACCACTTTATGAAATGTGCAATTTAAAATAATTACTGAAAGCAGAGGTCAGTTTAAGAATGTCTTGTTTATGCAAATATAATTTGAAATTGAGGTAAAAATATAGAATCCAGTACCATTTGTATCAAATTCATGGCCAGGATAGCGAGTCGCTAAGTAAACAAAATAATGAATGCCGCAGGTAGTTTCCGCGGTAAAACGATACTACGCCAAAATCCTTCACCGTAGAGTACCGAGTCGTCAAGTCAAAAAAAAATGGCTGCCGAAATACTGAAAGCCGAGTGACTAGGATATCGATAGGCACTGGGCGTTTTTATTCCATATGATACGCAAATGCAGGCCGGTTACATTTAAAAGTCCTCCCAGAAGGCAATATCTCTCAATTTTTCTCATCGGTAGTTTGCTTGTAACATAGAATAGGAGCCTGATGGCCGCTTCAGCACTCGGTACCACAGGTTTCGAGTTCGAGTCCCAGCGTTTACATGGATGTTTGTAGTGGTTCGGAATGCCTATCTTCAAGTGCACGAGCCCCCTGGGTAGTACTAAATGAGTAACAATGGTGCAGTCTTTGCTTATGTCATAAAGATTAACTGTCTCTGTATTGCCAGCTGCATTAGAACAACAACAACAACATAAATTGCTATTTCGCCAATATTAGTAGCCAAACAGCTATTACGTCAAAGTTTATTCTTGAAAGTACTTTTAAGTCAAATGTTATCGCTTTAACGCCATCACTATGCAGCCAAATTTAATTCCTGAAATGCTTTTATGCCAAATTTTTTTTACTAAGCGAAATATTTTTTAAATAGCTTTTAAGCAAAATTTAATGCTTTATCGTTAAATTTTTATAACTAAGAAAAATTTTATTACTAAAATACTTTTTCGCCAAATGTCAGCATTATTATGCCAAAAAATGTATAAATTGTCTTTAGACCAAATTATATCGTCTTATCGCCAAATTTTACCGCTATTATTGCAAAATTTTAATGTTTTCTTTTTACGTAAAATAATGTCGCTTAATGCCAAAAATATATCACACTTTTGCCAATACATGTATTCCTAAATTTCTTTTAAGCCAAATTTAATCGCTTTATGCCAAATTATTAAGTGGAATTATATTTTACTAACTCACAATAAATGTATCATTTTAACAATGTTAATAATCGCTGTATGCAAAAAAAAAAAAATTCCATGTTCTTTACGATGTCTAATTCGAATAATAAAGCATTATAATAAACAAAGAAAAAGAAGAAACTAGAGAATAACTTACATTTTATTCTGATATATATTTGTAGGAGATGAACATGATCATTTTATTGCCTCACAAAAACCTCTCCGTACATAGCCGTATCAAATGAATGAAGAAGACAAGAACAAAATCAGAAAACCACTGAAAAGTTTAATACACTCATGTCCATAAATTAAGGATAATTCAGAATCACACAGAAATTGAACTCTAAAATAAAAATTTCACCTGTAGAGTTATCACACACATCTTGAAGAAGAATATGCAAATTACAGGAAACCACCAGATGGCGCGGATAGTACGTCACAATGACGAGAGTGGTGACAAGCGCTTTAAAAGCCTTTCAGTGCAATAACCGCATAGTTACGGCACAAAGGAAGCATTTGGATGATTTTTTACGTGGTAGGACGACTGAAATGTGGACGTACCCAGCTGGAAGTATCCGAGGAACTTGGAATCGCCCAGAGTATCATCTCCAGGCTTTGTCAACGATTCCAAGATGATGGTAATGTGAGTAGATGTTACAGCACAGGTCGCCCCCGAGTTACAAAGCCGAATGAGGACCGGTATTTAGCAGTTACTGCCAAAAGAAACAGACGGAGCACAGCATCAGACCTGTCTCGTCAGCTCTCTTCAGCTACCGGTACGACAGTTTCAAGGCAGACCGTGTACAGACGCTTAGGGCACATTGGTCTATATGCTCGTAGGCCTGTCAGATGTGTTCCACTTACCGCAACTCACTGTCGCCTGCGATTAACCTGGTGTAGAGAGCATGCATTGTGGACACCGCAACAGTGGTCTGGTGTGATGTTTTCCGACGAGTCCACCTTTAGTTTGCAGTCTCATTCTCGCCGGACTTTCATATGGAGAGTGCCAGGTACCCGTTACCACCAAGAGAACACCAATGAACGACACCGTTACGGTGGTGCAGGATGGCTCGTTTGGGGAGGAATTATTCTTGGTTCCAGAACTAACCTGCATGTTCAGAGTGTAACGATGACAGGCCACATCTATCGGGATATCATTCTGGAACAACATGTACGTTTGTTTCGGGGCTCCATGGGCGCTGAATTTCTGTTTAGGGATGACAACGCCCGTCCTCACCGTGCAAACATTGTAGACGAATGCCTTCAATTGGAGGATATCACCCGTATGGATTGGCCAGCATACTCACCGGACTTGAATTCAATAGAGCATGTGTGGGATATGCTTGGCCGACGAATTGCAGGCCGTCAACCCCCTCCCACCTGTCAACCGGAACTTCGGAGGGCATTGCTTGATGAGTGGTGTAATATTCCCCAAGATCAGATTGATAATTTGATACTCAGCATGCCTAGGCGTTGTAAGGCCTGTATTGCATCGTCCGGAAGTCATACTCCATATTAACCATCATACTAACCATGTTATACTGTTTTTTGTAAATAGGTTCTTTTCTGAAATTTGTCCAGGGAGTAAAAATTGCAATTTTTATTAATTATGTCAGACATATAGCATCTTTTTTGCTCTTTACCTTTTGTTTAATAAATAGACTTTACAAATAAGAATTTTTTTTGCTTCTATCTCTTTCTTTGCCTGAACTTCATTATCCTTATTTATGGACATAAGTGTACATTCCAGTGGCCTTTTTCTTCCGGGAACTAACGTTCTAAAATTAAAAAGTTACATTTTTCTGCGCGAATTTAAACAACGGTTGCCACAAAACCTTAACTTTGCCATCAGTATTAAAAAAGAAAATTATTTGATAAGCAAAATAAGTTAATAAATTAAAAAATCGTTTTTGTTGTTTCTTTCCTATTTTCATGAGTGGCATCATCATAAAAATTGCTTATATTCTGTTTCAGTGTCCGACATACTACGTTATAAAAGCAATCTCGGAATAATCAATAAGTTATTGGAATAATTATTTAAGAGAACAATTGTTTCTGTTCCTATTTACTATAAATAAAATTTCTGCAACTAACAATCAAAATAGCAATAAAATAATCATTGTATTGATCAGAAAAACAAGTAATATGAAAAAAAAAATTTTTAAATCAACTCCTACTTTTATTCACTATATTGCAGAAAATCCTTTATAAATCATTTTCATTCATTTTTTTAAGTTTATCGGGCGCCATCTTTTGGTAGATATATGCAACTTAAATCTAAAAAAAACTAAAATTAATTAATTTAATTTAATTACTGAATTAATATTTGAAAAACTCTATTAACATCAAAAGTCATCTACTACAAGTTTAAAAAAATGTATTTGAACTGGAGTGGATGAATAAAAAGTATTTTATGAACGATTGAAAATTTGAACAAGATATATATAAGGAGAGTGTGAGCTAATAGAGGGAATTGAAGAAGAATAAGTTACGAATTCCTCTAATTAAAGTATTATAACTCAAGAGAAATTGGCGGAATATTTCGGGTTTCAAGATTGGCGACTTTCTCATGAATACAGTATTCTAGATTGAATTTAAATCACACGGAGTTTGAAATATTGATTAGCTTTTTAAAGCAATTTTTTATCTTTTTTTTTTTTTCCTGTAAAAAGATAAGCTTTTAACTTAATGAAATTTTAATTTTTACTCTATTATTTTTTAATACTATTTCAATCTAATAACAATAAAAATATAAATGATATGTCACTCATGAATGTATGATATATGTTTAATGATATATGCTTAAATCATAGAAATTGAAATGAATTTCTTATTTACTTGATTAAAATTTTTTGTTTAATATTTACAGTAATAAAAATATTTTATCTAAAAAGATAAACGCAGTATTTTTTTCTTTTTCATATAATATTGACAATTTTAGATAAGCATATAGCTAATAGTTTCAAAGTTTTATGAGATATATTATAATGAATATGATTATTAAGTTTTGTTGAATGTTTTTCATTAAGAAAATTACTCTTTTGTCCACTTTACAAAACGTCTAACTTAAAATAATTATTAAAAGTTTTGCTCAAGAAAGACTTTTTTTACGGAAATATGAAAAGTTTCCCATCAATTGTTAATTTTGAAATACTAATAAGCACTTTTAAAACATACTCTTTAGAGGTTTTCCTTTATTCTAAAAAAATAAACTTTTAACTTAATGAAATTTTTACTTTTTAATCTAGTATTTTTATACGTTTAAAGAAAGTATAGAATAAAAATGTAATTATGATCATTATATATTGATGGAATATTATTTTAAATTAAAATATCTATTTTAAAAAATCCAATAAAGTAATTCTATATAATTTTAGATATTCAACAAGAAAGGAAAATTAATCGAATTTCCCCAAGTCGTATTTCATGACAAAATCAAATCATTTCAACAATTTCTATTTTTTTTTAAAGGCTATAGTAACAGATGTTATCATATTGGAAATCTTCTTCAAATTTTATAAGGATAAAACGTCTTTGAAATATACCTCTAACGCAAAGAGTAACACTAAATCCTCTATGTGGGAATGAAAAGCATTTTTACTGAAATTAATCTACTTGTATTTCATGTGTATAAAAATAAGAAAATTTTCGTAAATCACAAAGAAATCATTTTAAATATGTTTTATTTATACATTAAGCATATGAATTATTAGATACTTAATTATTAGATTAGCTTTTTTTAAATAGTTGCTTATTAAAATATTTTAAGTAGTCTTCAAATAAAAATAAATCGTTGTATTAGATTCTCTGTTTTAAAAAAAATATGATTTGTCATACAGAATTCAGTAAACGTCGGAATAAAAAATTAAACCGTACAATTTCAGATTCATATAATTCTAAGAAGAACATTCCTAGTTTTTTGTTCAAATTTCTGTGCTTGTTTGGACTTGTTCAAGAATCGAAAAAACGATGCTTATATCGAATGACAACTATTATTTTTAGTGTTATATTTCTTGTTGTTATCTGTTCATGGATAGAATTTATAATTAACAGATTAAAAATAAATGTTGTAATATTATTAGCTACATTTAACAGTGAAATTTGTGCATTAGTAATATATGGCACGATGTTCTGCAAGAGAAAGTTCACAACAGCTACTCTCCGTCAGTTGCGTTCTATTTCATCGCCCACTCATCAGAAGAACATCAATTTTATTGCATTTTTGTTGTGTTGCATGCCATTTGCTTTTTCAATTTCAGTTATATCTGCAAGTGATAAAGAACACAAAGATAAATTCACAATCAAGAGTATCTTAATGGCTATTAAAATGTTCTTTTACTGTCTTCAGTATCCAATCTTCCCGAACATGGTCGCATTACTGTACTGCGTGCTTTGTCAACGTTGTTATTCGTTTATAGGCAGCCTCACACAAGAAGTTCGAAATATGTCCCCAATGGTTTTTGGACCAAGCCAGCAGATTTATATCCTGCGTCGCAAAGCAAAGGTTGATGGAGTCTTGAACAACATTCAGAACGTCTTCTCCGTTCCAATATTTTTTATGCTCATTGCAAATTTATCGTCTTGCGCAATTGTGGTTGCGTGGATACTCGAGTACAGTTTGAAGGAGTACCAGTCCTTCATGATTATCGGGACGGTGTTTTTCGTCATCAACTCTTTCAGTAGTATGACAGCGGTACTGTGGATGGCGGGACAAGTTCCAATTCAGCTGCAAAAGTTGAAGGAATCTTTCTACGAAAAGGCGCATCTGCGATTGATTTCAGTCTGTGATTTGAACGAGCCTCAATACAAAAAAGAATTGTTGGAAAAGCCGGATTTTGTTCTCACTGGATGCGATATAATCTCACTAAGAAGAAGTACCATTCTGGGTGTGTTTGGGACTTTGCTGACATACACTGTACTCGCTGTTAGTATCAAAGGCAATGGTGTAAATGAAAGAAATGCTACATGCACGGTGTGATTTTACAGTGGTTTTATAGATAAGGATTTCAGCCCGATTGTATTTCTTGAGACGAATAACATTTTATACTTCTACCGGCTATACAGCGGAAATTAAAAGATCCGGTTAAAACGCGGAAAGGGACGAATCAATGATTTATTAGGAATACTAGTCAGAGATACATTGCGCAAGGAAATTTTGAAAGAAAAAAATTTTAATAGTAATTATGTAAACTTTTCATCTATTTTTTTTATGTTAAGTACTTTAAATTGTTAATTATTAAAATTACAATTATTTCTTTTTTTGAAAATAAAATACAATCTAATTTATCATTCTTTCTACTGCACCTCGGATATAAAGCCTGGTTGCGCACTATATATTTCCTCTAGACATAAATAGCATCATAAATTACGCGAAAGAAAAATTTGTATGCTCTGTCATGTTTCAAGAAATTTTTCGAAGCAAAAGAAATAAAATAATTACACGTGATACAAGGGAAAAGAACCAAACTGTGGCAGAAAAATAAAATACAAAGATGATACTGCTGACAAGAACAAAAATGTAATTAAATTAACTGAGGATTTATTTAACTCCAAATTTTCACCATACGAAGTGCCACAAAGCATTTAGAAAACTTCGAAAACATTATCCGATACCCAGGTAAACAATAATAATAAAACTACGTGATCACAAGCAAAAAGGTAGTGTATTTTCAAAAAATATGAATATATAATTTTTAATTTTAATTTTTGTTTTAGTAAGATATTCCTAAATGGTAGAATATTTCGAATATTAAAGGCAATGGCAACAATTATAGTCGTAAACTAGATAATGCAATTTTAGTACATGGTATATTAATTGCTTTTGTCATATGTATAACCGTGGAATAAGCCCTACACTTTTTCATAGTGCTGTTTTACTTCATACAAATTCTTTAATTATAATGAAAACACTCTTTTTTGGTACTAAATCGACCTACAATAAATATTTTTTTCGATTATTAATTTTTCTAAATCTCACATATTAAGATATATCCTTCCAATTATATCCTTCTTCATAAAAACAACTTGCAAGTTTGCACTATTTTTTCAACTCATTGTATAAATATATTCACTGAATGTAAATGTCTCACTATAATGCATGTATTAAATAAAAAACATAATAATAATGAAGAGAAAATTATTTTTAATGTAATAAATAGTAACTTACTAAAATTATTAAACATAAATAGTTTTTTTAAATGTTCAAATTTCAGAAAAGCTCAATTATAATTTTTTTTGAATATTAACTTTCTAGAACAAATTGCTAGTGTTGAATTTACTACTAAGTTTAATATTATATTGCCTTTATATAATATGCAATTATTCATATGCGAAGGATTCAATTCTTCAACTCAGATTATACAATTTTTTTATATTACAGTAATAATATACAATTTTTTTTGCAATAAAAATACTTTTCTGATCCAATAAATACTAATTAAAATTTGTCAAAATGTAGTTTGAAATAAATATGGAATAAATACGAATTTTAATGAAAAACTTTTAAAAAATATTGTTAATAATTAAGTTTGGTGTCTTTGTAAAATGCTATTTTGCCAAAATTCATCTCCAAAAATCGTTATTACCCTAACATTAATAGCCAAACAATTACTATGTCCAATTTTATTCCACAAACTCCTTTTACATCTTGTCACAATTTTATACGTGAAATGCTTTTAAGCCAAAATTTATCGCTTAATTTTTGCACTAAGCGAAATTTTATTTTTAAATTGCTTTCTTGCCAAATGTTATCAATTTACGTCTAAATTTTAGCACTATTATGCCAAAAAAATTATGACTAAATTGTCTTTACGCCAAATAATATAGCTTTATCGCCAAAATTTTACCGCTATTATGACAATGATTTGTTTATGCCGAATGTTATCGCTTTAACGCCAAATTATTATGTGGAATTTTGTTTTGCTGCCTCACAAAAATGTATCATTTTTACAACGATAATAATCGCTATTACGATAAAATTACGCCAAAATTATTCACTAATACGCAATATTTTTTTTCTATTATGTCAAAAAATAGTTCATGTTGTTTACGTTCCCGAATTCGAATGATAAAACAATATTAATAAAAAAGAAGAAACCAGAGAGCACTTACATTTTATTCTGATATATCCTTTGTTGGAGGCGAAAATGATATTTTTATTGTCCCGCTAAAACCGCTGCCGTTTTTACAAAGCTTGTTTTAAAAATTCAAATGCACAATAATCCGTAACAGATACAGGACATGTATTTAAACGAAACACGTCACATTTAAATGTGATTTTACCTCATTAAGAATTGACAAATTTATAGGCGTTGTGAATTTGATTGAGACAACAAATTATAAGTTATCTGAAAAAAAGATTATTTGCCAACCTACTACTATGACCAAAAAGTAAGACCAATTTGTATTTTTTTTTTTCAAAAACTCTTTATTTATTCTTCCAAATTTATTTCATCGCCTTTAAAGTAAGCCCCTCCGGACACAATGCACTTACGCCAACTTTTTCTTCCAATAAGGC
The DNA here is from genome assembly GCA_021605075.1 of Caerostris darwini. Taxonomy (NCBI): domain Eukaryota; kingdom Metazoa; phylum Arthropoda; class Arachnida; order Araneae; family Araneidae; genus Caerostris; species Caerostris darwini. Next base: position 72,940 of record BPLQ01007587.1, read on the forward strand.
ATACTGAAAAGTCATCGGCAAGGATGGTCTTAAAAGCGCGCGGCGATTCACGTTAAATCTCTTCAATCGACTCAAAACGGTGTCCCCCTAAGAGGTCTTTTGAGTTTAGTTAATAGCTAGAAGTCGCATGGTGTGAATACGGTGGTTGTGGAACGATATGGGTTTCATTTTTGGCGAAAAAGTCACGAAGAATCAATACAGTGTGAGCTGGTGCATTCAGTGATTTCGGTACCCATCGAGATTGAGGTCCAAAATGGAATGGACCGATCCTTTTGAAATTCCAACATCATCAGCAAGGTTTCTAATTGTAAATCGACGGTTTGCAAGCCCCAAATCTTTAATTTTTTGGACGTGAGCTTCGTCGATTGAGGTTGATGGTAGACCAGAAGGCTTTTCGTCTTCAACGCGTTCTCTGCTTTCTTCAACTGTTTATACCACTTCTAAGCATTTCTTTCCGATATAGGAATGCTGACCGAATGCCTTCTGCAACATTCTATACGTTTCCGCAAACAAAATTGAATGTAAGTTCTTTGCTCAATGAATTCAGACATTTCAAAAATCGCTGGAATCACTTATAGCATCTCGCAAAGCCTAAACTCAAACACTAATGAATATTTTGACGTGAAATTTCACACAGATGTCAAGAACAGGGCCAGCAACCTAAAAAAAGAAAAAAAAATTGAAGTTCTATAAGCCCCGGGAATTTTAAATTGATCTCATTTATTGGACACAGTAGTATGTATTCTAAACTCAGAGAGAGCGCTGACAGAAATGAAGATCTGCGTCTTCCTGCAGATAAATTTCAGTATAAAATCAATGACTCATTCTCAACAACAAACTTCGTTTATGAATAAATTTTAATTAGATGAGGAAAGCAATAAAATTTTGTTATATCAGAATATTCATAAGAAATACGTAAATATTTTGAAATATATTAATCAACCGAAAAAATAGTAATCAACCAAATAGTAAAATAATTTTTTTTTGCACAGAAAATAAGCATGAAATTAAAAATAGAATTTTTTTTAATTCGGAAGGTAAATATTTTTTTTGAAATAATTTTTATTTTTACTATATTACTTTTCTTGTAATAATTTTTATTAATCATTATCTTTTAATAATTAATTTAAATAATAATTTTTTTGTAAATAAGTGATTAAAAAATTATTAACTAAGTTTTTCTGTTACTGCAGTGTAAATTATGAAAGCAATTTGAAAAATATTTTTAAATAAAACTATTTTAAAATGGTTTTTTTTTTTCAAAGGGCCAAAATAAATACATTTATTCCAAGTCCAAAAATTTTTAAATAAAAGGTTTGAGCCATATTCATTTAATTCAGTAGTACAGAAACAAACAAAATAATAAGTAAACAGTCTGAAATATATGGCGAAGGAAAGTATGCTTTATACTGGCTGGTGGTTTATGAAACGTTCAATTCTTGAAAGAAAACAAGTTCGAATTTCTCTCTCTTTTTTATTTTTATATTCGTTAGAAATCTTATTTGTTAAAAGAGTTTTCCTACTGATTGGGTAATTATTGTAAGTGGAGATGCGTCAAGTTGGATTAATTAAGTATTCTTTGTGCCGAGTGGCAGTTTATGAAACATTCTCTTGCCAGTAAGCAAATTCTAATTTTTTTCTCTCCTTTTTATATATTCGTTAAACAGCGTATTTGTTAAAGGAGTTTTCCTATTGATTGGTTAATTATTATAAGTGGAGATGCAACAAGTTGGATTAAAGGAGAAAATTATTCCCCAGGACCTGTAACTAGACTTCATGATCCCGGGGCAACAGATGATATTGTCTTCAACCTTAATTATTCTTTCTCCTCCTAACCTTATCCATTTTTTTTTTTGTTGTTGTTGGTCATTTTCTAAATAATTATCATAGCTTCATACATTTTAATAGAATTAAATCTTTTCCGATAAATGTCTTGTTGATGTATGCTGTTCTATAATTTTTATTCGTATTTATTCCTATTAATTCAAAAAACTATGGTATTCGAAGCTATTTGACGGCCTCCATAGGATATATAATTAGCTGATAAACAAATGCAATATACGGACCTGATGGCCAAGTGGCTAGCGCTCTGGCGCTCGGTACCACAGATATAGGGTTCAAATCCCCGCGTTGCCATGGGTGTTTGTAGTGGTTCGGAATCCACTTTTACCCGTAGGTCCCAGTCTAATAGGATCGTAGAGCGTTGTGGGGGCATTGTTACTCCGCGTCCGTGGCTTATCTTCAAGTTACACGCGCCCCCTGGATAGTGCAAAGTGCGTAACGTCAGCGCAGCCCTTATGGCATAAAAAGATCGCGGTCTATTTGCCAGCTGCATTAGAAAAAAAAAAAAAACATATGCAATTTAATTAAGGTGATATTCTGACTAGAAAATTATTCAGTATACGTTATTTGCACACTTGGATTATAAAAATTTTTGTTTTCTAATATTATCGTTAATATTTTTTCAAGGCTTTTGGGCTCGATTGTTCTCAGTTGAGAGCAGAGGCTAAACTGACGAGTCTTACCTGTCCTATCGCAAATAGATTTCTATTAATTTCAGTTTTAAAAACGATTGTTCAGCCTGCTACAGTCACTAGAATGGATGAGCAAGTTCTGCATACATCTGGAAAACTCAAAGTAAGTTAGTTATAAGGTATTATAACATTTCTACTAATCCCTTAGTACTCTTATTTTTTAAAATTCTTCTTTAAATGATGCCTTAACAAAAACAAATGGAATAGAAATCTTGATGGCACATCTTACCGAGGTGCGTCGTGGATGGTAAAATGGGGTCGTTGGGATTTTGCATCAAAATGTTTCAAGTAACGGGGGCGAATTGCAATCCTAAAACAATAGCTCGGTTGAGCGTAGTAGAATTTAAATAAAAATAAGGAAAAAATCCCGAAAATATTTGGAATTTAAAAAAAAAAAACTATTTACCCAGGATCATCAATAATGGGAAGGTAGTCTGGAATTTCACTGCTTAAATAAGTCGAACGCACAATATTTTTAGTAATCAATCCTAACGCATCTGACGGAAACAATTTTTATCCACCAACCACGTTGTAATAGCTATCATGGCAAATTATAGCCCGTCAATCCAAAATAAGTGTCGGATTACCACATTTGGTGATTTTATGTCATTGTGGCTCTAGAAAAGTCGCCAAATTCCAACAGCCCTCATTTTGCGATTTGACCTTGTGAATTTTCTTATCATTCAAATTCAATTATTTAACAGGTATCAATAGCATTCTTCATACTTTGGAAATGATAACTAAGCTGAATGCATAATGTATTTAGCATTGAGTAAAGCACGATTATTCTAAAATAAGAATCTGGATATTTTATTTGATCATCCTCGCATAATGCATCAAAATATTATTTTTTTTACTTTGCTAGGATAAACCCCAAGGTTCACAGATGTTTGATGCGATAGACACCATATTGCAAAATTTACTTCACATATCGGAAATTTTAAGCAAAATGTTCTTCAGTAATCCATTAGCTAATAATATATTTACAGTTTCCACCAGCAAAAACTTTAAAATAATGTTTAAGTATTCTAACTATATAACTGTGAATAGTCAAATGTTTCCGGTTGTTTTTTTTTTTTTTTAGTTGCATGACTTGTTGCTTTCCAAGTTTTTAGCTCGTCAGAATACGGTTGAGACATTTCATCACACCATCAGATACAGGCTTTAAGGAATACTCTGCCAACCCAGCGTGTTGGATTCAGAATTTCAGTGCCATTTTCCTGTTACATGTTCCACGCTGATACATTGTTTTCGATACTGGAGTCGATAGTTTCGTCACTTTCGATTGTGCAGGAGGTGCTGTTGCTATCGTGTTTTCTTTCTTTCGGTGATTCAATTTTTCTAGTTAGCCGCAGCTTTCTAGTGGTTCGAGAAGTATTGATCAATCCATACAAACATTTATGGAATCTTCATTTATTTACAAGTAATATTTACAAAGATATACAGAGTTGATGGTAACATCTCAAAGGCAAAAGCTAAACTGGAAGAAAAATGTTCTTTTTAGAATAAAATAACTCGTTTCCACAGCAACAGCTGGTTTCCACGGCAACAGCCCGTTTCCACTGCAACCAACAGCCCATCTCCACGGCAACAGCGCAATTCTGAATCGGTTCCAAACGATTTCTATAAAATTACCACGTGACGCTGCGTGGCTCGAATAAAAGCATAAAAATTCCAACAAGGAGTGAAACAAAACAAATTTTTCTAATTTCAGAAAAGCTCTTTTATCTTGAGAATTAAGATTCAACATGATAGTTTAACAAAGGGATTATTAGACTAAACATGCTAGAAAATAAAATTACCTTTGTTTTTATACATATATATGTTTAAAATCGTTACAAAAATATGTGAACACCTCCTATATTTTTTTCTATTGTGGATTCAAAAACTTCAATTTTTCAATTCTGTTGTACCACCGTATCATCACCGTTCTTATTTAAACATATTTTCTTTCAAATTTCATTCAAATAAATAAAATCCTTTTAATCCAAATATACAAAATGTGCAGGGAGATTCGATGGTCATGGGACACATTTTGATGAGTGGTACAGATTACTAAAATATAAAATTTTGTATAGGAATGTGTAGGGACGGAAATGACATGTTGAGAAAAGGACACAGATAATGAGACATGAAATAAAAAAACATTCTTTATTTACAACACAATTACAAAGTGCTTCTTTGAATCAATATTTACAATAAATGCTCAACCACCAACAGTAATACATGATTGGTAGCATCGAAGGTGAGATTCGCGAACAGATGGCAGGCAATTCGCCCACGCTTGCAGCCGCAATAACCACCAAGCAGCGAGGTCCTCTATTGAGTCTCGTGAATGAAAACACAGTTACAAACACAGAATATGAATAAAATACAGTGAGCATCTGGGTTGCCTGCTAGAGGACTTGAAACTCATCATTTGACGGGTATCAGTTGAGGAATTATGCCTAATTGTTGTGAGAAATTCGTCTGAAAGCACGTTCGTTCCTTAGTGCGTCACTTCCGACCCTACATTCCTAAACAAAAAATGTTTTAATAAGCTGTATTACTGCTTAAAGTTTGCCCCATTATTATTGAATCACCCTACACTTTCATTAGGAAAATAGATTTTTTTCAAACATTACTTTGCAAAACTAGTATGTGTGACATATATATACACTCAAGAGCCAAAACATTATGACCACCCCTACATTTTGCAATGAACTCGCCTGGATGACGTGGAAGGCACGTGATTAGGTGGAAGTGGTATTTAACTGCTGCTGGAGATATATATATATATGGCCAACTCTTTATTGACAGGTGGTCATAATGTTTTGGCTCTTGAGTGTATATATATTAGAAATGTCAAAGATTTTACTAACTCAACCATAGTAATTATAATTCTTTAATTGCTTGTGGGCATTATTAAGAGGGACCTTCTCTCTTTTTTCAGAGATCTACAATGATTTTCTCTTGTTTTATATTTTTTCCTTTAAAATTCCTACTGCCACTAACATGTATTGACTAGAAATTACAAAAACAGTATTTTATTTTCAATATATGCAAACTTTTTCTCTTGATAGCAAGCTACTTTGAACAATTTTTTAAACACATTTTTACAAACATTATCGACTTTATTTTATTTACATAGACAATGATAGTGTAAAGATAAAATGTTTTTTTAAAATGCAAAATATCATCTTGTCTTCCTGTCACTTTCTGTGACAATTGCATTTAAAATATTAATGCTCTCTACTGAGATAACAATAAATATATTCATTTTAATACAATCAATATTTTATTTAAAAAAATGTGCTTTTCTGTAATTAAACTTATGACTGATTTGGACAGAACAAACATTTTAGAAAGAGAAATTAATTTAGCATTTTTCTTAGCTTTTTTTACTTTATTTTGTACCAAAATTATACTTTTTTTTTATCCCAGCTTGAAAACGAATTATTTATCATTAAAAAGTCACATCTTGTATTAATTAATAAAAATATACTATTGTAAAATCTATACATCACATACATCCAAAGAAATGAAATTTTTGAATAAATAAATAAAAAGATTTATTTTACAAATCATAATAGATATGAATTTTTCAAAATTGTGTATTTGTTTCATAAACATAAGTTAATAAACAAAAAACAAATTAAAATAATAATTGATGTTAACATTTAATGTGGGTTATATGCTTCATTCATATAGGTGAAAAGTTCATATCTAGAAAAGTTTACAATTCAAGATATAAACACCATTTTGAAAAACATATTAACATAAACAACCCATCAATTATTTGGAATGGTACAATGTATTATAATTATCTACTATAAATATTTTTTAAATTTTAATTTCTTTACCAATAAAATAATTCATTTAATTTAATTAATACAAATATACAACTGCAAAATCTATACATCACATACATCAAATAAAATGAAATTTTTAAATGAACATATAAAAAGGTTTATTTTACAAACCACAATAGATATGAACTTTTCAAACTTGTGTATTTGTTTCATAAACAAAAGCTAATAATAGAAAACAAATTAAAATAATAATTTATATAGTTGACATTTAATGTGAGTTTTAAGCTTTATTCATGTAGGTGAAAAGTTCATGTTTAACAGTGTCAACCGAGTTCTTATCTGTCTTCATTTCTTTTGCCATTGATGATATTGATGATCAAGATATATCTTAAAACACCTTTTCGAAAAATATATTAACATAAACAACCCATCAGTTATTTGGAATGGTGCAAAGTATTATGATCATCTGTTGGAAATATTTTTAAATATTAGTTTCTTTTTCAAAAAATTTTTTAAATATTAATTTCTTTTTCAATTGAGTAATAAAATTGTTTTAACAATTTCACAATGCAAAATCTCATTAAACATAGACTGAACCCAAAAAATGATGTTTAAAAATAAAGAATTATTAATATGTACAATTACTTAACTAAAAAAAAAAAAACAATAATTAATTACTATCACTAAGAACTAATGTAGGTACTTCAAGTTTCTTTGCAGAAGTGCTGGGATTAATTATAGTATTAAAATCAAAAACTTTCACATCATTGTCTGAATCATCAGAAATTATAACTTCATTATCTAAGTCATTTGTACTTCTTTTAACTTTTTTAATCTCTTTTATGTCAGCTGAATTCTCTTGTGACGAAACATCACTAATGGGACGCTTCTTAAGCAATGTAGTTTTTTTATTTACAGTAGATGCTTGTTTTAACCTATCAAACTTTCCTTTATGCTTAACACTGTCAGAATCAGTGTCAATCGAGTTCTTGTTTGGCTTCATTTCTTTTGCCACTGATGATAAGGATGATGAAGATGACTTTTTTGTTGATGTGGATGATTGTTTTGATGGAGTTGCTTTCACCTTTGGTGATGAAGTCTGTGAATCTAATGAGCAAATTGCTGTTGATTCTGGTTTAATACTACTATTTTCCTCATTCTTAATTTTTACAACCGACATTGGGAATGGGAGATCCTGACCACCAGGTAATATCCTATCACCTGAAGCAGAAAATTGAAAAAAAATTACATATAAATCAGTCTTAAAATAAAATTAACATTATAACAAAATAATTGTCAAAAATAATTCTCAATTCATTGAAGAAAATTTCTAAGACAAATTATTAAAAAACATTTAATTAATTACTAGCTAATTTACATTAGATATTTATATCTATTTTCTATCCCTTTTCTTTCAAATTTTATTTATTATTTTCATTACAAATTTTAAAGTATTTTATTTGGTTTAATAGTTGTATACATATATACTTAAGTATAAGTAGATTTAAATAACAGTAACAGTAGATTTAAACTGATTATTTTTAATACACAATTTGTAAATGGAATCTTTAACTTAGTAAAATTTTAAAAATCATAAGATAAAATAAAAATTTTAAAATACATCACACATTTATGTTTTGTGAATTTCTTTAAAGGAATAATGTTTAAACCATTTTGAAAACTTATGATTGGTGTACATAAAGCTGTTTAAATTAACCAAATCAACAAAGTCTAAATTTAGGAAAACCTTTGAGGAGGGTTGCTCTTTAACATGTATTTAAAAGTTAAATTCTTTTTGCACCAAGCTTTACATTAAATAGCTAAAACAATCAAGTCATAAAAGCAATCTTTTAATTAAAACACTTGTTTCAAAATACATTTTTTTTAAATTAAAAATAGTAAAAAAATGAAACTTCAACAAAAACGGCTTATAAATTAAGATCCTGCATTCTTTTCTTTAATGCTGACTAAAGTACTATAATAACCTCTCGCTAATCCACACTTTCGAGACAAGGCCATGCCAGATTATTGAGCATCAATATAGTTTTAAGGGGAATATCAAAGTTAAAACACTGTTAGATAAAAACTGAAATGATTAAAACACGTACATATTTAATGTATTTACGCACATATTGAACCATTGTAGACGATATACATAACTGACAAATTCAAGAAGCATTGCTTTCGCTAACTGATGATAAAGGTCAACAAATTAAATTAAGCCCTTTAAAGATAATGAAGATTATAGTAACAGTCATTTCTAATTAAAAACATTTTCCCATTACTTATCAAACTTTTTCTTAACATAAATTATATTTGCCCATACACTATTCACATTAATTTAAATATAATTTGGAAAAATAAAATAAAATAAATTGTCATAGCAGTTAAACTTGACCAAAATTTCTATAAGCTAATGATAGTAAAATAAAACAAAATATTTCACAAAGAAAACAAAAAAATATATATATGATTTTAAAATCACAAAATATAGTTTTAAAAAAAATGTTAGAAATGAAATATTTACCAATATTGATATAGCTGATAGTAGAATATGGAGTAAAATGAAATTCTTCTTTCAGATATGACTCTAAAAGTAGAAGAGCAATAATTCTTTCACAGTTTTCTCGGTTAAGGGTGGTAGAGAGATGGCCAGGTGGACGTAATTTAGAGGGTCCTTTACCTTGCCAAGTTTCTATTAATTTTTGGCTTGTTAGACGTTCCTTAAGCATAGAGGCATGTTCAAGGATATTGAAAATACTTTTATATTCTCTAGCTGTGTTTTTTACTTTTTCTTCATCTGAAAAAAGAAAAACAATTTTTAATATTTATTTATACTGCCTTACATAACAAATATTTAAACAATAGATTTAAATTAGAAGTTCATAACAATTCCTTACATAAGCCAATTTGTTCACAGTGATCGCACATTTTATTACAATCCAGCACCTCCCAACGTTCACCAAAATGTTGCGCAATCAAAGCACGCCTGCATCTAAATAATTATGAAGAACATAAATAAATCAGATATTTTTATAAAATCTCACATGATGTTTACTACAAATAGATCAAGTTAAAGTAGAAAAATGCAAATTTAAAAATTAGAAAATAATTCATACAACAAAAGAGATAAATTATAATGAATACATGAAATACTATGCATGTAATATGTTCTACATATTTGCTTTACAATTTTAATTTAAGATTGATAATTGAAATACTTTTACCTCGAGAGATCCAGACAATATGCTACCATTGAATAAAGGTTATCTAGACCTTTCTGCTCAGTAAAAACCATTGTGCTTTGTCGAAATACATCCCCAAAACGATAGAACAATATGCAGGAAGCTGGATGATCATCTCGGCCTATAAGTAAAAAAGCAAATTTTTATTTAAGAAAGAAACATAACTAATTTTTACATCATTATTAAAAAAAAATGTATTTTCATTATCCTAAAAATTTGATGCTGTTTTGATGATAATGTTAACAAGAAATTTAACAATTATTTAAAATAGGGAAGGAGGGAAACTCAAACAAAATCTTTTGTTAAATGGTTATATGAACACATTTAGAATATTTTTTTTTTACAAGTGTAAGCATGTTTAACAAATCTTTAACTTATCAGAGTTAACAAATTACAAGAATTATAGTTTAAATTATTGTTTATAGTTAAGGAAAACTAAATACAAATATTTTATACTAACTCAAGATTCTTATAATTGCAATTTCTGAAATACATTTTTTCATTTATTTTTTATAAAAAACTTCAATTACATTTTATCATCACAGGAAACCATCAAAATAATCACAATATTAACTATTACTACTACTACTACTACTACTACTACTAATATATATATATATATATATTATATATATATATATATATATATATATATATATATATACAAATAGCTTTGCACACAGAAATGGATTATTAGTTTAAATGTATATATTGCAATGTGAATATATAATTCTCAAATTATTTCTTTAAATTGTTACAGTAACCTCACTTTAATCAGACATGTTTGCGACTATGACTGTGTTAGATTACTGATTTTGCTGGATTATCAAGAATCAATATAATTTTAAGGGGGTGCTTTATGCTTTAATGTGTTTAAATATATGTACACATTAAGCATGTTCATGTTTAATGATACATATTTAATAAAAATGCGACCAGTATTGTGTCGCCATCTAGTGCTTAAAATCCATATGAATCAATATGAAAGCGAAGACTCAATCTGTGGCAGATCGTGTTAACTATCAAACTCAGAATTTAAAAGAACTTACTGTACATACTGCTCTCCTTTCATTTTGAATTTGTGAAAAAAGAAATTTTTTTCCAAGAAAAGAAAAAGAGGAAGCTTCTTCGAAACGAAAACGAAAGATTCTTCTTTTTGAAAAAAAAAAAAAAAAAAGAATCTTTCGTTTTAATATCTATTTGAATCTAAAAGGCTTCTTTTTATAAATAAGACTTTTTTATTTAAAATTTAATATCTGGTTAATTGATTTTTGAATTGAGTTCCTCAACCTTGATTAATTTACAATAAAAATAGCAAAAAGGTAAAACCTAGATTATTGATTAATGCCTAAATTAAATCGATAACCTTTATAATTTGAATCATATATTAACACCTTTGTAAAATGTTGAAAGGTTTTTGTTGTTAGTTAGTGACTACAATATTAAATGTGATGCAAGCACAAAAGCAATGTGATACATTTCTGTTTGGGAAAGAATAAAAAACTTGAAACTGAAATATTTATAATTATTTTTCATCACAATTAAGGACACATTACACTTATAAACAATTTTTTTTCTCCTTTCATAGCTGTGCATCCAAAATTGTGGATTACTAATATATTTATACAATCTTAATATACTAAAATTACAGATTAACTAATGCAATTAATATAAAAATGTTGGATTGCTTGTATTCATATTTCTCACTATTCATTTATGGTCTATTCAAAGTAGCAATACTGTTTACTTAAATTTAATTGGCATTTATGACACAAAAAATTTTATTGTGAATTAAATTTTAAAATTTTATCAATAGAAATAAATTCATTAATTAATGCAGAAATATTTGATTTCTCCAGCCAATTAAAAATGCAACATTTATTCAATATGTAAATCAATTAATATCAACAAAAATTGATAAAAATTTAGAAAAATACCATGTTTTTAAGAATTAATAAAATGTGAATGCAATGCTAGCTGATTTTTTTTTACATATAATTGTTTTCAGATATGAATGTCAGAACTGCAAAACAAATAGTACAAAATCAAAACACATTTTTTTATTTTTAATTTTGTAATCTTCACTCACATCTGGACAAAATTTGTCAAAGTGAAATATAATATACTTATTGTAATTAAATAAGGTCATATCATATCTGCACCTCTTATACAATAATCTGAAGCACATTTTTAATTTGTACAATTTCTTTCTATCATTTTGATGATTATTATTATTATTTTTTTAATTTTCACTAATCAGATAAAACAACTGGAGATTTCTCCAACACAACATATATAGTAAACAATTAACTTAACTCATTCTATTTGAAAAAGTTATTGGCCTTATATTAGAGATAGCTGACAATAAATAATCTTTATATTGAGGAACAATATGGATATATTTTGTGAAACACAAAGTATGTGATTAACGAAAACTAATTTTTACATTTAAACTTAAATTTAATATTAAGCCATAATATTCTTTAGTGCATGACAATTCTTATTATCTTATATTATTTTTATACAGGAATTTAAAAAATGCAAAAAATCCATTAGCTTTTATATTTTAACATGAATGATAGTAATATAAAAATTTAAATTTAACATAATTCACAAATTCTTATATAATGAATTCTTTAAAAGAGAAATTGTATAATATTACTGAATAAATATTTTTTATCAAAAAAAAGTTTAAATTACAATTTAATGCAGAAAATGTTCCAAAGAATTTCAGCAGATTGATATTAAACATGATTATTATAGGAGTATTTTTAAATTTTGTTGACTATTTAAAATAACCCTACCTGCACGGCCACTTTCTTGGTAAAAATTTTCCATAGATTTAGGAAGAGAATGATGAATAACAAATCGAACATCAGGCTTATCAATGCCCATACCAAATGCGACTGTAGCAACTATGACTTGAATACCATTTGAAGTCCAGCTTTTATGGACTGAACTCCTCCTTTCTGCATCCATTTGGGCATGGTAGGCTTTAGCTTTAATTCCACGTTTTCTTAAATCAGATGCAATTTCTTCACAATCTTTAATTGAGAAGCAATAGATAATGCCTAAAAAACAAGCACAATATAATAAATTTAAAAAATAATGAAGAATAACATTTAGACTATCTAATTATACTTAAAACTATATATTTTAACTATACTTAAAAAGGTAAAAAACATTAAGGTTGAATTTAAAAATTTTTTAAACTCTTATCCTAATTTGATTTCTTCATTGAAGTATAGTTCACTCAAATGATTTATATTATTGAGAAAATAAATACTTTTATTTTATTTAAAGAATAATAAAAATACATATTTTAACCATTACATCACTACTTTTTTACTCTTCTATGGTGAGATTATTTTAATGATTATCATAAATGTTAAAGCCATATTTATTACTAATTGGATTAAAATAACATTATTCAGGCAAAAAAAAAAAATTTCTTTACTTTTTACATTAATATTTGAAGAATTTGAATACAATGATTAGTTTTATTTATTTATTTTTTAATTATTTTTTTTTATCTCATACAATACAGAAACACACATGAAATGAAATTTCATGCAGTAGAAAATTCTTATAATTAAGATTGTATGCATGTTTTCCTCCCATGGAATTAATTTACATTTATAAAGATTGTTTTAAGCATCAACTTAATACTGAACTATCAAAATGTCTTTATTCATGCTTTCTAGATATTAAAATTGGAATAATACAGATAAATACTTTGTTAGCTGAAATGAATATTATATGAAATCATTGAATGATGTAATGCTTTCACTATGTCACATAATTTAAATAAATAAGATAATAATTTCTTCTGAATTATATTTCGATTTACTACTGAGGTATAGACACACCAATATAATAGCTGATAGAATTAATAAAAGAATTTAAGATAGATATAAAAATGGCTAATTAACACTCCTAAAATAATTAATAGATAAAAGGTCAAATAATTTTATACAGACTTAAAATTGATAATCTATGATACAAAATCAAATAAAATTTAGTTTTCCCATCTTATTTAATTAAATTTTACATGACTTTCTTTATAAGGGCTTTAATTAAAAGAGAAAAAATTTGATATTATGTTTTTTTTCTTCTTCTATTGACTCGACATCATATGGTGAGACAAGGCCTTCATGAGAACCTTTTTTCATTCTAATCTCTGCTTTGAGACAGTTTTTCAGTTAGTAACTCTTAAAACCTTAAAATCAGCCTCCATGCAATCGGTCCATCTCAACTTGGGCCTACAACTAGTTCTAGTTCCAAAATGTATGCAGTTTAATATCCTAAATGTTAAGGATAAAGACTCCATTTGGCAGATGCGATATTATATTCAATGACAATTGATCTACAAAATCTTAATCTACCAGCATTAAATTGCATTCTAAATTAAATTTGTAAAAATATAAACACGACTAGTTATTAAATTTCTAAAACAAATATAATTGAAAAAATATTATCCAAAGTAAACAATAAATATACAAAAAAAAATCGTTAAAAATTGTATTACATCTAATACATTTAAACCTCCTACATGTTATTAACTTACAGTTTTATATTCTTCAATTTATTCAAAGATCTACTTAAAGATCAACTGTTAAAAAAACATCTGAAAACATTGAATGAAATAAAAGGAATTTAAGAATAAAATTGAAAATGTTATTTATATGCTCTAAAAGAAACACCACAGAAAATGGCAAGACATGTTTAATTATATTTATAAGAAAAAAAATTGAACATTTATTTTGATAAAGTATTTAATGTAATTTACTCAAAAGTTATAAATAAATAAGACTGTAATAGTAAAATGAATCATTCTACATAGTAATAATATGAACATGTTAAACAAAATATAAGTTAATGAAAAAAAGAAAATTTAACTATTTATATGATAAAGAAAGTTTACCGGAAAGACCATTGAAACGATTGTTCAATAAATCTTCTAATTCAGAAACATTATCTTTTTGGCAAGATGATTTACAAACAACCTAAAAAAGGAGTTAATAATTTCATGAAAAAGCACAGAAATAATACTAGCAAAAAATATATACTATATTGATACTATTAACAATCAAAATTATTTCTTAAATTAAATCTATGAATTTTTATTTTGTACTATCATCAAATCCTGCACTAAAATATAACTTTAAAGAATCCACATAAGTAAAATTCTACAGTAAAAATAATTATGTTTTTTAATACAATATTACACTTGACATTAAAAAACATATAAAAAAATGCTAATATTTAAATCCTTTTAAAATATCTCACTTCATATTTCAAATTGGGACGATTGAAGGAGGCTTTCAATACTAAACATCCTTGAATATTCAATATATTTTGAACGTCTTGTATGAGTGATGTTGTAGCTGTGGCAGTTAAACCCAGAATTGGAACTTTCGGAAATTGTCGTTTCATAATACCAAGAAATTTATAATCTGAAAATTATAATTACAATATTTAGACATTTAATTCCAGTTATATTATCACAATACTGTTCAAAAATAATAAAAACATTTTAGACATTTTATTTTTTTTTTTTTCTCAGTTGAAGAATTGAATAACCTAATAGTAAAATCTTAATTTTAATAATTTACTACATCATGTAATAATAATAATAAATTGAAAAATATATTTTTAATTACAAAATTCAATATTATAAAATAAATTATATGTTACTAATGTTCAAAAAATTTGTAAGACTATTCAAGTAAAACAAAAATTGATTTTTTTTTTTTTTTTCAAACATAAAACAGGATAAAAGTAACTTCATAGTCAATAGAAATTGTTAGATTACGATTTCTAATCCACTAAGTTAAATTATCTAACTGAAAACATAAATTTAAGTGATTTATTTAAACTTTTGCATAAAATGTTTTTAAACTAATTTTTAGAATCCTTTAAAAAATATGCATTCGAGAATTCACAATGAGTACAAGTAATGATATAATGATGACAAGTAATGATTTGTATTATTTTTATAGGTCTAATATGTGACAGACTAGTTTTAAAACGACTTAATTTAGCAGTATGTAAGAAGATTACATGAAATAATGAGTATGCATCAAAATATATTTCCAGCTGCAGAACTTAATAACCTAATTGTAAAATTTTAATTTTAATAATTTATTACATCATGTATTAACAACAACAAATTAAAAATTATATTTTTTTAATTACAATATTCATCATTAATATAAAATAAAATATTTGTTGCTAATGTCTCATTAATTTTGTTTTGTAATATGTGATATAGATGAGTCACTATAGATTATTAATTTAAAACTGACATATATTTATAAAAAGTGAGATTTTATTTGTGTGTGAATGCAATTTTTTATGTGAATCTATTACTTTTTTTATATCATGTGTAACTAACAAACACAAAAACAATATTATTTATTTTAAAGTATTTCTCCAAAAATTGTCAAATTTCCTACTTTAAAAGAATAATTTAGAAATTAAATATATTAGTTTAGTTCAATCACAGTCTAAAAACTATAACAATGGCAGATCCAAATTTTTTCCCCTAAATTCCTCATATTTGTATTCTATACATACCAATAAAAAAAGCCTGATTCTTTTCAATTAAATAAAATCTGCAAATGTTGATTACAAACTGATGATAGAATGGAAGGAACATCAAAGTTCTTTATTCAAGTTTGTGATTCATAATTTGCAAGTATTATCTTTATTTATAATTAAATTCTTATTCTTTTTAAATTTTCATATTTTTTTTTAATATATTTATCTATAACTTAATTTTAATTTATTTTTGCTTGATAAAACTTAAGAGAGCAATTATAATAATTATTCTTTCTTTTGGCACACATACTAGCAAACATGTATCTAATTAGTTCTTCTTTTTTTTTTTGGCTTTATTGCTATTTGCAATAAGATTAAATAATTAATGAATAATTTTCTTTTTATTAACAGGATTTATTAAAGGCAATTTTAAATTTTATTGATTTTAAAACATGTAGACACATTCAAAATTTTATTACATAGTATACTTAAAAGGAATGTTCTAATGACAATTTTCCTCTAAAATAAAAATGGTAAATATACTGATAAGTTTAAAATGAAAATAAATCAGAGTTACTATTTATAACATATCATATAAGGCATTTCCACCTGGCTTTTTAATCTATACCTGATCCCCTTTTAAAAAAAGAAAATATTGGTGCTTCTTAATCCTTTTCTTTATTAAATAAGAACATTTAACACAATTAAATTAAAAAATTAAAGAAAAATTAGAAAAAAAAAGAAGAAAATTACAAAAGTTTAATTAAAAATTACAAAATCACAATTTTTCATTCAAAATGTAAATATTCAGAATATATCTTAAAGAAAAACCAAATATTTAGCACATTGAACTGAAGCAGTGTACAATAAAATTAAATATTAGTTGAATAATTAAACTTCAATACACATGATAACTCTGTTTTGAGAAAAGGCCAAAATGTTTTACGAACGCTTAACATTGATAAAAAAAATCTTTTGAGCAAAAAAGTCATTTGCTCGTCAATGCACTATATTAAGAAGGGAAACATTACATTTCACTCTATTTGTTTATTTATTTTTTTTACACAAATGCTCTAAATTCAATTTACTCATTAACAAAATATCAAAAACATGATCAAAAAATTAGTCTGATTTTTAAATAATTGATTTCAATTGTATATGTACATATTATTATCTAAAAATAATTTACAAGTGTACAATCAAATGCCTTTTATAATCAGTGAAAGGAATGAAATATTAATAACTCTAAAAGTTTGAAGAAATTTAAGCTTTTACATAATTTTTAACCTGTCATTTTTCCAACTCGATTATAGTAGCTTAATTATAACTGTAGAAAGATATAGTGCACCATAGTTTGAGAACCAATGGTTTATTAAATAAAATAAAATAAAGCTAACCTTTTCTAAAGTCATGACCCCACTGTGAACAGCAATGAACTTCATCAATTGCCAACAGAGAGAATAATCCCATCTGGTACATTTTTTCCAACTTAGACATAAAACGTTTGCTTTTAGCTAATTTTTCTGGGGTAACATACAAAAGTTTAAATGATGGATTTTTTGTGGTCATTTCTTTATGAACATTATTCACATGTTCTCGTGTACTGCTACTTTGCAGAAGAGTTGCTGGCAGATTCAAAGCTTCCATAGCCATTATTTGATCTTCCATCAAAGATACCAGTGGTGAAACTACCAGAGTAATACCTAAAAAACATTAACAATTTATAGTTTCATAATAAGAACACCAGAACAAACAACTTAAAAATAAAACAATAAAATGGTTAAATCCTTAAATAAATAAAATAATATAAATGGATATTTCTTCAATTAATAAATATTTCTTTTAGAACAATTCTGAAATTTTATGAAAATTTTTAATCAAAAATTTGAGGAACAAAATTCTAAGGAAATTAAAATAATATGCAAAATTTATAATTAAAACTATATGTAATAATATTTCAAACATTCTTAATTTATTTTCTTATATAATGAAACTGTAACAGATTATAGAAGAATCGATTAAATAAAAAAATAATAGTGTACATGTTCTACATCTTCAATTAAAATCAAATGTAAATTTCAATATCAAAGATTTCACAATAACAAAATAATAAATTATATATTTTGTTTCATAAAAAATGAATATTTAGTTTTTATGTAAAAATAAAAATGCAAGTAATTCCTACATAATATGTTAGTCAGGCTTCAAAAAATGTCTGTAACATAAATTATTAATATAGAAAACAAAAAAGTAGAGTTAAGTTCAAAAGTTTTTGAAAATTATTTTCATTTCATAAATAAGAGAAATATTTTATTGATTTAATTGGTGGTTTAATAATTATTAATTAAGATATTATGTAATGTTAATAAATTGGAATTTTTTAAAAAATAAAATTATTTCTTAATTCTTCTGGTTAATACCAATTCTTTGTTTATATAAAAATATTACACAATGTTTTCTTCATCAACCACTAGTTTTTATTAAATGATTTTTTTTTCTTGTATTGATGAAGTACCTTTATCTGAAGTGGTTTTAGTTACTTTTGATAGAGATCTTATATAAATTTCGTTGAAAAGGATCATTCATAATGAAGTTTTATTTTAAATTTGAAAGAAGGTTTTGTTTCTTTCAATGATATTATTCTGATATAGGAAATATATTTCTAATCATTCAGCTAAATCTTACTTTTTTTTTTTAAATTCTGTTTGAAGCAAAATGTAGTGACAATTTGTAGTGATTTCTATATTAATTTGTATGATTTTAGATGCCCTTTTCACATAATTTGCTTTATAATCTCTTGTTCACCTAGAGCCCATAAGAGTGAAATATGTTGAATTCTTATATGAGAATTACTTATCTTGAATACAAAAATATTATATTTCATAAATGTTATATTTTAAAAATCAAGATTGAATGGTTAAATAAAAAGGTGTTGGTTAAGGTGAAAAAAAATTGTTATATATATATTAATAAGAGAGTAATGAGAGTATATTTTAAAAAGAATTCATTAAAATAATTTCAATAAAAAATAATTAAGAAAAAATATTACCATCAAGCACCATAGCAGGTAACTGATAACATAAACTTTTTCCACCACCCGTTGGCATCAGCAATATACAATCATGTCCTGACATAATTGCATTTATAGTTGACAACTGATGGGGCCTGAATTTATCCATTTTGAACTTTGACTTTAATATTTCTTTTACTTTATCAGACCATGGGTGATCTAAAAGTATTGCCATCAATTAATAAATTGAAATAAGAAATTTAAAAAAAAACTAATTCATTACATATTCTATTTTAAAATTTGTTCTTTTTTTTTAACATACATCTGAGAACTATCTCAAACACTTCATAGCTTTTTAAAAAATATTTAACAATATGTAAAAAATAACATATAAATTTATTTTTTATTTAATTAAAATCCAAAGTATTTTCGTAACATAGAGAACATAATTTTATTTCCTGTTAATTAATTACTTGCAAAAACTGAATAATGCTTCAATAAATTTAGACAATAAAGTTAACATACAAGATTTGTTCCATTCAAACTTTATACAAAATAAAATCATTTTGTTTAACAAGAATAAATTAACAAAAATAACTGGAATTAGTAAATATTAATATTTATAAGAAGAATGCAAGTGTTTCAATAAAAAAAAAAAATTCTTTATTGGTTAACATGCTACAAATAATTATACATGTAAAATATATATGTTACTAGTTTGATTTAAGAAATGGAAAGTTTCAAAATTTAAAAATTATCTTAAAACATTTTTTTTTTCAAAAAAAATTATAGAATTTAAATATTTTCATTATAGAATTTTACTGATAAAAACCACTCAAATTCCATTTTGGCAAAAACAACAAAATATAAATTATAGAAAACGTATGATGTTATTAACTCATCATAATCTTTCTATCAAAATTAAATATTAATATAGATTTAATCAGGTGCTAGTGATTAATTTAATACTCATGCCATTTCAAAACAGTAACAATACGACAAAATTCTTATCCAAATACTTTTAATCTGTCATTATGAAAACCAAGTAAATAAAAATCCCAACCATTTTTAAATATCATAGTAATAGTCATTTAAAACAAATTGTTTTAAAAAACAGAAAACTGATTGTGCATAGTATTAAATTCTAATCGTATAATAATTATTTTAATTCATATTAATTAAAACTAGAATAA
Organism: Caerostris darwini; assembly: GCA_021605075.1. Taxonomy (NCBI): domain Eukaryota; kingdom Metazoa; phylum Arthropoda; class Arachnida; order Araneae; family Araneidae; genus Caerostris; species Caerostris darwini. Next base: position 93,256 of record BPLQ01007587.1, read on the forward strand.
TTTGTTACTTTTGAATGATAATAATTTAAATAAATTTGAATTTAAAGAAGTATTTAGCCAACTTTTAACATTTGGATAGAAATAATAAGGATTAGAAAGAAAAAAAAAAATTTGAGTACCACATCGTCCCCAATCTTGATTAGCTAGTTCTTCGGAGGCTTTTTCAATGATCTGTGAGTTAATGGATGCCTTTCGTGCATTTAGTTGCTGCCTCTTTTTGGATAGTCTTTCAATAGATCTATCAATTGAATTAATTTCAATAGCTATTCTCTCTAATTCAGCTTTATAATCTAGAAAAATAAATTAATTACTTAACACTTAAAACCCATATAAATAATAAAAAAATTAATCCACATTATACAAAAATAATTCGTACCCTCAGACATATTTAAGAATTTATTTTCGTATTAAATAATCCCAAACTGGCCAATTTTGTTTTGTGAAGGAAATTTAATCAGAGTACATAATGAATAAACATTTCAATTAAATTAATTAGTAACGTACTAAATTATTTATGAAAACAATCGCTTAATTGAGATTTAGCTAAATAAAATCCCGGTATTCAATATAATGTTTGTAAACATTAACATTAAAATTCAATGGTTGCCAAACTGTCAAAGATAAAAAGAAAATGTTTCATAACAATAGCAAGCGTGGGAGTCGGTCAAAAATTTTCCGACTCCTGAGTTGGATTTTTTATACAAACTCCAGACTCTTAACTTTTTCCCCGTAATTTTAAGTACTATCATCTTTACTAGTGGATTTAGAAGAATTTCTGAAATAAATTCAATGTCTTTTATTGCTCATAAATGTATAAAAACTACTTTTTCATAACAAAGTAATTTTTACAGTTTTCAGTGAGTAATATTTGCACTAACTTAAAAAATGTTCTTGTACTTTAAATTTGCTTGCAATATATATATCCCATAAAAATAATAGTACCAAATAACAGGTACGGAAGTATTATAGAAAACATTATAAGAAAAAGACAATTGTACATTTTACGCAAAAAGGGGCTATATTTGTATTAAATTAAATCTTATTTGCTCTTAATAGTAGAAAATAAAATCTCCTTTCATTATTTCAAGAAGTTTTTTTGTCAGCTTCAGTACTGAAAAAAATCTTTCAGCACCTCTATGGTATGTTGCTAAAGGTGTAACTGTTTTTGCCGCTAATTGTATTATTGTAGTAAAAAATTGAATTTCCTTGTTAGCATTTAACTTTAACTTTAATTCTTAGAATTTCAGAAAAATAAAAATCATTTTTATAACAGGGTCGGGAGTTGGATTTTAATCTGATTCCAAACACCGTCTCTCAACTATGTTAAAAAAAAAACTTGACTTATGACTCCTCACCTCTGAAAACAATAAACAAACGTAATTTAAATCATTTATTAAATTAATAGAGCTCTACAAGATGTCATTTGAATATTTCTGACGTCTCGATTCATGTGACAAAGCAATTCGAACAGCAATATATTATCGAAAACAACTTCATACCAAAATTTGATCAAAACTGATTGTTCGGAATGGAATGCAACTCAAGAAGACAGAAGCACAAGATCTCTTCTAGCATATTTTGTTTTGAAAAATCTAGGTATTTTTAAACATACATCATCTAATTAAAAAAAATCATTCATACCAAAACCATCCAATACTCAGTAAATTTTGTTGTTTACACTTATTATATTATACCTACAAACTGTTAGACTTGATGCAAAACTTGATTTATTGTCCTTGCTACCATTCAAATATCTGAAGACGATTTGGAGACAAAATAGATGGCAGGACAAAATGGATAGCAGGCAGTATTATTTTCAATCTCAGAGAATAATCTGTGGCAGTTATAATCTGCGTTGGTTAGAAGAAAAAAAAAATTGTTCCACGTCTCAAATTTTTTTTCATTTCATTCATTAATTTCTTCTGCTTGAAAATGGAATGAATCAGAAACAATTTTGAATTAAATCAATGCTGATTTTAAAATGAATTTTATGCATAGCGTTTAAATATTTGCTATTTTATCATTCCATCTAATTCATATAAAATAAATAGCATAATATACAGCAGGGGTCTCCAAACTTTCCAGCCTTAGGGTCATACTGTTTACTCCAATAAGTACCAAGCGGCAAAACCGTTTTAATTTTTCAACCATTATCTATAATTTATAGTCGACTAATAGTCGAGTATGCGCTCTGAACGAGCATACGCTTGCTAAATTCGCTGGTTCAATTACTACAATCTCTTCTAATAATTGGTACAAGTAAAATTGATCCACAACTACAAACTATTGTCAGTGAAAAATCACAATTACATTAGTATTTTTTTACAAGTGGATACCCCGCGGTTTCATTAGCGTTAATTTGGCTTTTCAGTTCCTGAGGAATTTTCAGGATAAAAATCATATGTTTGATTCAGGATATATACATTTCGAACATCGATATACATACATATGAGATACTCTTTATCCCAACTTAACTACCGAGTGTAACCGCTGGATGTTCACTAGTTTATAATTGTTAGTGGTCTGTCTGTGTTTGCCAGCTACATTAGAAAGAAAAAAATAATGTTAGTGGAATTCATTTCAATTATTTGTTACTTGTTATGCTTAAGTTAAATTTTCTGCGTATTATGTTTGTCATTAAGCTTTACCTAACAAGTCAATAAAACCGAGTTATTATCATTTTATGTTATTTTATCCAACTTATCACAGCAACAATAAGCTATTCTCTGTCGCGGGCCGGATGGATGACACTGGTGGGCCGGATTTGGCCCACGGGCCGTAGTTTGGAGACCCCTGATATACAGCATTAAAATATGTATAAGAGAAAGAAGAAAAGGAAAATGGAATTTATGCTAAATGACATTTTTTTTTTAAATTTCTTAAATTGAAATAAAGTAAATATTTTCGTTACTCTCATGCAAACCAAAATTTATAAATTTGATGAATAATTTTCTATTTAATTAATCATTCTTTACATAATCTTGAATGAGCAACTAGTTGAATTTTTTCTTTTCAGAGCATCGGAGAATATCCCGTTCCAAAAAAAAAAAAAAAAAAAAATTCAGCATTCAGGATTTTTGTCGGTGCTAATTGGCAACAATATAATACATTATGCATATTACGACTTTAATTAACTTCTTTAGGTATTGAAAGAATTTTACAAATACAAGAGTATTGAGCAATTAGTAAAAATTCATTATACTAACAAAATGGCTAGTTGAACGAAATGGTGCTTCATATTAAGAGTTAAATTTAAAAATTATTTTAACATTTTTATTTAACACGCTCATAATAAACTTCAACGAAACATTGATGGTCGTATTGTTTTGAACTTTACTAGAAATTATCTGATCGACAATACCTTGATTGCGTCTGACGGGGCTAGGAGATAATTTATTTATTTTCTACTTCTTTTCTGCATATCCGAGTAGTTGCAATTTCTGGTCACCTAGAGGGGGAGGGGGGCTTGGATTTCAATCAATCCAAGGCTCCCCCCCTTTCTCCCCCCACTGAAGTTCCTACAATCTTGTCTAAAATTTCTTTTTCAATTCCTTCTATTAGCTCACACTCTCCCTCTATATATCTTGTTCAAATTTTCAATTTTTCATAAAATACTTTTTATTCATCCACTCGAGTTCAAATGCATTTTTTTTTTTTTTTTTTTTTTTTTTTGAACTCGTAGTGGATGACACTGGATGTGAATACAGTTTTTTCAAATATTCATTCAGTCATTAAATTTAATTCATTAATTATAGTTTTTTTTTTTTTTTAGATTTAAGTTGTATATATCTACCCATAGATGGCGCCAGATAAACTTAAAAAAAAGAATGAAAATTATTTATGAAGGACTTCCTGCAATATAATGAAAAAAAGTAGGAATTGACTTAAAATTTTTTTTTTTTTTAATACTTGTTTTTCTTGCATACATTAACTGTTATATTGGTTTTTAAAATTAAATCCTTCAATGAATCCTAACGTTTTGTTCCAAAGTCTTTTTTTTTTCCGATTTTGTGAACAAATAAGATATAATGTCGCATTTAGAAGTATTCAGTTTACAGAAAGTGTGGTAAAAGGAACTGGATGTTTACAGAATAGGCAATGCATAGAAGGTGACGCTTTTATTCGATATTGAACACTCTAACTTGTATATTTTTTGATGCCATTGATAGTTGTTAGGTAAAATTGTATGAAATTTTGTACAGTAATGGTTTGTAAGTAATTGAATTGAAACAAACTGCTCTGATTATAATTATTTGCATAACATTCTTCTTCTTGTTTGGCCCCAAAGTCCCATGGGGGGACCAATGCTGTTTACCTACTAGCAGGTTTCAAAACAGGGGATGTTTTCTTTTTACGGGGTAGGGTTGTTAGCCCTACGCCCAACAATCATATTAGGCAGAGACCTACTGTTTAAAGTGGATTCCGAACCACTATAGACATTCATGGCACCACCGGGACTCGAACCCGAAACCTGTGGCACCGAGTGCCAGACCGAGTCATTCTTCCATATTAGCCCATTTATTTACTATTAGCCTTTTTAAAATATTGTAGCTAGTGAATGTCTCAATAGTGGGAGAAAAAAAGACTTAACATTTATCATTTTTTTCCAATTTTCTTTAATTGGTTCAAAATTATTTAAGTACTGTAAAACGCATTCTTATCAAATGTTTTTTTTTTTTTTTTGTTCTAATGCAGCTGACAAATACTTATCAAATAATACGTAACCAGGATATGCGTGTGGCTTGAAGATAAGCTATGGACACAAGTAACAATACCCCCCGTAACGTTCTACGATCTTGTTAGACTGGGACCTACGGTTTAAAGTGAATTCCGAACCACTACAAACAACCACGGCACCGCCGGGATTCGAACCCGAAATCTGTGGTACCGAGCGCTAGCCACTCGGCCATTCATTTTTATTTCATTTTGCATACTAATTTTGTTTTTGTTTTAATGTGATTAATATTTCTATAAATAGCTTTACATGCTATACAGGCCAAGTGTCCCAACGCTTTTTTGAGTGACGGTATTTATATTCATTATTCACTTTCCAATAGATTGAAAATCATTTTTTACATATACATTTGGTTGTTGGTTGCGGTGAAGGTTGAGTTCCACGAGTCTTCAACTACTGGATTGCATCCTATTTAAATGCACTGAAACCTCTGTAGAAGGAATACGATTACCAATAATAATTGGAAAACGGTTATTATGTGCGTAAGTGATATCCAGTAGATCTAACCTTATGACGCCGAGAGTCTGCAGTAGTACTGACAGAAGAGATCTCGCACCTGCAGGTTTTAGACACCCTCGGTTGATTACAGCTCGTACTGCAGTTGGAAGTGTAAATGTTTACCAACAACACGGCCCAGAAGTGGATCGTTTTTTTGCATAAAGAACTACGTCTGTGATGTTCTCATTTGGTGAGTCTATGTTTTTGTAAACTTTTTTTTTTTTTTTTTGAATTTTGTGAAGTCATTTCGTTTAACATCTGTTACTTTTTTAATTATTATGTGACCAGTGATTAATTATACGTAAACTTCTTAAGGAGTTTTTATTTGATCATTTAAAATCATTATATGGATTATGTTTGCAAAAAAAATAATAATAATAATATTAATAATAATAAGACCGTGTGCCGTTTGTTAATAAAACCGTTTAATTTTATTGCATCATATATGTGTGTGTGTGCGTGTGTGTGTGTATATATATATATATATATATATATATATATAATATTATAACGTAATTATTTCATTTAAAATTTAACTTTAAATAATTATAGAATTGTTAATACTCTTTCTAATAATGGATATATTTAAAAGTCATGCCATCTCTTAAGCAAGCAATATATATATATATATATATATATAACACGCAATTGTTTTTCAGCATTTATTTAATTTCAAATATTTATAAATATTATTTTAAGATAAATATTATTTGATTTGGATCCAATCACTAGAGACTAGAAATAACGCGGTTCATAATGTCCTGATGGTACGTATTTCTTGATAAAGCTATCTTAATTCATTTCTTTTGGGTTTTATTGATGGCCTGGACAATTTGTTTCACACCCTATTATTGTATATTTTGCATAAATATTTGTGGTTTTTTTTTTTTAGGGGTATGCATGTGACGAATTTCAGGATCTTTGTATTGTGAATGTTACATTGGTTTTATTGCACATATTGGTGATGTTCTATAAAGCTCATATTTTACGTATAGTCAATACAGTTGTGGGTTTTTCTTTCATTCTTTTTTTTTGTGTGCGAAATGGTCTTATTTCTTGTCAGTCTATATCTATTTTGATTTTTGTATGGAAATTTAGTATTCCTTTACATACAGATATTCCAAATATTATAGCACGAAAAAAATTAGTAATGACGAGAAATCTATTAGTTAACCTTAATGAAATTAAGTAAATATATTTTTTTAAAAGGCTATTTCCTTAAAAGTCGTATCATCTCTTAAGCAAACATATACATAAATAGGTTTTTTTAGCCATTTATTTAGTTTCAAATATTTATAAATATTATTTTAAGATATATATATTGACTTGAATCCAGTCATCTATAGCAGGGGTCTCCAAACTACGGCCCCCGGGCCAAATTCGGCCCGCCAGTGTCATCCATCCGGACCGCGACAGCGAATAGCTTATTGTCGTTGAAAAAGTTTGTTGAAAAAAACACAGAATGATAATAATTCGGTTTTATTGACTTGCTAGGTAAAGCTTCATGACAAACACAATACGCAGAAAATTTAACTCAAGCATAACAAGTAATTGAAATGAATCCCACTAACATTATAAACTAGTGAACATCCTGCGGTTACCCTCGCTGGTTATGTTGGGGTAAAGAGTATCGCATATGTATGTATATCGATGTTTGGAATGTTCATATACTGAATAAAACATATGATTTTTATCCTGAAAATCCCTCAGGAACGGAAAAGCTAAATTAACCGCTGGGTTTCCACTTGCAAAAAAAATATTAATGAGATTTATGTGATTGTGATTTTTCACTGACAATAGTTTGTAGTTAGCAAGCGTAAGCTCGCTCAGAGCGCGTACTCGGCGACTGGTCTAGAAATGATAGATAATGGCAGAAAAATGAAAACGGTTTTGGCCCTTGGTACTTACTGGAGTAAACAATATGGCCCTAATTCTGAAAAGTTTGGAGACCCCTGATCTAGAGAATAGAAATAATATGGTTTATTATGTCATGAGGGTACATATTCTTTGATAAAGCAATCCTAATTAATTTCTTTTTGGGTTTTTAGTGATTCCCAGAACAATTTGTACACACCCTATTATTGTATATTTTGTATAAATATTTTGTGTGTGTGTGTTTTTCCGTCTTCCGATGCAATTATAGCAATAAGCACCCTTTCGATATTTGTGTTTATCTAACGATTTTTAGAATCGTTGCTGCAGCTTGAACAAAATCTTTTTTTTAAGGGAGAGGAATTTCAGGGTCTTTGTTTTGTGAATGCTGTTATGTAGGTTTAATGTGTTTTTAATATGTGCTTTGGGCACATATTTCGAAGCACATATTTTGATCGAGCGAATATTTTATATCGAAGCGAATATATGCTTAGAAGTCCATATTTTAATATGTGCTTATCCCATGGTGGGCCAAGGCAGGAGATGTTTTTTTCTTTTTTTAAGTGGTAGGGATGTCAGCCCTACTCCCAATAGTTGTATTAGAACAGAACCTACGGTTTAAAGTGAATTTCGAACCCCTTCAAGCATCCATGGCACAGCTGGGACTCGAACTCGAAACCCATGGCACAAAACGCCGGAGCACTAGTTATTTGGCCATCAGGCCCCGAACAGATATATTTTGGCATATATTAATAACTCTTTTTAGTTTATAATAACATTAAAACATATAATCAAAATGTCATTAGATTCTGAAAATGATTACAGCAGTTATGACTGTTATTATACGGCGGTACAGCTAAAAAAATGCAGTTTTACAGAAATTCAATTAGAAGTTTGAATTCATGAATTCAGTAGCTCGTGATGAAACAGCTGTAAATCTACTACTCATGAATTTCAAATGAATAATTAATAACGAATAATGACATGAATACTAATGAAATTTTTTCGAAAGCTAAATGCCCCTTATTTAAATAAAACAATAGAAAAAAAGTCGATATTTTTTTTATCGAAAATCGAGATTTGAACCAGATAGCAATTTAATGGGATAATTTTTTAGTTTTGTTCCTTTAGAATAGTGAACTAGGGCTGCCAAGTTCGAAAACTGACACTCAAAATGGAACCGAAAGCTTTCCTGATTACACTGAAGGATAAAAACAATAAATCTGTAAAATAAAAATGTAAAATAAAGCCAGAATGTCCCCTTTGTGGGCTCGAGGAGAAAGGCGCAAACACCTGGATTCCACTCTTAGGAGTATTCCTTCCAAAGTATGATGCAATGAAACAGGAATTCTTGTGGTAACGGAAAATTTGCATTAGTTCTGCAGTTCTAGTGGCTAAGGACCAGAAGTCAAAATGGTCTGAAAATTCAAATCAAAATTTTTACTATAATATCTATCTATATGTATATATATTTATTAGTATAATTTTAGTTAAACGGAACTAAACATGTATATTTTGGGTCTTTGTCTCTGAAGAGATTAAAGATTTATACAGATGGGCAATTGTGATCTATCTGATTTAAATTTGTGGTTGTTATGATTTCTTTAATAGAATATTTGATTATTTAATATATCATAAAAAAAATCACGGAATTACTTCAATAGACTGTTAATTGCATTTGCAAAAAAAAAAAGATTATCTACATTAATTTTTGCAATCGAATTGTTTGTGATTCGTCACAGTTATAAATCAATCAGATAATAGTTTCCGATAATATAAGTTTTAAATGAATTCTTAAGTACAGTACTATTCTTTGTTTCATATTTTAAGTTTAAAAAATAAATAAATAAATAAAAATAATAATAATAATAATAGATAAATAAATAAAAAATTAATACACAAAAATAAATTTAAAGGAATTATATACATTTTTTTAAAAATAATAAAATAAAATAATATATATATATATACATATAATATTTATATACGTATCTAAAATATTTATAAAAAGGAAACTAATTTTTTTTTAAATTAAAAAAAACAATAGATAAAAATAAATTTAAAAGAGATTTTTTTTCTAGAAAAAAAAAAAACATGAGCTTTAAGTGAAAGTAATTAGTTATATAGGTAACATTGCAATTTCTAACTGCAATTTTAAATATAAATAAGATATAATTCATTTTAACATTAATGAAATAAATATATTTTAAAATAAAGCATGGATAACAAATAGCTCATTTGTGCTTTTTTTTAATAAAATTAAAAGGAGCTGATTGTTTAAGGGGAAAGTAGCAGCTATTTTATTTTTATGGTTATTAAAAAAGATTCCCTTTAAGAAAATTATCAAAATTAATTCATAAATTTTAAATAATAAAACAGAGTTCAAATTTAAAGTAATAGGAAATTTTAATTACTAAGTAAAAAATTGCATTTGAAATTGTAAAGTGTATCATACAATTATTTAACATAAATCTTCAAGATCAGATACTATAGATTGTATAAAACACGGATATTTTAATTCCTTTTTACCATTTAAGTTGTTCATTGTTAATATCATCCATAGATGGCGCTCATAGTAAATCTTTATTTGTTCATTTTATATCGAATGAAACATATTTAAGATGATTAACATTATTTACTAAGTTATTTTTGATATTGAATGTTTCATAACACTTACAAAGAAATGTGGATTAAAAGATAAAAAAAAAACTGAAAATATTGTAAATTTTTAAGCCATATTTAAAATTTATTTTTCTGAAATAAACCTGTATTATTTATATTTTTAAAAAATTCAAGAAATTAATTTACATTAATCTTAAATACTTTTAGATTTCAGATTAAAATAATTAAAATAATTTAAATTTTTTAAGCATTTCTGTGATTCAAGATAAATTTATATCGTTTTGCAATAAATCAGTTCTAGAAATAAATTTTAAATAAATAAATTTCTAGAAAATAGTTTGTTCTAATAGAAAACGATTTATTATTAAGTTGCAGATGGCAATGCTTTCACATTTGGAAACAAATCTTTTTTTGTATAAAACTCGTTCTAAATTAATAGCAATATAAAAAACAATGTATAATTAATTAAAATAAAATTTCTTGTTGGAAAATCTGATGACTTTTGCAGTTTTAAATTGAAATGATCGATTGATTATTCAAATCATTTTATTACTAACTATGATTCTTCATTACAAGTATTTACATTGGAAAAAGAATAAAAAATTCTACAGTGGCAAGAGGTTAGTAGCATCTTGAACTTTCACATAGAGACTAAAATAATAGTTTATAACAGGAGAATAATTCATTGTTCAATTGTTAGTAGAAATATCATTCAAATAATATTAATTTTAAAATGTGTGAATCTCAATTCCATAGTGCATAAGCTAAATTAAAACATACCAACCAATGACTTGAAATTTACCATTGTTTAAATTTGTACTAACAATAGTATTCGAAAAATTTTTTTTAACATAGAATATATAAATATTCTACTTTATCTAATATCATAGTATAAATAAATATTGTAAATGTAACTTAATGTGATTTAGTTGATGAATGTTTCGTTTAATTTGGTTTGTATTTTTTTTTTTCCCTTTAACATTGATGAACCTTGTATGTATATGACTATTTATGTATACGACAAACATCCCACCAACATGCTAGAAAGACTTTTAGGAGTAAGGTAACCGGGTTTGGGCATAATATGGGAGAAAATTCAATAAGCTGACGTGTGACTATTAATGCGAAACGCTTTAATCGTTTTTGTCTCAATCGCCATCAAGTCGTCTCTGTTCTGAAAACAGTGATTACAATAGAAATCACTAGCGCATTCGAATTTAAACCTTTAACCCTTAATTTATTACTTCAGTTTTTATTTGAAAAAAAGTATTTTGCGTTTTAATTAAAAATCCATAAATTCGTTACTGTATTAAACTATAATTTGTAGACAGGCGATTATAGCACTCTGACTACCGATAAATACTACCACACATTGCTATAATCGCCATAGAATCTCCTCTTTTCTGAAAGCAGTGATTGCAATGGATTCTGCATATGTCCTCCTGCATTCTAACTGGGAAAGGGTGTTGATTTGATGTGGAATGAATGTTTCAGATTGGAAATAAGCATCTAGATCGGTAAGAATATGTAAATGATTACAATTTTTAATAATTACAAAATAAAGTAAGATAGAATAAATAAAAAAGGATAGGTTTAAGGATGTAATTTTAAATTTACATTTGATTTGATTCATTTCAATATCAATTCACAAAGTGTTCCATGAAGACCATACGTTTATTTGCCTCGTTTGTTTGCCTAGTTAATTTAATTCGTTATATGGTGTACCATGAGTTGTACGTAGAGTACATGAAGTAATACTCAATGTGTGTCAAAGGTGTCCAGGAAGCCTCTATACAATTTCAGAAATATATTACAATGGCAAATGAAAAGAAAACAGAAAATTAAAAATTATTACTAAATAAGTCGTTTATATTGTGATTTTGCATCGTTTAATTTTAATTTAATTTAATTTTATAGATTATATAGGACCATGAGTTGTACGGAGCACATTAAGATGGTACTCCTACCATGTTCGTTGCAGCATACGTTCATCAATGGAAGCAATGCTTCAGATGAGTCATGTTTCGTACCATTGTTCGATATCTTTAATATAACCCCAAAGAAAAAGTCGAAGGGAGTGATATCTGTTGTTCGAGGTATCCAGGGTTATGTTAAAGATATCAAACAGATCTAATGTTGATATCTTTATAAATCATGTCTATAAAACATGTCTAATCTGAAGCAGATGATTACTGATGGCATTGATGAGGATATGCTACAACGAACATGGCAAGAGTACCATCTTAAAGTGCTTCAAGCAACTCATGATGACCATATAATGTATTAAATTTAATTAAATTAACATTAAAAGAGGCAAAATTCTAATACATATAACATATTTAGTATAGAGACTTCATGGACACCCTGTACATTGGGTATTACTGATTCTTAATAGTACAATATTTGTGCTTTTTTTTTTTTTTTTTTTTTATCAAAGGCACATCTACCGAAGAAATTTATTTCGACTTTTCTTTTTTTATAAATTTATTTTACCAAATTATTCTCCATGACATTATTGCGGAATTGACGGATGACGAATAGCAACTATCCAATAGAATAATTTATTTTATTACAACCCAGCATTAAAGCATAAGCTAATATTTATTTGATTGCAATTTATGAAAAGTTAACTTATCCTGCAAATAGTTGATGGATCTGTGAGTTTTCAACTAATGAAAAATGAAGCATGCATTATTTTACGATGTATAAATTTATAACGTATAAAATTTATATTTAATATATGAATGAATGTAAGCTATGTAAAAATATTTATACATTTGAAATGCATTTGACGAATTGCAATATTTTTTATCAACTTATTCATTGGTTTTAGTATTTGAGGTTTAGTATCTAATTACATCTAACATTTACTTTTGGGGTTTACCTTTAAGGTTTAGTACAATTACATTTGGGGTTCAGTATCTTAATTTTATAGAATTTCTCATGTATAATAATAAGAACGTTGTTAATTGATGTTGTAGATTGCGAAGATTGGATACCGTATATTTCTGAATATAAGCCGTTCCGTGTATAAGCTGATAATGCAGTTTTTTCTCAAAAAATATACCTGAAACTCAAAACTCGTATGTATCGTTATTATTAAGACTGAGATGTCGTATATTTCTGAATATAAGCCGATCCATGTATGAACGGACCGTGCGGTTTTTCATTAAAAAATTTATCAAAATTCAAAACTCATATATATCGTTATTATTAAGATTGGGATACCGTATATTTCTGAATATAAGTAGATCTGTGCATAAGCCGACAGGCGGGTTTTCTTCGAAAAATTTACACGAAGTTCAAAACTCGTATATAAGTCGGAATGAAAAAAAAAAAAAAAAAGATTTTATATTTGAAGAGTACATAAATTCTAGTGAATCGAAAGTGATGATGATATGAATCCTTACATTTCAATGAGTGAAATTGAACTATTCAGAAGCTCGGATTTTGGCATGGACTTTGAATGATTTTATGCGGCTTTATTTTTTTTCTTTTTGCATAAAAGTTGCATTATATACTTCGAAAAAGTAAATTAAGAGATTAAGTAATTTTAATTTTCCATTGTTATTCTTATATACTAACTAGCAATAGCATAGTTTTCGTTTCAACTACTATGCAACAAAGCTGCAATAAAAACAATTTCGAAAATAAAACAAATAATTTTCATAGAAAGAATAACTTAATTTTAAATGAAATGTGGTTATTTTGTTTTCATAAGCTTAAGAAATATCAACTAAGGAAATAAAAACGTTTTATATTATAGACTTATCGCTTGTGCCCGCCTTACGGAAAAGTACTGACGTTTTTTTGTGAAATTATAGAATCCAATAGAATAAGCCGATCTCGTAATTTATTTTTACAAAAGTTTTAAAAGTTTCGGTTTATACACACAAAAATATACGGCGTGACCGACTCGTGGCTCAGTGGCAACATGCACCGCTGGTGAGCATTAGGGTATGAGGTTCCATCCGCTGGCGGCTTTGTTGTAAATACTGTTCCAAAAACGAGGAGGCTCGATGGCGTTTGTGATGTGCCTCATTCGTCAGACTACCTGGTGGGAGTTTACGGGTTTTTCTATCCTACATTACGCAAATGTGGTGTAGCTTCCCTTAAAAGTCTTCCCAGAAGGCATTGCTCTCCTTCTTCAGCAGCTCGAAGCCAAGTCAGACTTCTACCTACAGGAGGCTCCATCTTAACGGAAGTTGCTCTCCCTTTCCCTGCATCCATAAGTAGAATAACTACTCATATGGTGTCCGTCACGCTATGCCGGACACTGAGGGTTAGTCACAACAACATATATGGCGTATTATCACCTATCGGCAATTTATTGTATTTTCCTGAACATTATATTTCTAAATAATTCTTAATGTTATATTTTACTTGAATATTGGTATTTTCCAGAAGGCAGGAGCTTCTCTTGTTCATTCTAGGGCAGTAGTCATGAGTCACTCAAGAGTTTTTTGTAATTCAGCATTGAAATAAATAACTCAATTTTTTCCTGCACTGAAAAAAAAGGAGGAAATTAACGTGTGTCTGTCTGAATCATAGATGTGACGAATTGGAAACAGCGAGTTCTGGGGATCTAATTTAGAAAATTATTGTTATTAGAACTATCAGAAAAGTGACCCCAAGAACACACCCCTACTAGTGTCAATCCCCTGAGATGAACTCTGGATAAAAATGAATCTGGTACAATTCAGAAGTTGGCAAATAGGAATAAAAAGCCCAGCATTCAAAAATAACATTTCCACAACATCCGAAATTATATGCGCAATATAAGGCATATTTTCCGATACTTATTTCATTTAGAACAAGTAATATAAAAAAAAAAATTTTTAAAGTCAATTCCTACTTTTTTTTCACTCTATTGCAGAAAAGTCCTTTACAAATAATGTTGAAATTTTCCTCTTACCTCTGGCGCACTCTATTATTAGATTCATGCAACTTAAATCTAAAAAAAAAAAAAACTAAAATTAAATAATTGAATTTATTTAATGAATTAATATTTGAAAAAAAACTGTATTAACATCCAGTGTCGTCCACTACAAGTTTAAAAAAAATGTATTTGAACTTGAGTGGATGAATAAAAAGTATTTTATGAACGATTGAAAATGTGAACAAGATATATATAGGGAGAGTGTGAACTATATAGGAAGATATATATAGGAATTGAAAAAAAAAAGAACAAATTTCCTCAGCTATCACCACTACATTGAGATAAAAACAAAAAGTTAATCGATTCTTGCATTTTTGATTAATCAGTTGATGCCGAGGTGAAAGGAAAAAAAAACACTCAGTTTACCTTTCACATAGTGATTTAATGGAGGGAAATATTGAATCTTATCCGGTGCTGGACCAGTGACAGCGTAATTAATCACAGCATTTCAGCAAACACAAGTATTAAAAAAATAAAATAACAAATCTCGAGTGATTAAATAGGATTGAGATCTCAGAAAATAAATGCTGTTTCTTAAGAATTTAGAAAAGGCTTGAGATAATTTGGGGATAGTTAGGTTTTCTTCTCTACGGTTATTCTTTACATACTTTAAGTTAATTAGACTGGAACCTATTGTTTAACGTGGATTCCGAATCACTAACAAGCACTCAGGCCCCCTCCAGGATTCAAACCTGAAGCCTGTGGTACCGAAGGCCAGAGCGATAGCCAATTGGCAATCCGATTGTATATGGGTCTAGGTTCAAAATCTAAGTTATGTCGTACCAAAAGCTTCAGCGCAGTGATTTCCAAATTTCTTTTTCTTACTCCCTTCTCAGGAAAAAATTATCTTTCGCTCCCCTAAAAATATACCTTGTTGAAGCGAACAAATAGAAAGATATTGTAAAAACAAAATTATGTATCCATATGTACATACACGTCTTAAAAGATAATAAATAAAGATACTATAAGCAATACATTTTGAAGCCTGAAATTATAAAATTATTTATTAAAACTGAACCTAGTATTACACTCATGCCCATAAATTAACGATAATGAAGTTCAGGCAAAGAAAGAGACAGAAGCAAAACAAATTTGACTTATTTGTAAAGTCTATTTATTAAACAAAAGGTAAAGAGCAAAAAAGATGCTATATGTTTGACATAATTAATAAAAATTACGATTTTTACTCCCTGGAGCAAATTTCAAAAAAGAACCTATTTACAAAAAACAGTATAACATGGTTAGTATGGTTAATATGGAGTATGTCTCCCGGACGATGCAATACAGGCCTTACAACGCCTAGGCATGCTGAGTATCAAATTATCAATCTGATCTTGGGGAATATTACACCACTCATCAAGCAATGCCCTCCGAAGTTCCGGTTGACAGGTGGGAGGGGGTTGACGGGCTGCAATTCGTCGGCCAAGCATATCCCACACATGCTCTATTGGATTCAAGTCCGGTGAGTATGCTGGCCAATCCATACGGGTGATATCCTCCAATTGAAGGCATTCGTCTAAAATGTTTGCATGGTGAGGACGGGCGTTGTCATCCATAAACAGAAATTCAGCACCCATGGTGCCCAGAAACAAACGTACATGTTGTTCCAGAATGACATCCCGATAGATGTGGCCTGTCATCGTTACACTCTGAACATGCAGGTCAGTTCTGGAACCAAGAATAATTCCTCCCCAAACGAGCCATCCTGCACCACCGTTACGGTGTCGTTCAATGGTGTTCTCTTGGTGGTAACGAGTACCTGGCGCTCTCCATATGAAAGTCCGGCGAGAATCAGATTGCAAACTAAACCTGGACTCGTCGGAAAACATCACACCAGACCACTGTTGCGGTGTCCCCAATGCACGCTCTCTACTCCAGGTTAATCGCAGGCAACAGTGAGTTGCGGTAAGTGGAACGCATCTGACAGGCCTACGAGCGTATAGACCAATGTGCCCTAAGCGTCTGTACACGGTCTGCCTTGAAACTGTCGTACCGGTAGCTGAAGAGAGCTGACGAAACAGGTCTGATGCTGCGCTCCGTCTGTTTCTTTTGGCAGTAACTGCTAAATACCGGTCCTCACTCGGCGTTGTAACTCGGGGGCGACCTGTGCTGTGACATCTACTCACATTACCATCATCTTGGAATCGTTGCCAAAGCCTGGAGATGACACTCTGGGCGATTCCAAGTTCCTCAGATACTTCTAGCTGGGTACGTCCACATTCCAGTCGTCCGATAATTCTACCACGTAAAAAATCATCCAAGGCTTCCTTTGTGCCATAACTATGCGGTTATTGCACTGAAAGGCTTTTAAAGCGCTTGTGAGCAATTTCACTTCTTTGCCACCATTCCTTATATACCCCTCGCTTACACTTTCGTCATTGTGACGTACTATCCGCGCCATCTGGTGGTTTCCTGTAATTTGCATATTCTTCTTCAAGATGTGTGTGATAATTCTACAGGTGAAATTTTTATTTTAGAGTTCAATTTCTGTGTGATTCTGAATTATCCTTAATTTATGGACATGAGTGTTTTGGGCCCATTAATTCAGATACACCTTCAAAAGTAAAAGCAATACATATTTGATAAATATATATTAACTGACATTAAAAAATAAGTTATTTGTAAAATATCTGATAATATCAAAGTCATATCTCATGATTGTAGTTTTGAATTTAAGTGATTCATCATTTAATATGGTTTTATGCCAACTTATTTATCCCTAAATAAATTAGTAAAGATCTTTAATGCTATTTAAAACACAGTAAATACATAAAAAATCTCTAGCTCTTTATGCCACAGTTTCGGGGTCGAGTCCCGGTGGTGCCAGGGATGTTTATAGTGGTTCGGAATCCTCTTTAAACCGTAGGCTCATATCTAATATGATTGTAGAGAGTTGAACGTAGGGTTGACAACCCCATATTGTAAAAAGAAAACATATTCGGTCTTAAAATCTGCCAGCAGGCATACGGACTTGGCCCGCCATCGGGCTGTTGCGCCAATGAAGATTTGATTTGTAGCTCTACTGTCATTTTGTGCACACTTTGGGCTAATTAGACCGGGACCTACAGTTTAACGTGGATTCCAAACCACTCACAAATATCCATGCCATCGCCAGGAATCGAACGTGAAGTTTGTGGTACCAACGGCCAGATCGCTAGCCAATTGGCCATCAGGCCACACACGAATGATGACGAAGTACATAATGAAAAAAAAAGGAAAAAAAATACGAGAGAAGTCTATTTGCAAACCTTTGGGGGCCTGATGGCTGAGTGGCTAACGCTCTGGCGCTCTGTACCACAAGTTTCGGGTTCAAATCACGCTTGGGCTATGGATATTTGTAGTGGTTCGGAATCCACTTTTAAGCCGTAGGTCCCGGTCTCATATGACTGTTGAACGCCACAGAGTCCAATCAAACCAATATCATTCACAAATTGGAAATTGGCTACTCACTAGGCATAGTGATGGTGTGGTGTGGTGTAGTAGTAGTATTTGCAAAACATTAGGCCTTAAATATTTTTTTTAACATCGAAACAATATATTTATCAACTAAAATTTCTACAATTGGTAGTTATACGCAGCCATAACTGCGCATGCGTAATTCACTCAATAAAAGTGTTACTTAGCAAGTAAAGATTTTATAGAGGAAAAAAAACTTGGGTTTAAATTAAAGTAGCAACACAAATTTTGAATACGCTTTGTTAAAGGTGTTGTTGTGAAAGCTTACAATTCTAACGGTTTTCATTCCGCCCCCTTTAAAAAACTATGTGGTTTTAAAAATTTACAAATTCAAATGTGCAACCGGGGCCGAAATGCCTTGTAGGCAAAACTATGAAATGTGTCTTCTCACTTAAAAAACTAATAATCTGCGATTGCATGTTTGGATATCGTTAAGAGCACTTTTCTGAGCATCTGAAATTGTATTCATTATTCATGGAAAGAAGAATGCATCTCCGCGTTCGAAGCTATTATTCAATTTTTTGGGGCTTGTACACAGCGGCTGATAATTTAGAAGTTTTGTTTCGTTTCGTCTCATTCCAAATTAAGCGAACACAACAAAAAACCCTTCTTTCAAACCTTGCACAATGGGACGAACGAAGAATAACCATTAAGAACATGCGGCAGTAAAAAAACAACACAACAAAGGGACGGGAATTTTGTTGGTTGGCTGTTTATGCGTTACCATGGCAACGCAAAACGCGCATCCCGCCTTCTTTCGAAACACAACAGAGAAAAAACCAAATGATATTCAGCACGAATTGATGCTTTTGATATCGAAGTGAACATTCTTTATTTTTAATCGCCGTGGTTCCAGTTAACTGACTTCATGTACGTAAGACGAAATTTAGCCCAAGTTTTTTTTTTTATTGTTATTTCTAGTGTTCTTAATAAATATTTCATGACTGATTTCTCATTAAAAAAGCAAGTAAAGCAGTAATTTCTTTTTTTTCTTTTTTTTTTTTTTTGGAAATATATATTGTATTAGTTGTTTGTTGAGTCAAGCAACTATTTATGTTACGAATTCAGTTGTTATTTTGAAAATGAACAGATTTATTATTATTCATTGAAAAGCAGATTGAAAATGATCTCGTTCGGTATTATTATTATTTTTGTTTTCAATATCGTCTGATTTTTTTTCATCTGATCACGTGATAATAGACGTTAGTATACAAATATACATTCGTTTTTCTGGTATACAGATATAGAAGGAGGGTATTTATATATAACATCCTGAACTTTATACATTATCAGCAACAAAGAGTATGGGTTTCTTATTTCTATATGTACATCTTAACACTAAAAAAACAGCATGTAAAATATGCATAAATTAGAATTCCGAATAAATTGATTACAAAAAAGCACGGTGTAACTAAAAAAATATCAATCAAATATCAATTTCAATAAAATAACAATCAAGCAACAATCCATAAATTTAATTATGCATGTTTTTAAAAATTCAGCTGAGGAAAAAAGTATACGTAGACTAGAAATATATATATTTTTATGAAATACATATCTTAATGAAATGTAAGAATACGTCCTGTTATAAGAAAATCGCAACAAAGATACATTTCAGTTTAGTTACATTATGTAAAATTCTACGAGATTTTTAGAGAAATTAATGTACAGTTGAAGTTGGAAAAATGTATGAAGTCCATATGATTCATTTCTTAGTAAAGGATGGGGCAAGCACTTTTTTTTCTATTACTCGTATTAATCGTCTGTTCATAGAACCAGGCAGAGCTTGGATGTTGTGCTGGTCAATGATTTTCCAGCAATTATTAATTGTGGTTTTTAGATCAGACTAGCTACTGTAAAACCAGAATGTAAAACCAGAATGTTTACAAGAATTCCGGGCATTCTGGGTCGACCCAGAATGCCCGAAAGGTTTACTCGTTGAATTCAGATCTGCACTTCAAGAGGGCCATTGAAGAGTTTTACCTCTTCAATGGCCCTCTTGAAGAGAGGATTTACCCTCCTAATGGCCCTCTTGAGAGGTTTTACCTCTTCAATGGCTACTTTGTAGATTACGAAGTATTCACAGACGCATTGTCTTGTTGAAATTTGTCTTCTTATGTAATCAGTAAACAACCTGCAACAAACTAGCTGCCAGAATGTCATGATATAACACGGAATCTACTTTAAACCGTAGTTCCCTACATATATGATTATATATATGTAATATGACTCTAGAGATTTGGGATTAGGGATGAACACCCTACCCCGTAAAAAGAAAACAACATCTCATGTTTCAGAATCTGTCAGGAGGCAGAAGGCCTTGGCGCACCATGGGACTGTCGCGCCATTGAAGAATAAGTATTAATTTTATGTCGCCAAAAATTTGCATGGTTTGAAATCGCAAAAAAAAAAAAAAAAAAAATTAAATTAATTTAAAAAATTTTCCTAATTTATCACTCCTTTTTTCGGTGCATTTATAAAAAGAAGTGATAAAACCCTCCTCTTTAGTGCGCATTATTTGTTAGGAAGCACTTCTCTTTAGTGCAAACTTCTTTCTGTACTCCTCTTTATCACTAAAACAAGAGCACATTATTATTTCACTTCTATCATGCCTATTAATGTGCCCAAGAAGTAAGATCAATTTTTTTTTCAAAAACTCTATATTTATTCTTCCGAATTTATTTCATCGCCTTCAAAGTAATCCCCTCCGAACACAATGCACTTATGCCAACGTTGTTTCCAATCCAATCAATACATGCTAAAAAGTCATTGGCCGGGATGGGCCTTCAAAATCGAATTCACGTCGAATCTCTTCAATCGCCTCAAAACGGTGTCCCCGGAGTGGTCTTTTGAGTTTATTGAATAGCCAGACGTCACAAGGTGTGGATACGGTGGTTGTGGAAAGATATGGATTTCATTTTTGGCGAAAAATTCACGAAGAATCAATGAAGTGAGCTGGCGCATTCAGTGTTTTCGGTACCCACAGAGATTTGACGCGTATGAGGCTCAACATTTAATTGGCCGATCCTTTTGAAATTCCAACACCATCAGCAAGGTCTCTAATTGTAAATCGATGGTTTGCAAGCACCAAATCTTTCATTTTTTGGACGTGAGCTTCGTCGGTTGTGGTTGATTGTTCGACCAGAGGGCTCTTCGTCTTTAACGCGTTCTCTGCCTATTTGAACTGTTTATACCACTTCTAAACATTTCTTTCCGATATAGGAACGTTTACCGAATGCCTTCTGTAACATTCTATACGTTTTCGCAAACAAAACTGAATGTAAGTTCTTTGCTCAATGAATTCAGACATTTCAAAAATCGCCGGAATCAGTTTTAGAGTCTCACAAAGCCGAGCGTAATTATATTAAATCAAATACATGACAATTTTCAAAAAATAAAAAAGCTTGTACTACTTACAATCTCGGTATATTTTAGTTAAAATCCGTATATACATATTCATAACTTGTCGAGCCGAGCTAACACTTATGAATATTTTGACGTCAAATCTCACGCAGATGTTAAGTACAGTGCCAACAACCTAAAAAAAAAAAAATAAAAAAATAAAATTCCATATGACCCGGGAATTTAAAATTGAAAATTGGTCTTACTTTTTGAACACGGTAGTACTTTTAAAAATAATTTTACATTAAATGGAGCTGATAATTTTTATGTTTTTTGTGAATTCATTTGTTTGGTATGAATATTTTAAAAAAGAGGAAATTTCAACATAACGAGAAAACTGAGGAAAAAAAGAAATGCAAATATTTTTAATTTTGATCGAAATAGAAATTGATAGAAATTTTGAAAAACTGATTGAAAAATTTGATAAAAATCGGAATTTGTCTTTAGTAATCGAAGTTTAGTTTTTTTTTTAATTCTTCTTCAATGGCGCAATAGCCCTATAGTAGGCCAAGGCCATTTGCCTGCTGAAAGATTCCGAAACATGAGATGTTCTCTTTTTACTGGGTAAGGATGTCAGCCCTATGCCCAACAGTCATATTAGACAGGGACCTAGGGTTTAAAGTGGATTCCGAACCACTAAAAACATCCATGGCACCGCCGGGTCTCTAGTCCGAAACCTGTGGTATTGATCCCCAGAGCGTTAGTCACCCGGCCATCAGACCCTTTTTTAAAATTATCAGCTGAATAACCGCCATTATTTGAGTGATGTAAAATTCAACTAACTATTTGATAACAATTTATCAAAATTTATTACCATTGTATTAATATAAAATGTGAAAGGAATTATATAATTATTAATTTTTATTTGTATGCGAAAATCTATTAATGTAAGGTTTATTGAACAAAGCAAAGTAATAAGTAAAGCCATGTTTATTTAAAAGTCAGTTATATTCAAACAAGTCAAATTAAAATTATAATAATAACATTATAATAATAATATTTGCTTTAATTCTTGAATGAAAACAGCCTTTCAAAAACGAAACTCGTTGTAAATAAATTTAAACTTCTACAGTAAAAAATTTAAATTAATACAACCTTGAAATTGTATTGCATAAAGTTTTAAAAATGCCGTTCACTAAGCAAGAAGAATAAGCATATAGATGGAAATTAACATTGCCTTTTAATAAATTTAAATTAATATTTATTATTAATTACATTACCTATAAGAGGTAAATAAAGTTGTATGAAAAATGCTTAAAGCTATTTCACCAGAATTTGAAAATATTATCAGCAACCTTTTTTTATATTAAATCAAATACATGACAATTTTCAAAAAATAAAAAAGCTTGTACTACTTACAACCTTGGTATATTTTAGTTAAAATCCGTATATACATATTCATAACTGGCACATCCATTGATTATGAAGCTCTGAATTTGACTATACATTTTATATATATATATATTAATTTAATAGTTTTTGTTTCAAGTAAAATCATGATTTATAAATATTTTTTTATCCCACTTGATCGACAGCCAAGACCAAGTCAATGAAGTCAATGAATAGACCAAGTCAATGAAGCCGTATGGTCTCATGGAAGCAGGGGGCGGCAGCGTCTGTTGTGATGGAGCACCCGTAGGTAGAAATCTGACTTGGCTCCGTGACGTTGAAGAAAGAGGACTTTTATGGAGGGATCTCCCTCATTTGCGTATTGTATGACAGAAAACCTGGAAAAATTCTCACCAAGTAGTCCGACGAATGAGGCAAGAGACTGAATATCCCAAACGCCAACGAGTCTCCTCGTTTTTTGAAACAGTGTCTACAACAATGCCACCAGCGGATTGAGTCTCCGCCACTGAGCCCCGAGTCGAGCAATAAAAAATGTAAAGTTATGATGAAACTCCTTTAAACATTTTTCTTTTTAAATATTATTACCTACAAAATATATGGCCATTGTTTTGGGAGAGTAGGTCAGCGATGTAATGGACCACTTTCAACGTTTCTTATTGGTTTATTTACATATACTTTTTAAATTTCTTTCACGAGCTATTCGTATTGGTTTATTTAAATTTCTTTCACGTGCTGTTTTTTATTAAATTTCTATCACGAGCGTTTTTATAAAATCACTTGGAATTCTACAGTTCATTTTTTAAAAATTTGTTTCCCTTCCTTTTTTAAAAAATCGTTTGGAATTATAAATATTTTTTTATTCTTCAATCTGTTTTCTTTTTTCTCTTTTAAACAATACCTCATGAACTCAATTTGTTGCCTGAATATGATTTATTAATACTTTACAAACTATTTTAAAATATTTTAAATTGTTTTTAACATTAATTATGTAACACATGGATTTATTTATAACTATGGAATCAGAATAAAGACATATCTTTAGTACTTTAAAACTGCATTCACCCCAAGGTACATGAAACGTCGACCCGTCACAAACTTCAGATTTGTGTTTGGCTGATACTTCTAGCTTTGTGTGAATGTAGCTTAAGTGATAAATTCAAATTGTTTGCAAGTATTATTTGTGTTTGCAAAAACAATCTGTAAATAGAAATGGGAAAGTTCAAAATATTGGATTGGTTAATATTGATTATTTGGATCCCCGAAACCTATTCCGTCATTCCTTAAAAAAGCGAGAGAAATTTGAGGAAGCTATCTTTTAGTCCATTTGGTAATGTAAATGATAAATTTAACATTTACGTTCTATCACAATCTTCATCAAACCTACTCGCTTTTCAAATCAGTGATTGTAAAATTTCGTTGTGGCACTGCCACAAGTTCCGGGTTCTAGTCCCAGTGGTGCCATGGATGTTTGTGATGGTTCGGAATCCACTTTAAACAGTAGGTCCCTTTTTAATATGATTGTAGAGTGTTGCGCTGACAACTCTAATCCGTAAGAAAAAAAAATTCATGTTCCGGAATCTGCCAGTAGGCAGACAGCCTTCGCCTATCATGGGGATGTCAAGCCATTTCAGAAGAAGATTGTAAAACTTATATAACTATTTTTCGTTTTTAAATTAAGAAAAATACATACAGAAACTTCAATTTACAATTCGTCTATTTAAAATAAATTATACGAGGAATTTTCAAACGCAAATTAAATTTTTTAAAGGAATTCCACGTTCAGGCTATTCAAAATCATTCTACCCAAAACCAAATGATCTCTATCATAAATTCTTCAATGGGATTGAACGGCGTTCTGGCCTTTGGTACCACAGACTTCAGGTTCGAATCCTGGCGGTGGTTTAGATGTTTGTGAGGGGTTCAGAATCCACGTTAAACTCTAGGTTGTGGTCTAATTAGCCCAAAGTGTGCACAAAATGACCGTAGAACGACAAATCAGACCCCTGGGATAGATTAATTGTTTTAAAGTTTTTAATTTTTTACACACTTGAGGCTAATTAGATCGAGACCTACAGTTTAACGGGGATTCTGAACCCCTAAAACATCCAAGCCACCGCCAAGATTCGAAACTGAAGCCTGTGATAACAAAGACCAGAGCGCTAGCCAATTAGCCAACAGGCCACTATCTTTTTAAAGGAGTAAGTACAATGCATATCGCCAATGACAAGAATATATTAAATGAAATAATCTGTTAGTTGCATGTATGGGTTTTATGCTACGAATTAGGTATTAACCAAGTTCTAAAATGATAAAAAAAATGTACATGCAAAACTATTCAATATAAAGACAATCAGTGATTTGAAACTAAAATCAAAATCGACTCATTCTTTTGGAATTTAATGAAATAAAATAAATGTTTCCCTACATTTCCCTTTACTTTTTATATTTTCCCTAAATCCTTCCCTACTCTTTTTTTAAAACTTATTCGAGGCGGACTTCGCTGACTGAAAACTGTCTTTCTCATTAAGTATCCTCATTGGATATGGCTGAACAAATATTTGGCCAATTGTTACAGCGATTTGTAAAACGATAGAGATTGGACTGATTGATCTTTACAACAATTTGTAATGTATCTCACTTCATTTATAAAACCGCAACCGCAATTAGTTCTGCCATTGATTCCTTCCTCCACAGAACAGGCGTTTGCAGATAATGTTTTAATCCATACTATCGATTCTCTTTTTTTTCCCCCTCAGATAAATAGCCCGGACATTGTTTATTTGCCGGACTGTAATTTCAGGGTGGCGTGACAGTTATTAAGATTCATTAGGGGCAACAACTGACCAATTAAGGAACGTATATTGTTTCCTTGTGATTGCTTATTGGTTTCACTCACGATTTCCATTCGAAGAAGTGATTGGCTGTTCGAGTTAGAATTCGCAGGCGCGTGCAGCGATTTGTTGTAATTTTAGAGACGGTTGATTTGAAGGAGGTTGACCACCTGAAGTGTAATTGTATACAGTCTTTGCATACTTTTTACCAGTTTTAAATCAATCAATAATTTCTGATTTACAAGTAAAAAAAAACATTTTTACAATTATTATAAAATTTAATTTAATTAATTTTAATTTAAGAAAATAAGGTTGTTTCATTCAATGAATTGAGAAACAAAGAGAGAAATATTTTTTTATATTTATTTGGTTGTTTTTTCTCTCAAAAATCTCAAGCTTGTGTTTGAAACTATACGCCTTCTAAAATAAAACAAGTAATATAAAAAAAAAAAATTTAAAAGTCAATTCCTACTTTTTTTCACTATATTGCAGAAAGTCCTTTATAAATAATTTTCATTCATTTTTTTTAAGTTTATCTGGCGCCATCAATTGGTAGATACATGCAACTTAAATCTAAAAAAAAAATAAAATTAATGAATTAAATTTAATTAATGAATTAATATTTGAAAAAACTGTATCAACATCCAGTGTCATCCACTACAAGTTCAAAAAAATGTATTTGAACTTGAGTGAATGAATAAAAAGTATTTTATGAACGATTGAAAATTTGAACAAGATATATAGAGGGAGAGTGTGAGCTAAAAGAAGGAATTGAAAAATTACTCCAATATTTAAAAATTGAACGGAATTTGATACAATGCATCTTCTAAAATAATAAATTATTCCAATATTTATAAATTGAACGGAATTAGATATAAATTTGTTAACTGCATTTGATAGAATTTTGACGGAAAGATAATTAATCAATGATATTCAAATATTTGAACTAATTTGATCGTTTTTATTCGATAATATCTCAGAGATCAGTTAGAAAAATCTTTTTTTTTCTATTTATTATCCTTATTTTGATGTTATCTAATAGCCAATTGGCTAGCGCACCAGCCTTTGAGATTACAGTCTTCAGGTTCGAATCCTTTAACTTTCGGGGTTTAAAATTTTATCAATAATGAAAACAATAATAACTTTTTAATGAAATTTTTTCCTTGTCATATAGTTTTTCTCGCGTATCACAAATCCTTCCTACGCAGTGGGCATAAAATAACATTTCCTAAGCCAAATTTCGTTAGGAAATTTCATTCCTAAACCAAATTCAAATTTCAATATTAATTCATCAGGCATGGGGACATGAATTCCGTGAAAAAATAATATTGATGGTCGACAATGGGAGAGATTTTCGCACTGGTGTCACTTACGTACTGTACAATTTACACAAACTAGAGTTGTTAGTTAATATTTTCCGTCGGAATAATCGTCTCTTTTCCTGGACATCATCCCGTATGGCCTTAGGCTGTGAAAGTTCCTTAAACGCACTGAGTAAGTCTCGATGTTACAAACCAGCGTTCCTTGAAAGAGAACATAAGAAAGTCTGTTACACATATCCAACGATGATAGTTTAAGTGCAGTAGTAGAGAACGTCTCACATCGAATGCACTATCTTGTACACAGAGAAGATCAGCGGAATGAAAATATTGAGCGTGGTTCAGGGAGAACTTAATGTTGATTAATGAACTATTAGTTTCTGCCACTTTCATGCTATTGGTCATTTATGCATGTTCATTATATATTATCAGATTTTCAATGAAATTTTAATGCGATTCCAATTCTCGACTCCTTGTTCCCGTTTCCGACTCCCCACATCTAGCGGCAACATGTTCAGCCTTGTCAGCAGGCATCGGTGATTATTTAGTTGACTACTTGTATTCAACGAGTAGACTTGGATGAATTATTAATTGATTGCTTGTCTTCAATGTCAGCTTTGATGATTATTTAGTTGACTACTTATCTTCAACGAGTCAACTTTGATAATTATTTTGTAGATTACTTATCTTCAACGAGTAAAGTTAGTGTTATTTTCCTGTCTCCACTTTCTTATTGTATAGGAAGTACAATAGACATCATGCCGATGGATAGAATTTTTATGAGGGAGATTGAAAACGATCATATAGTTGTAGGATGAAGTTGTACTGTTGTAAGAGGAAGGAACATGCCGATAAGCATTTAAGAAATATTAGTTGGAAATAAGTAGGAAATAGTGTGAGGAGTAGTAAACTGGTGTGATTTTAAGGCTCTTGAGCAGGTTTTGGTTTGGTTTGTCGCTCTACGGTCATGTTGTGCACACTTTTTGCACAGTTTAAGCTGTTGAACAGGAGGAAAATAATAATTTATATACATAATAATGTGTATTTTATGTATCACCTTCATTTTAACGAAATACATAGTTCAGCCAATTGCTACTACCCGTTTTTTCTTGAAATTTTAACTATAATACTTTTCGAAATTCATTAATTAGAAAAAAAACTTGTACTTCATTTAAAAAAATATTTTTCACGTTAATAAAATTATTATTTATTTAATTTAAAAAAAACACTGTATACTCTTCTGTAAATAATTAAAAAATGTATCATAATTTTTCAAGTTGTCAAATAATTTGTGAAATGGACCACTCATAAATCTTTTACTCAATAGGGGTTATACCCAAAATAGTTTTGTTTGTTTACGTTTTAGTCTTAGAAGGACTGCACAAATTTATGCAGTTTATTTGAAACTCAACTTGAGGCTCAACTGTGGATAGCTACCTAATTGGAGCTTGACGAGTAAACGTCGATGGTTATTTAGTTGATTGATTGTCTTCAACGCCTCAACTTTGATGATCATTTAGTTGACTGATTGTCTTCAACCACTCAACTTTGATGATTATTTAATTGTCTGATTGTCTTCAACCACTCAACTTTGATGATTATTTAGTTGACTGATTGTCATCAAGGAGTCTTAATTTATTTATTTTTTGTCGAAACAAATTATTCACCAAACAAAAAAACGCGTGAAGTCTGAAGGTTTTTTTTTATTTGACTGGCTCTCTCATTTTAATCACTGACTATTTTGTTCCAAACGGTAGATTATTGTCCTAGATTATTCTAAAAAATTTTGTAATATGTAAAAATGTGTAAGATGGACTAATTGTATTTACTGAAAATATAAAGAAATCGTGTGTTTTCTAAGATTATATAATATTATCATATGTAATTTAATCTCAACTCTCTATGGCCACTTATATTTACCTTATTTTTATTTTGTCTATTTATTGTTTGTTGCGTTTTTTTATGAGAGCTCATTGTTCACGTAAAAAAAATATAATGTATTTAAAAAAAAAAGTTTTTTTCTTCGTTTAAAAAAAAAAAAAACGTCACTCAAGAACTCCAATTGCAATAAAGCCCATTTAAACTAATTGTATTAGACTAAGAAATGTACTTTGAACTTTTAGAAAAAATATTGTTAAACATGAAATAAAGGTTGTAAAGAGTTTTGTTTAAAAAAATTGGATTTTGAACGATATAACAAGCATTGTATATATAATATACAAGCATTGTATATATAATATACAAGCATTGTATATATAATATACAAGCATTGTATATATAATATAATGTATTTAATGAAAAATAGTTTTTTTCTTTGTTTTAAAAAAAGTGACACTCAAGAACTAAAATTGCGAATAAAGCCCATTGAAACTAGTTTTGTTAGACTAAGCAATGTTCTTTGAACTTTTTGAAAATATATTGTTGAACATGAAATAATAGTTGCAAAGAGTTTTGTATAAAAGAGTTGTATTTTGAACTATATAACATACTACATGCATATGAGTATACATGTATTTTATTATAAGATGGGAGATCGAGGTTTGTAAAAAGCTTTTTAATAGTTGACATGATTAGGTTTAGGGGGTAGGGACTGATGATCGAGTAACTAGCAATCTGGCTCTCGGTGGTAAAAGTTTCGGATTCGAGTCCCTGCTGCACCATGGATGTTTGCAATTGTGCGGAATCCCCTTTAAGCCGTAGGTCCTGATCTAATGTCTAATATGACTGTTGGGGTAGTGCTGACAACCCTACCCTGTTACAGAACTTTGTGAGATTTCTGCCTACGGGTGTTCCATCATAACAGAAGCTGCCCCCCTTTCCATGAGAGGTTCTTGGACTAGGTCTTGATGTTGCTATCTACCAAATGAGATAAGAAAAAAGTGGATTTAGGAAGTGGATCTTTTATGTATTTAAAATTCATTCTAAAATTGCGCGATTTGTGTTTAAATAAGGTTTTCTTTTGTGACGATATTAGTTCTTAACTGGAATTTTACAATGCGCGAGCCAATGTAAGCATCGTTGCTGTAAACACCAATATCACGATGTCAAATTTCGTTGCCATGTTAAAACTCATCAATGACAATTGTTCAAAAAAATTCTTAAATGTATACGTCGATGTAAACTATGTTTTTCCAGTGATTATTCAGTGATGAATAGGACAAATCCATGACTTCCCTTCAGGACAATTGACTGTCATTGTCAGGAAAGACGAAACCTCACCGACTAAAATCTGAATAGATAAGATATTACAACGAACTTTTCATGTTACGAAAGTCATTACTAAGATCATTAAAGTCGTTTTTTCAAGATGCCATTTCTGAAGTGAATGCGATTATTCCTTTGAAATTTAATGGATGGACAGACTAACCAGATTTCGACAACAATGTGCCATTGTCCCACAAGTGTCATAAAATCATAGAGAGTGCATTTATTATGCAAACAAATTGGAAAATTATGACTTGTAGCATGCAAGTTATAAATCATAAGGGTTTTTACTGCTTGTGTATTAAGTTTCAAATGATTTTAAATCAAAGCAAGGACATATGCATTTCATGTTATGCATTTATTATTATAAATTGACTGCGTATGACCATAATTCTTAATGGATTCAGTAATCATTTCTAACTTTGGATAGCTTACAGAAAGCCATTATTATTAATGGAAATAAGCATTTTAAATTTTAGAAAAAAAGTTAATTGGAAAAACGCATTTAATTTAATCATAAGCGTTTTTGTTACATGATGATTTTGTATTTTTCATTAATATGAGATAGAACCATAAAAATAGAAATTTCAAAAAAAAAAAAAAAAAAAAAAAAAAAATTCTGATCTGTTCAATATGGAATTCAATATGAAAATTCTATGAAATTCTGATCAATATGGAAATTCTATATGGAAATATTAATACGGAAATTCTAAGGAATATGGAATTTAATATGGTAATTCTATATGGAAATATGAATATGGTAATTCTATATGGAAATATGAATAGGGTAATTCTATATGGAAATATCAATATTGAATTCAATTGGGAAATTCGGATCAACATGGTATTCAATATGGAAATATCAAATAGAGAAATTCTGATCTATATGGAATTCAATATGGAAATTCTATATGTTAATATCAACATGGAAATTGTGATCAATATGAAATTCAATATGGCAATTGTGATCATTATGAAATTCAATATGGAAATTGTGAACAATATGAAATTCAATATGGAAATTGTGATCATTATGAAATTCAATATGGAAATTCTGATCAATATGGAAATAACAACTTGGAAATTCTGATCAGTAGGGAATTTAATATGGAAATTTTGATCAATATGGAAATTCTATATGAAAATATCGACATAGAATTTCTGATCAAAATGGAAATAAATGCTTCCATATTGATCAAAATTTTTGAGTTACTTTCTGAAAGTCTGAGATTTCCTATAATTGCGTTTAGAAATATAGGAAATACTGATAAATATTTGTCAAAAGTAAGTTGATATTTAATTTCGTATCATAGTAAATATGATTTCCTCTACAGACAAGTTAAAAGCAGCAATAGTTACGATAAAAACGGTTTTTAATAAGAACATTTCTTCTTGCTTATAGCAAAAATTGTTTTTTAATTCTTCAAGCGAATTATTTATTTTTATTTACCACTTTGTGATAAACAGAGCGGAGAATTATAAAACAAAACATTTTTTTTTAAATAATTAATTGTTCGGTAGTTTTATTGACTCCTTCCCATTTGGAAATTAATTAATGGGATATTTTAAAATGATGCATTAAAAAGTATTCAATTTAAATGAGCAGGAAATGTAAGATTATTTTTCATCTAAATATTTATAAAATTGGCTTAATTTTAATTAAGTTTAATTGGATGATATTCTATCAGATCATTTTAAAAAAGATAATTATTGTATATTAAGTTTAAAAATCTTAATTGAAATAATAGATTTAATTTTATAGTAGGTTTTTTTTTTGTTTGTTACTTCAAAATTGTGTATTTCTCGTTAACATGAGATGAAACCATTAGAAAGGGAAATTAAAAATTTTTTTATTTTAAATGTTGTTATAAGTTATAAAATATTGCTAATTTAATTGTTAGGCTTCATTAACTTTAATTCACTTCTTAGATGTATGTTTAAGTTAATTAATGAAGCGAAGGCACTACTGAGTCCAAAAAGTAAGACCAGTTTTCAATTTAAATTTCTCAGGCACATGGTATTTCCTTTTTTAGGTTGCTAGAACTGTCTTTCATATCTGTGTGAAATTTTACGTCAAAATATCCATTAGTGTTTGAGTTACGCTTGACTTTGTGAGACGCTAAAAGTGATTCCGGCGATTTTTGAAATGTCTCTTCAATCGTCTCAAAACGGCGGCCTAGGAGTGGTTTTTTGAGTTTAGGGAATAGCCAGAAGTAGCACGATGCTAAATTAGGTGAATACGGTGGTTTTGGAACGATATGGGTTTCATTTTTAGCGAAACAGTCACGAAGAATCAATGCAGTGTGAGCTGGCTCATTCAGTGTTTTCAGTACCAATCAAGATTTGACGCGTTAGAGACCTAAAACATCTTTTAAAATGGAATTTTGAAATTCCAACATCATCAGCAAGGTCTCTAATTGTAAATCGACGGTTTGCAAGGCAACAAATCTTTAATTTTTTGGACGTGAGCTGCGTCGGTTGAGGTTGGTAGTCGACCAGAGGGCTCTTCGTCTTCAACGTGTTCTCTGCCTTCTTTGAACTGTTTTTACCACTTCTAAACAGTTCTTTGCGATATAGGAATGTTCACCGAATGCCTTCTGCAACATTCTATACGTTTCCGCAAACAAAATTTAACGCAAGTTCTTTCTCAATTAATTCAAACATTTCAAAAATCGCCAGAATCAGTTTTAAGCATCTCACAAAACCAAGCGTAACTCAAACACTAATGGATATTTTGGCGTTAAATTTCACACAGATGTCAAGGAGAGTGCCAGCTACATAAAAAAAAAAAATTGAAATACCATATGCACGGGAAATTTAAAATTAAAACTGGTCCTCCTTTTTGGACACTGTAGTATGTTTCGTGAACACATAGCCGATGAAAACTTAATTATAACTTGAAAACTCAAATAGCTTCAGTAACAGATGAATTCTGAGATCAGAATTAGTCTCCAGTTTCCCCATTTTTTATTATTTCGGCAACCGTGTGTTATAAGCGGTTCTGAGTTGAGTAACTATGGTACAAGAGGTTTTATGACTATGAAGAGCTGTGGTCTAAGGCTCCAAACTTGAAAGGCTTGAAAATTTGGAATTCAGGAAATCGGTATCCTAATATCTAGCTATGAAACATCTGAGATGGATAATTATGGTACAAGAGGTTCTAGGACTACTAAGAACTATGGTTCTAAGGCTCCAAAATTGAGAGGCTTGAAAATTTTGAATTCATAAAATCTGTGTCCTAATAGCTATTTATGAAACATCGGTATCTCGATTTTTAATGGCTCTAGAAAACAAATTCAAAATTATTTTCGAAAGTTAAAAGTTTGATTTTTAAATAAAACTATATTTAAAAATATTTCGATTTTTTTTTCTCCCACAAAAATTATGAGATTTGAACATGAATCTTATTCATACTTTTCCTTTCACACTTTTCTCGAAAACTGCATCATAAAATTATGTCTTCTGATCAACTTATACAAACTCCGAGCGAGGATTCTGATCCTGTGCAATTTTATCTAGAAATTTATATTCTGCATTACAAATGCAATCAAAATATAAAAACGAGCAATATGAAATAAATTTCTTCTTTATTTCCTGTAATGTAATTACGTAATAAATATAAATATATATTATAATTAAGTAATAATAAATATAACTCCTGGTCTAGTACAACTTTTTCTATTTATTTTTACTGTGAAGAATTTAAATTAAAACTAAATCTTTATTACAGTTGTCATGATAGATATTACATATTGCATGTACTTTTTCAGTTTTTTATTTAAAATAAATTATTTAAATTACCATCGATTATATAGGATTCAAGGGCAGTTTTTTCCAATGTGCTCAAAGAAAATAAAATGCATGATTACTCCTGATCTAGCTCAATTTTTTTTTTATTGTGAAGAATTTTAAATTAAAATTAAACCTTTATTATAGTAGTCATGATAAGTGTTAAATATTTCATGTACTTTTTCACTTTTTTACTTAAATACTTACTTTTTTATTTCTACTTACTTTTAAATACATTATTTAAATTAGTGTAGATTATGCAAGATTCAAGGGAATTTCTTTTTCAATGTGTTCCAAGAAAATAAAATGCACGATTAATCCTGGTCCAGCACAATGTTTTCTATTTTTATTTATTTATTTATTTTTTATTTTCTTTTTATTTATTTATTTATTTTTTTTACTGTGATGAATTTTAAATTAAAAATAAATTTTTATTATAGTTTTCATGATAAATATTACATACTGTATATACCTTTTTACTAAAATTAATTGTTCAAATTAGTATAGATTATGTAGGATTCAAGGCCATTTTTTCCCAATATCTGCCAAGAAACAAAATGCATGATTACTCCTGATCTAGCTCATTTTTTCTTTTTTCTACTGTAGAGTATTTTAAATTAAAAATAAATCTTTATTACAGTTGACATGATGGATATTACATATTGTATATGAATATTGCATATTGGATATTATTACATATTGGATATTGGATATTATTACATATTGTATATTGGATATTATTACATATTGTATATGCACTTTTTCACTTAAAATGAATTATTTAAATTATTATAAATTATGTAAGATTCAAGGGCATTTTTTTTCAAATAAGCTCCAAGAAAACGAAATGCATGATTACACCTTGTCTATGTCAATGTTTTTCTCTTTAGTTTTAATGTGAAGAATTTGAAATTAAAATTAAACCTTTATTATGATAGTCATGATTGATATTACATATTGTAGGATTACGTAGGATTCAAGGGCATTTATTTTCTAATGTGCTGAAATGCATGATCACTCTTGGTCTATCTCAATTTTTTTTAAATTTAATTTATTTATTTTACTGTGAAGAATTTAAATTAAAACTAAATCTTTATTATAGTTGTCATGATGGATATTACATATTGTATGTACTTTTACACTTTTTTACTAAAAATAAATTATTTAAATTAGCATAGATTATGTAGGATTCAAAGGCATTTTTTTTCCCAATGTGCTCAAAGAAAACAAAATGCATCATTACTCATGGTCTAGCTTATTTTATTTTTTTTTTTTTTACTATGAAATTTAAAATTAAAAATAAATCCTTACTATAGTTAATATCATAAATAATACATATTTTATGTACTTTTTGTTTTAAAATGAATTATTTAAATTAGCATAGATTATGTAGGATTCAAGGGCATTTTTTTGCACAAAGAAAAAAAAATGCATGTTTACACCGTCTATCTCAGTTTTCTCTATTTATTTTTAATATGAAGAATTTTAAATTAAAACTAAATCTTTAAAATCAGGAAAAAAAAAAAGATTATTTGAATATTTTCTTACGACAGTGACATAAATTCATATTCCATAAAAAGATGCTAATAATGCAAAGTTGTGATTGTTAATTATTTATTACATGGGCCTGAATGGCAGAATGGCTTGCGCCCTGGCGCTCGGTACCACAGGTTTCGGGTTCGAGTCCCGGAGGTGCCATGGTTGTTTGTAGTGGTTTGGAATCCACTTTAAAAAGTAGGTCCCGGTCCAATAGGATCGTAGAGCGTTGCGGGGGCATTGTTACTCCGCGTCCGTGACTTATCTTCAAGTTACACGCACCCCCTGGGTAATGCAAAGTGAGTACGTCTGTGCAGCACTTGCCTTAAGGCATCTAAGACCAAGCTGTCTGTGTTTGCCAGCGGCATTAGAAAAAAAAAAAAAATTATTTATTACAATTTCTATGATTTTATCTTACTTAAGTGCCAACCATGTTAATTTTTTCAATTCCTTCAATTAACTGACACTCTCCCTATATATATATATTGTTCATATTTTCAATCGTTCATAAAATACTTTTTATTCATACACTCCAGTTCAAATGCATTTTTTTTTAACTTGTAGTGGATGACACTCGATGTTAAATTAATTAATTAAATTTAATTTCAGTCATTAAATTTAATTCATTAATGTTAGTTTTTTTTAGATTTAAGTTGCATATATCTGTCTACTAGATGGCGCCAGATACACTAAAAAAAATGAACGAAAATTATTTATAAAGGATTTTCTGCAATAGAGTGAAAAAAAAGTAGGAAATGACTTCGGAATAAAAATTTTTTTATATTACTTGTTCTGTTATCAAAATCTTATTTCAAATAAAATCTATTGCTCTTCTAAGACTCTTAGAAACTGAGTTACTTGGTGAAGTGAATAACATGAAGCCAAATCTGTTTAATTGCGCAGAAGTCAATTTACTTATTAGATCCACTAAGCAAAATAAAGTATGAGTACTACGAGCTGAATCACAAGAAAAAGGCGGTAGAAAAGATAAATGATCTTCTTAAATGACAATGTTTGCACTTTGAATAGTATACTGTAAAAATTGACTGACCATGACATCAGACTGTTTATACGACTTCTAACGAAGTTTTTAATGCTTCGTTAGAAGTTGTATAAACAGTCTGATGTCATGGTTTGACAATTTTCAATTAGTTCAAAGTTTCAAAGACATGTAATTAGTCTTAAAGAAACAAGTAAATTTACTTCCAGAAAAGTTTTTAAACACAAGCGTTAGCATAATTCATGTTATTTTAGTTCGTACTGAAAACGATAGGACACTTGACTGAACAAAATCCCCCCCCCCTTTTAATTTTTATTTGCGATGCGAGTTAAATAGAAAATTATTTATTAATGAGGAAATACAAAGAAATAAACAAATATTAAACTAAACTTTCAATCATTCTGTCTTTTGTAACTAGGACACAAACTGAAAATGTTGAAATACCTTAAAATTCTAATTACTTACTAAACTTATTTTCTTAGAAGTTTTTATTTGGGCTGCTATTGCAATAATAATATAATTTCAGAATTTTAATTAATTACGTTTTTGTAAAGTAATAAATGACATTTATTCTGATAAATAATACCGCTTAAGAATATTTTAGAGCATTTTTTAATTGTTTTTTTTTAAACATCGTATCTAAGGATTTCAATATCGGACCAAAAGTTCAATTTTAGTAGAAATTTTAGAAAAAGAAAGAAAACACTGGTGTTTTTTTTTTTTTAAATTTTATTTACTAGTTTTATTAGAGAATGTAAATATCACAAAAAATTTGTAACTTATAAATTATAATAGTATATAAAGAATCACAAAAAAGTAAAGGAACAACCTATTTATTTAAATCACAAAAAAGTGTAAATATCACTATTCAGTCTGTGGTACTATTACAAATTTTTGAAATGTGATCTTAAAAAACATAATGCATCAATTATACTATCATTAAGCCTGGAACGTAATTTTGTGTAAAAATGACCAGCTGTCGAAAACGTTCTTTCAGCATCTACGCTAGTTGGTGGTACTGTAAGCAATGCGCGATATACTTTTTCCAAGTACTTAACTCTAAATCCCTCCTCTTCAAATAAATCTATTTCTCGTCGGATTGTTTTGGATATAGCTGATTTCTGTATTGTATTTTGGTTTGTTGACATTTTTTTAGTTATCGCCAATTCTAATTTTTGTTCAAGAGACAATTCCTTTTCACAATCGACATTAGTGTCATCATAATCTTCGATAACTGTAGCGAATTCTTCTGAATGTGGATAGGTTTGCGGGTAAAAATTTTAAGAAATTTTGCTATAAACTTGATCAAATTTGAATTGGTTAGTCTCTTTTCTTCTTTTTCATTCTCATTTTTAAAATCATTATAATTATGTAAATACCGTAAGACATTTCTAGTTTTCAGATAAGAATTCTATATTCACAAGTTTAAATATCGAAAAAAAGGTATTTAAACTTATGAATACTGGTATTACAAAATTGTACAAATGGCTCAAAATACCGGTATTTGGTATACCGGTATTGCGGTCAATCCCTAATCGTATCGAACAGTTAATACTAGAGAGTTTTTGCATACCGTACGTTAGTTACCGTAGGACGTCCGTTAGCTTTTTCTCCCTAGCGCGCATGCTCATAGGAAACTGAGCTACTAATTATGAGAAAACTAATTATGAAAAAAATTTAACCATAATATTATATTAGTTAAATTTCGTTGAAAAAATAACATTAAAACATTATTGTCCACAATAAATCATTAAGTCACAAAACTATTATATTTTGTATTTATTTACACATTTCCATGAACGATTTTTTTCCTTTGCTTATATAACGATTCGTTACATCGTTGTCATATTGTCTAAGCCAGGGGTGGCCAACCCTAATATTATTGAATATAACGCCTCGAATATTTTTCCGGCCCGTGAGATTTATTACACTTTTACAAAATATATTTATTTTATAATGACCAAAGTAGTGAATCCCAATGTATTAAAAAAATACGTTATATGTACATCTATATATTCAAAAGTTAACTGTCGAAATTATGAAAAAAAATGAACTTTGATTTTAAAATAATATTCTTACGAATATAGGACAGACACTGCCTGTTTTATTTATGAGTTTACAGTTATGAATTCGCAGACTAATTAAATTATATTCTGCGAACTCATGATGCGCGCGCATCTTGAAACAACTAATATAACGCGTTCTTTGTTTCACTTTAAGTGACCCCAATGACGCAGTGACCCTCCCTAGATACGCACAGTTGATTGCTGGTAGCAGAACAAACCAGACTCTTAGTTGTAATTGATAGCGCTTTTGGTTCAACTCACACCTGTGAATCGTTTTTTTTTTTTCTAAAATGAAATTGACCCGACACAAAACGCGCTCAAACATAACGGACTCTAACCTGCAGCATCCATTACGATGTGCAAATACCAAATGGAGATCGATTTGCAAAAGCTCAGTGAAAGAGTGGAGAAACAACTATCGCACTCGTAAAATAATTATTTTTTAAAGATTTCTTTTGTTTTGGTTTGACCACCCCTGTTTTAAAGCATTTTTTAATTGTTTTTTTAAACATCGTATCGAACAGTTACTAGTAATTAAGAGAAAAAAAATTTTACCGCAATATTATGTATCTAAATTTTGTTGAAAAAAAATAACATTAAAACATCATTGAACATAATAAATCGTTAAGTCACAAAATGATTTATTATATTTTGTATTTATTTTTAAATTTCCGTAAATGATTTTTTTTCCCTTTTGTTTATGTAACGATTCGTTACATCGTTGTTCGTTACATATTGCCTAAATAAACCTTCTTTCAAAAGCAACTAGGGAGGAATTTAATTTGTTACAGTTACGGTCAAAACAAATCATAAATGTTTGTAAAGCAAAGACGCATCGATAATTAAACGAATTTTACAAAAGGCAAAAAAAAAAAAAAAAAAAAAAAAAAAAAAAAAAAAAAAGCTTTACGTGTAAAAATGATTAAAGTAATTATTTTCTGCAAAATATAAATAATAAATGTGACAAAATCAATTTGCATAGCAATTTCCTTTGTAAGTCGTCTCAAAAAAATGCACGCTGAGTTCCTGTGGAATCTATATGTTAACAAAAGAGGAAATTATTGATAAACTAATTTACAAAAGCTTAAATCAGATTTGCAAATCTGGAATGAAAGCTTTTCATTGTTATATTTAATCTGGTTTGTTCTACTTCAACAAAAAGTCATGGCTGGTTTACTAAAATAAAAGTGATTTTTAAGAAAAAGGAATTAAATTTTAAACCAGGCCAATTTGTGTTATAGTTCATTGTTTAGATTTATACAATTTATTTTAGGAAACAAATGCTTCTCTATTTGATTGAGGAAAAGAAATTATTATTTACTTTTTGTTAATCAGACCAATTAATCGTTATAAAGCTTCAGACTAACAAACGCCAACCTTGTTCTTTCTCAAAATATTGTTTTTAGAATATAATGTTTTTGGACTGTTGTAAGATTTGCAATAACTATTTATTTGATATGCAGCATTTAAGAGTGATTCAGAGCGAATAAAATATTATTATACTCATTTTATGAATATTTTTTTTTAAATAATCATGGTTTAATTTAGCAACATTTATTAATGCAAACAATAAATAATCAATATTATTTTTTCAAGTTTTAAGCGATAGTTGAACGTTTTTCCTCGTAAAGCTATAACAATGTTCTTTTCTGAAATAAACAGACATTTAATTCTCAATCTATGATTTTAAACAAGGAAACAATTAAGTTAAATACGGTTACATTCTAATACTCCCTTTAACATTAGTATTTGAGCAAAAATTATTGAAAGTTCATGAAAATATTGATTTACTCCGATGAGTGGCATGTATATATAGATATGCATGTGGTAATAATTTACTCTTATTAATTCAATAACTAATTAATTAACTCTTAATTTAACTTGCAGCTGAAACGGGTCAGCGGATTGATACCAAAATTGGTATAGAGACTGTACACTAAATCTGCGAAAGGAGTGTCAAAAAATAAAATTAGTTTTAAAATGTCCACTAGGTGGCGCTGCGCAGCACAATACTGGAAATTCAACACAGGACACGGAATGAAAATGATAATTTCAAAATTTTATCCTTCAACACGTGCAATCCATTATATTATACTAACATATGCATAACGTCGATTTTATCCCACATTTAACCCAATTTCTTATCAATGTTTCAATTCTTTTAACAAAAGAAGAAGAGCTTTTAACATTTGAATGCATTTCTATAGGCTTAGTTTGCCAATCTACGGTCATTTTTTTTCACATTTTAGGTTAATTAGGAC
The DNA here is from genome assembly GCA_021605075.1 of Caerostris darwini. Lineage (NCBI taxonomy): Eukaryota > Metazoa > Arthropoda > Arachnida > Araneae > Araneidae > Caerostris > Caerostris darwini. The sequence goes on from BPLQ01007587.1 coordinate 134,136, forward strand.
CTACAATTTAAGGTGGATTTCGAACCACAAAAACAAACATCCATGCCACTGCAAGGATTCAAACCTGAAGCACCAAAGGCCAGAGTGTTAGCCAATTGGGCATCTGGCCGCTGTTTTTAGTGTTAGGAGAAAAGTATCATTTCATTTAAATATCAATTTAAAATAGAAAATAATAATCTAGATTTTTTTTTATTCTCTTTTTGATGTACTCTCTTTTTTTTACCTTTTTCGACGCATTATATCATTTTATATGTAAAATAAATACTATTTTCTGTTTTCTGGTTAAAATATTATCAAAATAAAAAAAAATTATTTTAGTTTATATTTATATTAAAAAATTTTGAGAAATAAAGCATGAAAATTCCTTATTCAATAAGAGGAATCAGCTAAGAATTCCGATTTTAATTGTCTTGTATACATAAAAGTTGCCAAATCTCTGTATGTGCGAAACTTTTAGTTATAAAAAGACCATTCATCATTGTTTTTTCCCATAAACTTTTCAATGTGATAAATAAATGCGTGTTATTAAAGATTTATCCCATTTTTCACATGTCGATAATGCCTTTCTTCTGGTGTTCGGTGCCACAGGTTTTGGATTCGTTACGCGGCGGTGCCATGGATGTTTGTAGTGGTTCGGAACCAATTTTAAACCGTAGGTCCTGGTCTAATATGACTGTAGAACGTTGGTCTGACAACCCTACCCCGTATAAAGAAAACATCTCCTGTCTCGAAATCTGCCAGTAATCAGACGGCCTTGGCCTACCGTGGCGCTGTTGCTCCAATGATGATGATGGTTCGAACTTTACGACCATTGGCCATGGTTTAAAATGTTTACAAAAAAGAAGAAAAAGACAATGCGGGATAAACAAACCTGTCATCACATTTCAAGAAACCATAACCCCAAATAGTACTTTCATATGCAAGTATTGGACGCAAGTAAGAAAGATAAATGAGTTTTTTATTTTACAAGGATATAGTAGAGTTCCTACAAATAAGTGGATACAGTACGCGAATGCATCTATTAAAGACATAATCGGCTAAAACTAAATTTCTCTTTGTTTAAACACTGGCGCCAATTAAATTTAAAAATAGTGTTTTTAAAAAACAAATTAATTTTTTCATACTAATTTCTTATATTTTAATATGATTATAAGGGCCTGAATGGCCGAGTGGCTAGCGCTCTGGCGCTCGGTACCACAGGTTTCGGGTTCGAGTCCCGGCGGTGCCATGGATGTTTGTAGTGATTCGGAATCCACTTTAAACCGTAGGTCCCGGTCTAACATGATCGTAGAGCGTTGTGGAGATTGACACATTAAAAATAAGGAAAAGCTCACTGTTCATCTATATAGTGATTAGGGGATTATAGTCCTTGTTGCTTCATATCCCCATAAAACCACTTCATTCATCACCATCTCTAAGCATAGGCCAAAATCAGTATAATAGTGATTAACTGACCGCTGATCAACCACAGCAAGGACTTCCAATTTCAATTATCTATAAAACTTATAAGAACTTTAGATCGACTGACTTATGCAAATAAAAGAAATACTTTGCAATTTTAGATATAAGAGACTCAGCAATATCAATTCATGGAACAAATATTCATTTCGTTCTCATGCAAAAAAAAATGTTAAGCAAGTCTTTCACCAAGTGTCCTTCAGATATCATTCCATTTGATGGACAGCTTAAAAGCGTTTTGAAACAAAGCAAATGAAAACTAATTTATTGGAATGAAGTGAATTTTATTTATATTAAACGGAAATTGTAATTATAGTTTTTATCAAAAATAAATATATATGTTTTAAAAAACAAGTAAACAGAAACTGTTATTATTATTTGTTAAATAATTATAGTTATCTTTGATAGTGTTGATTTAAGAATTTCCCATATCATATCAAATGTATTTGAAAGCACTTTATTCTAGCAGAAAGACTACTAGAATGGTAGAGGAGAGGGGTTGATTTTTCTTGCTTGGGCTGGAATGACATGGTGGATAGGGAGTTGGGTTCGAAACCCTACAAACGAAATCGATTCGAAAACCCGTTTGTGTGTGTCAGAGATATGCGTAATAAAACTGGAAAGTTCTCCCAATAGGTAGGGAATCGAACTTCTCGTATGGCATCTCTGGTGATGTTTATTCCAAACAAACATAATCTGTATACAGTGCCTGTACACAATTTGTTTCCGTGTTAGTGCACATTGAGTAACGTTGAAACTTTTAAATACCTGACATTTATTAGCGGATTACTTAAATTAAAATGTCCGAAATTGTAATAAAGGATTTTTATTATAGTCTAATAACATTTTTCTGCATAGCATAACCATAAGCAAATATTTTGACTTATTTGTTTTGTTTGGTTTATAGCTCTACAATAATGTTTTACACACTTAAGGTTAATTAGACCAGGACCTACAGTTTAACGTGGAATTTGAACCACTCCCAAACATCCATACCACAGCAAGGATTCGAAAATGATGCTTGTGATACCAATTATAAAATTTCTTTTAATGCGAGTTTAATTGACAGAAATTTAAAAAAAATAAGACAGAAATTTTATAAAATAATTGTATCAAAAATTCCAAAATTACTCTACGAATTTATATAACAAGAGATCTTATCCTATTATATACACTTCTCTGCGTCTAAAATTAATTTATTATAGTAAGTATTAAACAGTGTCCTATGGTACAAAAATATTTTTTTTATTTATATTTATATATATATATATATATATATCAGTATTTAACTGTAGAAAAACATTCCCAATTAATTTAATATTAAAAATTTTTATTTATTACACCGTCTACAAAATGGTTTTTAATAGACTGTTGAATTTCGTCGTCTATTTAATAGCCTACTTAATTGACTTTTAATAGGCTTTTCTACATGAAAGCGACACTATGAAGAACAAAATTTACATAAAAACATAACATACGTTTTTCCTGTAAGAAAGCTATCGCTCGTGTATGTAATGATATGAAGTCTGGTTCGTTGCACTTAATTTGTATAAGACGCGACAACAGTTGTTTTTTCAAATGATTTCATGTTTTTTTCTTGTTATCTTCTCTTGCAGCTCAATTACCATAACGCGGAGAGTACGTGGGAGAATTGTGTCAAAGACGTTCTGATATCTGTGCTTAAAAAATATTAATGCTTTCTGTCTCACTTCACTAATTTCGGCGAGCTAACATCGTTTCAAATTGAATTTTCTACTGTTTATTTTTTTTTAAGAAAAAAGAGTCGAAAGAGCGTTCATCTTTCTGAAATACTTTCATGCGATTAATTTAACTGAAAAAAGTATAACATGATTTCAACAATACTTAAGATTATAAAATAGAAAATAATTTTTTTTTTCCGGGTACAAAAAATACCTTTCTAAATTGTTTTGGTTGAAATTCTTTTTTTTTTTTTTGTCTTATTTTTTAATTATTATTTTGATGATTATTAATGAGCTTCGTGTTCTATTCTATGTTGTCATTCTAATGCAGCTGGCAATATAGAGACAGTTAATCTTTATGCCATATGCAAGGGCTGCACCGCTATTTTGTACTAACGCACCGCTATTGAGTTACACATTTAGTACTACCCAGGAGCCACTTGCCGTTTGAAGATATTCTACGGACGCGAGTAACACTACCCCCACAACTCTCTATGATCCTATTAAACCGGGACTCACGGTTTAAAGTGGATTCCGAACCACTGCAAACATGCATGGCCCCGCCGGGACTCGAACCCTGTGGTACCGAGCGCCAGCCACTCGGCCATCAGGCTCCTATTCTATGTGAGAAACGAAATACCGATGAGAAAAATTGGGGAGATATCGCCTTCTGTGAGGACTTTTAAATGCAACCAGCCTGCATTTGTGTAAATAAAACCTTCAATGCTTATCGATGCGAGACCTATCAAGTCTTTTTGTATTTGAAACCAACATTAGACTCAAGAGGATTCGAATCTGAGATTTTTCGTAAATATACGAAAACGTCTTTTAAGAAGCGAGATGAGAATTAAAGTAGTGTGTCAGGGATGGATAAGTCTTGGACATCTGATTGACCTTCAAACTTCTAAATGACCTTGTCGTACTTGAGAAATTAACTGACGCAAAATGTCTAAAACCCTCGTTCACTAGTGTCGACAGTTGTCACACTTCATTTCCTATCAAACCATATGGGACACGTTAAAAAAAGTATTCACATAACTTGAGATGCGTCAAAGATATATAATAATATCCACCCCGTACTGGTTTTATTTATGATATGTATTTTTTTACGATTCTGGTGATATGTCAGGTATCTTTGTAGATCTTTTGAAAAAAGCAGAAGAGTTTGCTATCTGTTACTCTAATTATCAAGCAATTATGACCTCAAAACTTCTAAAAATTATTCTGAAAATTATTGCTAAATTAAGAGAAAATATACCTGTTAATTTTTTCCCCTATAAAAAGGAAACAATCTCTAATAACTATAACTACATAATTAAGTTAAAAAGTGCCGTTAAGCTATCAAAACAATGTATTGTTTTATAAAATCAATTACAATTGAAGTGATATTTCAGCATTTTCCCACAGATGACAGAATGGTTAGTCGAATTTGTTCATTTTTTAAATGAGAAGGCACTAAAAACTATTAACAATAGACTTATGAACCTAATAATCTTGTTGAAGAAACTCTTTAGAATAGGAATACCATTTTGATGGATCATCTTTAATCCTTAGTATTCCGATATTTGGCATATGACATCCTTCTTGAATCTAATGGAGTGTCATACAATTTCTTATATCAACTTTGTGTCTTATGTCAACTTGTCATATACTGAGAAATGACATTTTCCTTAAATTCAATAGAGTGACTACAATTCCATGAATCAACTTTTTTCCTTGGTATTCCGATATTTAGGAGATGACATTCTCCTTGAATCCAATAAAGCGAATTTAGGCTTTCAGATTTATAATACCTCCCACTTCACAGAAAGTTTCGGTTTGAATCAATTGTCAGATTTCGAACATAACTCCCCTCCATTCAAAAGCCCTACATTCCAATCACCATGATGCACCATCTCCTTTTACATGTATTACAAATATTAAATAATAAAAAGAATTGTCAATTTATGGCCGAGGGGCAATGTGGCTTGCTGGTATTTAATTCTATGTTCCCATTGGGGATGTGCATTACAATAACTTCTCTAAAAAATAACTGACTGGAGGGTGTTTAACGTCTGGCATCGATTTTGAAATATTGGTGAAAGTTTTTCGGATTTTCACGAATAGGGTACACAAATGGGGCCATACCTTCAATGGTCTTCCTTGCAGTCAAAGATATTTGTCGCGATATAATTAGTGGAATAAGAAGACTTTGATGAATTTTAAAAAGCATTGGAATACGAAACTGTTTAATAATTGAATTAACTCATTTATCCACCTGAATAAAGGTTAGAAAATCACACTGTTCTGAGCCTAAAGCACATGAAAAAGCACACTCACAATCGAAGGGGCCTTCTCCAATAAAGGCGGCCTGATATCCAGTTGGATAGTGCCTTTGGTACTACAGGCTTCAGGCGCGAATCCTAGCCGTGGTATGGATGCTTGTTAGTGGTTCAAAAACCAAGTTAAACTATAGATCCCGGTATAATTAGTCCAAAGTGTGCAAAACGGCGGATATAGCTGATTCGAAAGAGGGGAGTCTGGCAAAGAATGTTTGTATCAAGTTGAAATTTTTTTCTTATTTTGAATATCGTTATTGTTAAATTTCGTAATTTTTGTTCATTAGATTTTCATTCCTGACACTTTAAGGGACATATTTGAGAAGAAATGAGAATTTTCCAGGATTTGAGTAATGCAATTTGGAAACACATCAGCCGCTGAGAATAAAGTAGTCAAGATTTACTATCAATATCTTTTCCTGAGAACTTAAGAATTGATTGTTTTCCTTCACTACTTCTTGCTACGATATTTACTACTGTGTCCAAAAAGTAAGACCAATTTTTAATTTTAAATTCCCCGGGCTTATGGAATTTCAATTTTTTTTTCATTTTTAGGTTGCTGGCACTGCCCTTGACATCTGTGTGAAATTTAACGTCAAAATAGTCATGAGTGCTTGAGTTGTGAGACGCTAAAACTAACTCTGGCGATTTTTGAAATGTCTGAATTCATTGAGCAATGAACTTGCATTCAGTTTTGTTTGCGGAAACGTATAGAATGTTGCAGAAGACATTCGGTGAGCATTCCTATATCGGAAAGAGATGTTTAGAAGTGGTATAAGCCGTTTTAAGAAGGCAGAGAACGCGTTGAAGACGAAGAGACCTCTGATCGACCATCCTCCACAACCAAAGACGCTCGCGTCAAAAAAATTAAGTATTTGGTGCTTGCAAACCATCGATTTACAATTAGAGACCTTGCTGATGATGTTGGAATTTCAAAAGGATCGGCCAATTCCATTTTGGGCCTCAAACGCGTCAAATTCGACTGGTATTGAAAACACTGAATGCACCAGCTCACACTGCATTGATTCTTCGTGACTTTTTCACCGATAATGGAACCCATATCGTTCCACAACCACCGTATTCACACCGTACGACTTCTGGCTATTCCCTAAATTCAAAAGACCACTCCGGGGACACCGTTTTGAGTCGATTAAAAAGATTCAACGTGAATCGGCGCGCGCTTTGGAGGCCATCCCTGCCGATGTCTTTTTAGCATGCATAGAGGATTGGGAAAAAAAGTTGGCGAAAGTGCATTGTGTCCGGAGGGGATTACTGTGAAGGCAATGAAATAAATTTGGAAGAATAAATAAAGAGTTTTTGAAAAACAAAATAATTGGTCTTACTTTTTGGGCACAGTAGTAATACAACGTTGTTGATATCCCACAACAGAGGAAACACCCGACACGATTTGCCAGATTGACGGAGGGCCTTGGTTACATAGCAACCTCTATCTCCTGCTTTGTAAATGAGAGAAATTTCTTAAGCTTTATGGCCATTGATTAGTGAGAGAAAGAGTAAGGCATATATATGTTAATAATTTATTAAAAAATAACTTATTAATTATTAATAGCGTTCCAATAGCCATTTGTATAAAGATCTGCAATCGACCGAATCATTACGGGGCATTAATAGAAGTATTAGAGCACATAGAATTTGCGAATATTTGCAATTTGCCCGCTTTGTTCTTGGTGGAATTTATTTAATTAATTAAATTTGGAAGATTTTTGATGTCAGAGGAATAAAAAAATAAATTCAATAAAAAAATAAATTATTTCATTAAGAAAATTGCATTTTGGAATAAGTTAATATAGAGTTTTTGCATAACGTTTTTTTATCGTCCGATATTTTTCTTCCTAGCGCGCATGCTCATGGGAATAGCTGAGTAGTGCAGTATTACAGATACGCATGCGCAATAGGTACAATGTTTCCTATGAGCATGCGCGCTAGGAAGAAAAATATGGGACGATAGAAAAACGTTATGCAAAAACTCTCTAATATCTTGGATGCTGGGTAACGCACTTTGTTGGTTCTGAGTCCCAATTGCAGGAGCAGGTGCAGGAGCGGAGGAAGTTGCAGAATATTTCAGAATAGAAGCAATATGGGGTGGGGGTGGGGGGTAACACGTCTAGAAGGGATGATCTAAGGATAAGTTGCTTGTCTATTGTAGTTGGAGTTAATTTTCGGGAATTTGGGGCAGCCTCTCAAGCTGCAAGATGACCGATGGCGTTGCAATTAATACATTTGGAAACTTCAATTTTCCCTTCAATACTGCCCTCCTTGTAGAGGAAACAATTGTTGAAAATTCAATAAACTATTCGTGCGTGAAATTTTACATTAATGTGTATACATTGAGAAAAGTGACACATATGATTAGAACTAAAACCGTTAATTATTTAACTTTTCTTGTTATTAAAGCTGTATATTGTTTGGATTTACATCGCAGACATTTTGCCCGTTTCATCTAATTTTGGAAAAGTATCGAAATTTTTCTTAATTGCTTCTACCAAACTCCCGAAGCGTGAAGCGAGTGGGGTTTCCTCAAACTTTTTCGTCCTCTGGAAACGGGAAGTAATTCGGCTGCATTTCCACAATTTCAAAGAATGAAAAAAAAAGCCACTTTGCAAGTAAAAGGAGTTCATCCAAATCAAGAACGAATTTTGGTCAGTGAGTTCGAAAGAAAACCAGATAATTCTTCTTTCAAGCGAATCCAAATTTTTTTGTTACTTACTATAGTATGCTAGGTGTGTTTCTTTTATTAAGATTCGTTGGTTTAAACGTTATCATGCAACAGTTTTTAAAACAATGGATGTACCGGTTTTTTTGGATGCGATGGAATTCTAACCATATCTATTTTATGCAGTGTGACCATAAAACAACTTGTCCTGTTTGGAGACATCTGCAGCTAAAACTAATGTACGGAATGAAACCAAATCTCATATGCAAACTGTGGAAGACATGGGGAAGGGAAATTCCAAAAAATGGAAGCAATATTAGTACCAAAAGTCATCAATAAGCGAGATTTTGGCGCTGCTGTCTCATACCTAACAGGAATTTGCACAATCTAGGTGCCCGTACGCCACTTATGCGACTTTTGGATGTGGGTGTACCTTAAATCCGTTGTGTATGTTGATGGTTGAGTTTAACGTAGATTCCGAAACACTATCAAACATTCATGCCACAGCCAGGATTTTTCGTTTTATGCAGAGCGACTACAAAAAAAAACTTGCCTATTTGGAAGCATCTGCAGCTAAAACTAATGAACGGAATGAAACCGATTTCCATACGCAGAATGTGGAAAGCTTGGGGAACTGAACTCCAAAAACAATTGAAGATATATTAGTACCAAAAGTTGCCAATAGGAGAGATTTTGGCGCTGCTGCTTCATAACTAACAGAATTTGCACAATCTAGGTAGGTTGTCCGAACGCCACTCATACGACTTTTGGGCGGGGATGTACCTTAAATCCGTTGTGTATACTAATGGCGTTAAAAATAGTATCAGAAGTTGGGAAAAGGTGGGATTTAGGTGCTGCTGTCTCATACCTGTTGTTTTTGTTTCTTATCCCACTTGGCAGACATCTGGACCCAGCCCAAGAACACGTCTGGACTCATGGTTGAAGGGAAAGGGGTTAGCTTATGCTGTGATAGAGCACTCGTAGGTAGAAGTCTGTATTTTCACGCATATGCACTGTCTCTTACAAGCATATGAGACAGGGACCTACGGTTAAAGTGGATTCCGAACCACTACAAACATCTAAGACACCGTCGAGACTGTGGAATCTAAGACATCGTTAAGATCCTTACAATCATCTAAGACACCGCTCGAACCCGAAACCTGTTTCACCGACCGCCACCGACCACAACTACTCTGTCATTCAGGCCCATCTCATACCTAACAGAAATTGCACAATCTATGTAAAGGTGCCCGTCGCCTGATTCCCCAGTCACCACTCATGTGACTTTTGGGTGTGAGTGCACTTTAAATCCTCCGTGTGTGTGATGGTGTTTAAAAAATAGAATGAAAAGTTACCAATAAAATGGATTTTGTAACTCTTCTCTCATTCCTAATAGGAATTTGAACAATATAAATAGGTTGTCCGGACAACACTAATGTGACTTTTGTGCGTGGGTGTACCTTAAATACGTGTATGTTGACGGCGTTAAAAAACAGTATCAAAAGTTGCCAATAAGAGGGATTCTGGCACTACAGTAACAGAAAACGGATCAATAATTACGATAAATACACAGAAAAATGATTATGTGAAATTTCACTGATGCTCAAATAATTAGAAAAGCACAAATACAGAAATGAATTGCGTACACCCAGAAAACAATCTCACATTAAACACATGGAGTACCCTGGATCTCAGCAACGTTTTCAGTTTGCTGACCTTAACTGTGTACAACTTGATGTACGACGCTCTGTACTGTTGCGCGAAAACTCTTCCTTTTGGATGTTTGGAACTACTTATATCCAATTTATTTCTTCCCAATTTTCCACACATTTTTTTTTCTTCAAATGCAGCTGGCAAATAGACCGTGATCTCTTATGTCGTAAAGGCTGCACCGATGTTACTCACGTTGCACTACCCGGGCGGCGCGTGTCACTTGATGATAAGCCACGGACGCGGAGTAACACTACCTCCGCAACGCTCTACGATCCTATTAGGACCGGGACCGGTTTAAAGTGGATTCCGAACCACTACAAACATCCATGGCACCACCGGGATTCGAACAGCGCCAGAGATATATTAGATATATTTTCCACACATTGATGATAAATTTCTTTTCATTGCTGTACTTCTAAATTGTTCATAATCGAGGATGTAGACTCAAGGCTAAGTGACCTTTCATTCCGTCCTCCATTGAATTACGATCTGGTTTTGTAAAGCTACCAACATGCACAGCGAATTCAAGGCATCTCATCAGCCAAAAGTCACGTCTGGGGAAAGAGGCGTCATTCCGTGGGTAAATATCAGTTGATTAACATGACAACAGTGTCAAAATCTCTCATATAGGTGCTTTTTTGGTATTTGTTTGCGGAATGTTTCTTATCGGGGCCTGATGGCCGAGTGGCTAGCGCTCTGGTGCTCGATCCCCCAGGTTTCGGGTTCGAATCCTGGCGATGCCATGGATATTTGTAGTGGTTCGGAATCCACTTTAAGACGTAGATCCCGGTCTCATATGATCGCAGAGCGTCACAGAGCCCAATCAGATTTCTCTCACCCACATCGTTCCCAAACTATATAGGGGTAACTCAGCTCTAGGCACAGTGATGTGTTGTGGGGTAGTAGTAGTAGAATGTTTCTTATCACATAGTCTGTATTCGAAATTTGGTGCAATTCCTTCAATAGTGTTCGTATACGTATTGTGGAAGAAACAAGTAATATATAAAAAAAATATTTTAAGTCAATTCCTACTTTTTTTTTTACTCTATTGCAGAAAATCCTTTATAAATAATTTTGATTCATTTTTTCTGGCGCCATCTATTGGTAAGATGCATGCAACTTAAATCTAAAAAATATATAATTAATTAATTAAATTTAATTACTGAATTAATATTTGAAAAAACTGTATTAACATCCAATGTCATCCGCTACAAGTTCAAAAAATTGTATTTGAACTTGAAAGGATGAATAAAAAGTATTTTATGAACGATTGAAAATTTGAACAAGATATATATAGGGGGAGAGTGAGCTAATAGAAGGAATTGAATTACATTTATTATTCAACTCAAATTAATTCACGCGAAATTTTTCTACATGCCATGCATTCTTTAAAATGTAATGGCTGGAGAAGAAAAATAGATACTTCATAATTTTTTTAAGAACGGTTTTATTTGATATTATCTTTCTAAAATGCATGACCATTAATAAGAAATGTCTTGGTCAATAATAACGAAAGTCTTTATAAAAACTTTTACATTTCGGTAATTAAATGTGATCATATCGAAATATTTGTAATTTCCTCAGGAAACATGTAAATCCTATCTATCGTTTATGATGATTTAAAATTTGTATTAATATAAAAAGAGAAGGAACTAGACTTTTAAACATGAAAGAATTTAATATTAATTAAAAATAAAAATTAATCAAAATATTTGTGGAAATGTTTGTAATTAAAAAGACTTTATATTACATTAACCCCGACAAGCATAACTTTCAGTCGTTAAATTTAGATCTTAAAAAGAAAAATAAGTTAACTTAATAGTTTAACTTCATAAATATTTCCCATTTTCTATTAATTAAAAGTTGGTATTTATCGAAAATTTATTTGGGATCGATATTAAATACGCACTCTGTTCATATTAGTGATATAATTTAATAAAATATTAAGGGAAAAAATTTCTGCATTAATTTTTTCGTAATATTTCTGCTTAAAGAATGAAAATTATATTCTAAATATTCAAAACATTATTATTCAGTTAAAATTCAATGATAATGTTTTCCTTGCATTTGATATAAATCATAATCTCACACCAACAATTAGGATAGCTAACTTTCCTTCTCAAAAATATTGATTCCAAATTTAATTTCTTTAAATAAGTCAATAACTTTCATTAAATAGTTCAAAAAATATTTATAAAAGTATATTATTAAAAGCGGTCTTTACCTTTGAGGTCCACCATTGAATCTAACTCGACATCCTCTTTCTTTGCAGCAAGTCCACCATCGACTGTGACTCGACACTGTTTTTAAATTTAAGTGTGCATCGTTGAACGGTTTTAGAATTCTTTTTTGCTAGTAATTATAGTTTATTCTACTTTTGTGTAACATAGTACATTAACATTTTTGTGAGTTACAACTGGCGTCTCCATAATCAGTCGTGTTGTAATCTGTTAAACACTTAATTTAAATTTCATTTTACTTTCTATATTATACAGAATATAAATATATGATAACCCAATTAAAATTTTATAATTCGGCGATACATTGATGAAACTCAAAAATTAATTTGGACCAGACTACTAGGAATGAGGAAAATTAATTTGAACGATGGAAATAACTATTGAACGAATTCATTCAGTGAGTTAGAAACTTTTTGAACGAATTTATTTGGCGAATTAGAAAATTTGAACGAATTTATTTGGCGAATTAGAAACTTTGAACGAATTCTTTTGAAGAATTAAGAAACTTATTAAACGAATCCATTTGAGTTAGAAACTTATTGAACGAATTCATTTGACGAATTAGAAACTTATTGAACGAATTCATATGCCGAGTTAGAAACTTATTAAACGAATTCATTTGACGAATTAGAAACTTATTGAACGAAATCATTTGACGAATTAGAAACTTATTTAACGAATTCATTTGACGAATTCATTGAACGATATTTTATTTTCCCGGAAACAACTCGACAGGTTTTTTTTCTTTTAGTCTGAAATCACGTGGAGAACATTTTTATTCTTTTTAGTTTTATTTATTATTTCCACGGATAAAAAAAAAATAGTGGCAAAAAGATAAACAACCATAAAAATTTTAAAATGCTAATATGCAATTCAAAGAATTTTCAAAAGAACATACTGTAATGTTAGATAAACATACATAAAAAAAAACATAAATAAAATATATGAACTCATGTCAAATAATAACATAATATTTCGCCATTTATCTATCCGGAATATGAGATATTTTAACAATTTACTGCAATCTTCCCCGCCATTCCACTGGATCGACATAAGTTTATTCGAATTATCTCAAGCACTTGCACATTACCAGAAAATTGTTACATATACGAACTTCCGAATGTCTATGGTGATCAGGTGATTACCACTGATCTCTTATCTCGATATTTTAACCGGATGCTGTCCTGGTTCGAAACGTCAGTTCTGGTTGAATTGTTCAGCAGGAATCGCCATTCCGAATCGCTAGAATCGTCTGCGTATCACAGAATATTACATTCGTAAACCCTAAAAGGGTTAATCAAATCGGCTTAATAGATAACCAACATCCCATCTCTTTCTCTACGTCTTTCCTTTTTTTTATTATTATTATCGTACAGAAAAAATTTCTCGTTTCACTTCGATTTTCAATAGTTTCTTCAGTGATCCAATTCGAACGTTCTATTTTCGGTAAGACGCTATTGCCACTCGTAATATTGAAATTAAATGTCTCAGTTCGAGTTTGTTCTTTTTTATCTCACTTGATGTTTGATGTCCAGTAGATTGCTACTCTCTCGCCTGTATCAATTGTTGAAACATTCGAAAAAAAACCAAAGTGAAGACGTGTGATTGATCTAAATATCTATTTAGAGATTTTTCTTTTTTTATTGTTGTATGTTTGCGCGAAAGAATAAAAAAAAATTAGTTGTTATAACTTACACTCACTCTGTTTTGCATTTGAAAAGCTACAAAATGTTTCTTTTATTTGCACTTGAATAGTTAATTTTCCTCTCCGTTTCTAGACGAGGATAAAAAAAACAATGTTATGATAACAACTTGTATGCAACTCTCGCAAATTTAGAACTGTTCGTTTTTTATTATTATGCAAAAATTTTTTTAAAATGTTTCATTTTGTATCCATGTTGGTTATTATTTGTTTTTTTCTGCCTACTTACAGACATTTTCACCTGTTCTATTAAGTTTCCTTTGACACATTGTTGACAGCAGACATGAACTCGCCATTTTAAGAAGAAGAAAAAAAACTATATTTTAATTTAAAAATGCAGGAATGCATGTGTATACACAAAAAATTGAGTACGCTCTTTGAACGCTTAAAGTATTTCATGATTGGTTTGGTTTTTTGGTTTTGATTTGTCCTTCTACTGTCCTCTCGTGCACACTTTAAGTATTTCATGAATACTTATATGTGTTGTCATACTTATGTCATATATCATATCAGTATTTAATACACGTTATCGGTCATTACATCATATTATATCAAATTAAAAATAATCAAATTTCCTGCCATCCATAGTCTTGCCCATCCCACTATGTGAAAAAAAAATGTTTCATTTCTTATTCTTTTTTTGAAATCATATATTTTTTTGAAATCATTTATAATCATAAATCATATATATGATACATTGTTAAAAAGATACATAAAATTGAGTATACATTAAATGAATTTGTCAACGTATTGTCACGTTTTCTTTTTAAATTTACTTTGAGGTATTACATAATTGATTTTCATAAATACTTATATTATATATTTATTATTTTATATATAATTATGCTTAAATCGTATATCAATATATCATATCACTATATAATGTACATTATCGATCATTATATATTACATCAAATTAAAATATAATCGAATTTCCAGACATTTATACTCTTGTCCATCCCACTAGGTGTCCCCAAATTTGTTTAATTTTCATACTTATTTTGTTAAAAAAAATTGGATATGAAACTTTTTTGAAAAAAAAGATGCATAAAATTGAGTATACATTAAGTGAATTTATTAAGACATTATATTTTTTCTTTTTAAATTAGCTTTAAGGCATTAAGGAATTGAATTTCATGTATGCTTATATCATATATTCATACTTATAACGTATATCACTATATCATATAACGATGTATCATATCAGTATACATTATACAATATCGATCATTACATCATATTATATCAAATTAAACATTATCGAATTTCTCTCTGTCCAGATTCTTGTCCTGAATCCATGAATACTTATATCCTACATTCATTATTCCATGTGCATATCCATACTGATATCGTATAGCATTATATCATATATCGATACATCATAAATGTATATATTATACATTATCGATTACTATATTAAATTATAAATAATCGAATTTCTCGAAATCCATACTCTTGCTCATCCCACCATGTGGAAAAATTTTTGCTTAAAGATATTAAAATTAATACGTGCGATTGTACCAATGTATTAATTTACTCAGGTTTACGAATATCGGATATAGATGTATTAATCTTCATTATACACGAATAAACGATTATACGCGTATCTCTCTGTTCGTGCACACAGGAATCTCAATCCATGTGTACGATGAATCTGAATTTTCTTGATGAATCCCTTTGTTGCTTTCTTTTTTCATATCATGATCAGATAAACAAGTGATATAAAAAAAAAATTTTAGAATCAATTCCTACTTTTTTTCCTACTATATTGCAGAAAAGTCCTTTCTAAATAATTTTCATTCATTTTTTAAAGTTAGAAAAAATTATCACTCTCTCTCACACACACACTTTCCACCTCTCTCACTCATTTATTCACATGTTTCACTTTCCCTTTGTTCCCTCCTTCACTCAGACTAGAAACCCATAATGAAAAAAGAAATTTTTTTCCAGCGATCTACATACGGACGGTATTTATTCTTAAATTTATATCCTGCTAAATATCTAATATACACTGAAGTGACAACAGTCATGGGATACCTCTTAATATCGTGTCGGCCCTCCTTTCGCCCGGCGAAGTGCAGCAACTCGACGTGGCATGAACTCAACAAGTCGTTGGAAGTCTTCTGCAGGAATATTGAGCCATGCTGTCTCGATAGACGTCCATAATTGTGAAAGCGTTGATGGTGCAGGATTTTGGGCACGAACAGACCTCTCGATGATGTCTCATAAATGCTCGATGGGATTCATGTCGGGCGATCTAGGTGGCCAGATCATTCGTTGGAATTGTCCAGAATGTTCTTCAAACCAATCGCGAACAGTTGTGGCCCGGTGACATGGCGCATTGTCATCCATAAAAATCCCATCGTTGTTTGGGTACATGAAGTCCATGAATGGCTGCAAGTGATCTCCAAGTAGCTGAACATAAGCATTTCCAGTCAATGTTCGGTCCAGTCGCACCAGAGGATCAAGTCCATGCCATGAAAAAACAGGCCACATAATTTCGGAGCCACCACCAGCTTGAACAGTGCCTTGCTGACAGTTTGGGTCCATGGCTTCGTGGGGTCTGCGCCCCACTCGAACCCTACCATCAGCTCTTACCAACTGAAATCGTGACTCATCGGACCAGGCCACGGTTTTCCATTCATCTAGAGACCAACCGATATGCTCACGTGCCCACGAGAGTCGCTGTCGTTCTGTCAGTAAAGGCACTCGAGTCGGTCTTCTGCTGGAATAGCCCAAGAAAGCCAAATTTCTCCGCACAGTTCTAACAGACAAGTCCCTTGTACGTCCCACATTGATTTCTGCGGTTATTTGACGCAGTGTTGCTTGTCCGTTAGAATTTACGACTCTTTGCAGACGTCGCCGGTCTCGGTCGTTAAGTGCAGGCGGTCGACCACTGCGCTGTCCATGGTGGGATGTTATGCCTGAAATTTCATACTCTCGGCACACTCTTGACAAAGTGGATCTGGGAATGTTGAATTACCTAACGATTTCCGAAATGGCATGACCCATGCGTCTAGCTCCAACTAACATTCCGCGTTCAAAATCTGTTAATTCCCGTCGTGCGGTCATCATCACGTCAAAACCTCTTCACATGAATAACTTGAACAGAAATGAAAGCTCTGCGAAAGCACTGCGCATTTATACCTGTTCTACGCGATGCTACTGCCATCTGAAAATTTGCATGTTGCTATCCCATGACTTTTGTCACTTCAGTGTATAAGAGAAATTTTTTTCTCCCATATAAAACTATAATTAAATTTAATTACTGAATTAATATTAGTGGTTCGGAATCCACTTTAAGCCGTAGGTCCCGGTCTTCTATGACTGTAAGAGCGTCATGGAGCAAAAGTCAGGCTTCTACCTATGGGTGCTCCATCACAACAGAAGCTGCTTCCTTCCCCTTCAATCATGAGTCCATGTGGGCTTGGCCAGCCAAGTGGGATAAGAAACAACAACAACATATTTGAACAAAACTGTAATAACATCCAGTGTCATCCACTGCAAGTTCAAAAAAAGTGTATTTGAGTTCGAGTGGATGAATAAAAAGTATTTTATGAACGATTGAAAATTAGAACTAGATATATATAGGGAGAGTGTGAGCTAATAGAAGGAATTGAAGAAAATCCCAAACCCAATTTTTGATTACATTTTGTTCATCCCGAAGTTTAACCGAAATCGGTTCATCATTTCAAGAGTTATCAAACAAAACAAACAAACTGTTAGACAACTTTTTCGACGGCAACTACAAAGACACTGCTCCAAGAGCTCATAAGATCTGATTTGCCGTGCATGAATATTCGTTATTCTTCTTCATTGGCACAACAGCCCCATGATGGACCAAGGCAATCTAAATACTAGCAGATTTCGAGACAGGAGATGATTTCTTTTTATGGGGTACAGTTTTCAGCCCTATTCTCAATGTCACTCTACGAGACCTGATGGCCAATTGATTAGCTCTCTGTCCTTTGGTACCACAGGTTACCGGTTTGAAACCTGGTGATGGCATGTTTGTTAGGGGTTCGGAATCCACTTTAAACTGTAGGTTTCGGTCTAATTAGCACAAAATGACTGTAGAGCGGCAAACTCAAACCCAACACTCTACAGTCATATTACATCGGGACCTACGATTTAAAATAGATTCTCTATTATACATTGTTAATTAAGTATTGTTATTTTTATAGGATGTAAATTTTTCAAGCAAAATTATAATTCAAAGAGGTTTTTAAATTCGAGCAAATACTACGAATATAAAATTGTAAAAAAATACTTTGCTATGCAAAAACTGTTTTTTGTAAATACTATGCGAGTTCATAAAATATCATTAAATTTATTTCACAAATTTATTTTCTTAATTATTCGAAATTATTTTCCTTAGTTTGATTTGTTGTCCTACGGTCATTTTCTGCACACTTTGAGATAATCAGACCGGAACCTACGGTTTAACGTGGATTTCGAACCACTCACAAACATCCTTGCCATAGCCAGGATGCGAACCTTAAGCCTGTAGTACTAAAAACCTGGTATATATTTCAGCAAAAGTGCTTATTTTAAACGCCCATTATAAATAAGACCAAGATAATAAAAATTAGCTAAATATCCGCAAAACACTGAGGAATAAACGTGAAGAGTTCCTAAATCTTTGGAGATGATCTGCAATGTAAAGTATATAATAGATTCCCTATATATATATAGAATTCCCCTTTCTTTGTAAATACTTAATACTTTGGTTTGATTTGCCGCGCTACGGACATATTTTGCACATTTTGAGCTCATTAGACCAGAACCTACATTTTACCACTGTATCCAAAAAGTAAGACCAATTTTTAATTTAAAATTCTCTTGGCTTGTGAAATTTCAATTTTTTTTTTCTTTCTTAAGTTGTCCTTGACATCTGTGTGAAATTTCACGTCAAAATATTCATTAGTGTTTGAATTACGCTCGGCTTTGTGAGATGCTAAAAGGGATTTCGGCGATTTTTCAAATATCTTAATTCATTGAGAAAACAACTTGCATTAAATTTTGATAGCGGAAACGTATAGAATGTTGCAGAAGGCTTTCGGTGAGCATTCCTATATCGGAAAGAAATGTTTAGAAAAGGTATAAACGTGAAAACGTAGCTCACGTGAAAAAAATTAAAGATTTGGTGCTTTCAAACCGTCGATTTACAATTAGAGACTTTGTTGATGATGTTGAAATTTCAAAAGAATCCGTCAATTCCCTTTTACAAAATGTTTCGGGCCAAAAACGCATCAAATCTCGATTGTTACCGGAAACATTGAATGCGCCAGGTCACACTGCATTGATTCTTCGTGACGGTTTCACCAAAAATGAAACCCATATCGTTCCACAACCGCCACATTCACACCATGCGACTTCTGGCTTTGCCCTAAGCTCAAAAGACCACTCCGGGGACACCGTTTTGAGTCGATTGAAGAGATTCAACGTGAATCGCCGCGCGCTTTGAAGGTCATCCTTGCCGATGACTTTTCAGGATTGGGGAAAAAGTTGGCATGAGTGCATTGTATCCGGAGAGGATTACTTTGAAGGTGGGGAAATAAATTTGGAAGAACAAAAGATAAGTAACGAGTTTTTCAAAAAAAAAAATAATAATTGGTCTTACTTTTTGGGCACAGTAGTAACGTGGATTCCGAAGCATTCACGAACATCCATGCCACTTATAGGATTCGAATATTAAGCCGGTGTTACCAAAAGCCAGAAAGCTAACCAATTGGCCATCAGGACGCAAAATGTTTTGGCGGGCTATCTAACCCTATCTGCATCATGGTTAACATATTCTGATCCAAATTTGCCTTATTCTCGGCGAATGATCTCAGGAATTTAAGAAAAAAAAAAACAATTTTTCCTTAATTTAAAAAAAATGTTCAAAGCAATGAATTGAAGTTTTAACGTTTGCTGAAGCAAAGCGTATTAAAAGTCAAACATTCCTCAAGAACACGAAAACACATTTGTTAGTAGTTTCTTTCAGAAGTTTCATTTTAAATCTTCGATTTGTAGGAAGAAAAACGAGCAATTTTGTAAATTTAAAGAAAAATTTGACAACGAATTAAAAACAATCTATATAAATTTAACAGTATCTATTCCAGAAATAAAGAAACATTCGTTCTATGAATAGACACAAAAACTAAAACAAGTGTTCACGGCATAATTCCAATCGAGTTCAGATTCTGTTCAACCATAAAAACAATAGAAGATTTCTTTTTCACTATAAAATCTTCTTGATAATTAAATACAAAAAAAAAGGTCCAGGCCGAGCAATTGTTTAGCATTTTAAAATACTATAGAAATGTTTTTAACATTGAATTCAATGCGTATATATCCGATTTACTGTGAAAATTTATTCTAAAATCTAATCAATTTATTCTAAAATCACTAATTTTTTAATCGAAAATTTTTAATTTGTGGTTCATTCATTTTCACATAAAAATATTAATTTTTGATCAATTTAAAATGCGATAAATTTCAACAATATTTATAAATTAATTATTAATGCGTGCACAATGTGATGAATGTGTGTCTAATCCTGCAATGCACGACAGAGACACCCCATGAACAGTATTCATGGATGGAGGAAAAGGGGGCAGCTTCTGTTGTGACGGAGCACCCGTAGGTAGAAGTCTGACTTGGCTCCGTGCCCCTGGAGAAGGAGGGCAGTGCTTTCTGGGAGGACTTTTAGGAAGAACTACCCCGCATTTGCGTATCGTATGGGACGAAACTCTCAATACTCGCACCGGGTATTGCGACTAACGAGACAAGAGGCTGAGCATTCCAAATGCCATCGAGTCTTTTCGCTTTTTGGAACAGTATCTACATCAATGACACCAGCGGAATGAACTTCAGCCCAAATGCTCACCAGTAGCGCACTTTGCCACTGAGCCACGAGTCTGGCACACTGGTGTGTCATCGTTTTTTGAAGCAATACACAATGGTGTGTCATTGCTTCAAAAAACGAATTGACTCGAGGGCGTTTGTGAAGTTCAGCATTTTGCCTCGTTAATCCGACTACCTGGTGGGAGTTTTTTCAGGTTTTCTGCTATACGATACGAAAATGCTGGATAGTTCTCCCTTAAAGTCCTCCCAGAAGGCACTGCCTTCCTTCTTGCAGCGACACGGAATAACTTGTATGATAAACATAATAGAGAGTTTTTGCATAACGTTTTTTTATCGTCCGATATTTTTTCTCCCTAGCGCGCATGCTCATAGGAAACATTGTACTATTGCGCATGCATATCTGTAATAATGTTTCCTATCAGCATGCGCGCTAGAGAGAAAAAAATATCGGACGATAAAAACGTTATGCAAAAACTCTCTAATAGCGTATAGACTTAGCGATACCTACGGGTGCTCCATCACAACGGAAACTGACCCTGTCCCTCCATCCATGTATAGATTTCTCATGGGATATCCTCCCCGCACCACAGGACACTGACGATTAGACACACACACAAACACGGCAGTGCGACGTTAGGACTAGAAAACCGGAGAATAGAAAGTAGAAATTTATATGCCAGAATCAATCGCTATCAAGTACATCACCATACTGAATAGAAGGGTGAAAACTGTTTGCCTGCCTTGATATTGCTACCAACATCATGCATTATCATAACAATGATATAAAGATGTACAACTGTTACAAAATTCTTCAAACTCCCCAAAATCTTTATGGGATCCTGCAGAAAAATTTATTAAACCGTATTATTTATCCAACGAAAAATCTTCAAGAAACCTTGTAGTTCCTATAGAGGAACAAGAATTTCAAGGAGCCTAATTAAGCTTTTCAATATGTTCTTCTTCTTCATTGGCGCAAATACAAACATGGTGGACCAAGGCCATCGGCCTACTGACAGATTTCGAGATATTTTGTTTTACTGAATTAGGATTGTCAACCCTATGCCCAATGTTCAACAGTTATATTAGACAGGGACCTATGGTTTAGAATGGATTCCGAACCACAGCAGTCATCCATGGCACCGCCGGGACTCGATGGCAGTGGCATATCTGCTTGTGAGTGGTTCGGAATCCACGATAAACTGTAGTTCCCGATCTGTGTCGATCCCCCAAAATGTTCACAAAATGACCGTAGAGCGATAAACCAAACCAAGCTGGGACTCGAATCCGAAGCCCATGGTACCGAGCTCCAGTCACTCGGCCATGAGGCCCCCTTTCAAAATATTATGCCAAATATAGTTTTGAAGCGGAAAAAATTTCCTACATTGTAGGGAAAACTACAATTGAATTTTTTTAATATATATACGACATTTTCGTACACACTACTGGTTTCATTTTTCTGAAAAATATTCCTAACCTTATCTTAAATTGGGTTTTTAGTGAAGTTTCAGCCCTACTTTTCATTTTCTTTAATTTTTATTTTAGGGGATTTAGATTTTAGTTGAAATTTTTATTTTTAATCTTTGAATTGTTTCATTTTTTCATTTTTTATTTAAAGGTGGATATTTAAGGAAAATTTGTAAATGTGTTTTTTATTTTATTTTTATATGAATTTTTAGATTTGTTTATATATGTTTGTTATATATATATTTGTCATATATATATTTGTTTTGTTGGGACTTTCCTTTTTGTGCGAAATATTCATAAATTTAGATATTTTTTAATATGAATTTTTTGTGCATCTTATTTTTTTTCTGTTTTTTTTTTTTACTTATTATTTGCTAAAAATTTATGATTTAAATATTTAGATGATTTAAATATATAATTTATGATTTAAATATATACTTTCAAATTTTTAAACAATTTTTATTAAAATGCAAGAATTTTTCTTGAGTCATAGAACTAATTTTTCTTATATGTCTTGAACTAGTAAAAACAAATCTTGTCTCGAGCGTCACATAAGCAAACAAGTTAATAGAATATGCAATATCTATGATATACATAAAGACAAATACACAATAAACGTCTTAAAAAATAAGTTAGAAAAATGAAATAAAAAAACTTTTGAAAGACTTGAAAGTTCATTACTTCTTACAAATTTTTTATGTGAAAAAAATATTTTTATGGTTGAGATATATGATACTTCTTCTTCATTGGTGCAACAGCCGCATAGTGGACCACGGCCGTCTGCTACTGGCAGATTTCGAGACAGATGTTTTCTTATTACGGGGTATTGATGTCAGCCCTACGCTCAACAATCATATTAGACCGGGACCTACGATTTAAAGTGGATTAAGATTACGAACCACTACAAAACATTCATGGTATCTTTGGGATTCGAAACCGAAACCTGTGGCTTGGAGCGCTAATCAATCGGCCATCATTTGATACTATTTCAGCAAAAATAATCCTCCGTTGAAGCAATTGTTATATTTTTTCATATAATCTTTTTTTTAACTTAATATTTTCTTGAAAAGAGTGACTGACATTTTAAGTGCATCTAAAGTGTCATCCCGGCAGTGCCATGGATGTTTGTAGTGATTCAGAATTCTCTTTAAACTATAAACCCCGGGTCAAACATGATTGTAGAGCTTTGGGCGTAGGGTTGACAACAGTACCGTGTAAAAGATCGTGCACAAATCATCGTGCACCGTGTAAAGATCGTGTGTAATCGTGCACAGCTCGATTTACTAGAGTTGAATTGAAAAATTCACTATGATTTATGACAGTAATCTTATAATCTGCCAATGAAACAGATTATGGTGGGATTACTGTCATAAATCATAGTGAATTTTTAAATTCTCTCTAGTAAATCGAGCTGTGCGCTTGAAATGCATATAAATGAGCAGCAAATTTAAATTTGGAATTGAATTTTTGGCAGTCATTAGTTAAATACTACTTGTATCTTAAATAGGATTCCTTCAATTGATTTACTTTAAAACAAATTTTTTTTTTATGATCATCCGCATTATTTTTATTTCTTTTCACAATAAAATAATGTACTATACATGCTGGGATTTATATTTAGATTGTTTGTGACTTAGTGATATAAAAATGTTTTCAATTTTTCAAGAATAAACATATAGCTGCAGATTGGAATTGATCATCAACAACAACGCATTTTTAACATGGCTGGGTGGATGATTTGTTTCGGAGGATTAGTTTTAAGCAGAGTTGCTGTTGTTGATTCTGATATGTAATTAATTTATCTCAACAATCTAAAAATATTTTTTATTACGATTCATTTATTTATTATTTGGCTTTAGAACGTATTTCGATTGTTATTATTATTACTTTTAAAAATTTTATTTCGAAAATTTACAATTTTGCTGTTAACCTAAATGTTGCTGAATATGCATTTTTAAAGATTATACCATTTTATTGTTTTGAGGTTACTCTCTCTAAACTGTTACTAAAAAATATTTTCCATGTTAAAACAAAAACAGATAATAAAAAAAAATAATAACAGAATAAATATGTGTTATAATTTCTAATTTCTTTAATTACGGTTAACCTGCATGGCTTGTAAATAATTTTTGAAGTTCACCAACTTATTCAATTTGTTCACGATCGATAAAATCGATAAAAATTAAGATGATTTTAGAAACTGTTTATTTTAAAACTGTGCTTATTGATAACTAATGTTGTTGTTACTGATCCCCCTGGTGCATGAAAGCCTACACCAGGTCCAAAGGACCCCGTCGCAGGCGACTGGTTCATGGCTAAATGTAATATACAGCTTCCCTTTAGCGAGGAACCACGAGGGTTGAAGACTGACTAAACTTCAACACACCAGTCATCTTAGTGCACACATCTAAGTCTCAGTGCTCTTACAGTCATATGAGACCAGGACCTAGGGTTTAAAGGGGATTCCGAACCCCTACAATCATCCATGGAACCACTGGGATTCGAAACCTGCGGCACCGAAGACCAGACACGCGGCCATTCAGGCCCCATTGATTGTTATATTGGTTAAAATTAATTATCGGTTGTTACATTAACAGTTTTATCGATAATCGTTAAAACTGTTTATCGATAACTGATGATGAATGAAGTGGTATATGGGGATGTGAAGCAACAAGGACTATAATCCCCTAATCACTATATCTGAACAAGTTAGTTTTTTCCTTATTTTTAATATGTCACTCTCCACAACGCTCTACGATCGTGTTAGACCGGGACCTACTGTTTAAAGTGGATTCCGAACCACTACAAACATCCATGGCACCGCCGGGACTCGAACCCGAAACCTGTGGTACCGAGCGCCAGAGCGCTAGCCACTCGGCCATTCAGGCCCACGATAACTGTTTTATTTTGAAAATAAATAATAAAATTCAAAGAGAATTTATTGGGTCTGAAAAAAAGTAATTTCGATTTTCACAGTGCTTTTAAATGGTGAAAACCGAAAGAACTTTCCTGCCTATCCGACAGAATCATTAATTTTCTAGAGACTCAAAAAACACGCATAACAATAATTAAAAAAAATTCTAATTGGATTTAAGCTTCATAGTTATTTTTATTTGACTTTAAAGAGAACTACAATAAGGTTAGTTTCTTTGTTTTTCATCAAATTGCTCTTCTTGGTTTAAAATTCTGATAGCTAATTGTGAAGATTGTACTTCTAATTGTACCTTACCATTTAAAAATAACCTTATAAAAAATTCCATTGCAAATTCTTAAATTAAATTAAAATTGTTATTCGGGACAAATCATTTCTTTAGAAGTGAATTATTGAAGAATTAAATCAATCCTACTAAAGTAATAATCCTTAAAAAAAATTAGCACTTTCTCAATTGATTACAGATTAAGCTTTTTTTTTCTTTCCTCCGCAATAAGTTTTTTTTTTCTTACAAACGAAATGCAAACTTTTAACTTCAATTGTCCCGAATCATTTAAATATCTCAACAACACTGTTCCGAAACACAAATTTAGCTTTATAGATGCCATGATACTTAGTTCGCCTTAAAGAATGGTGACAACAACTTCTTTTTGTAAACGAGTTTTTTCTGAGTAAAAAACAGGAAAGCTATTTACTTCGAAGTTGCCACAGATAAGTACACTACTGGCTATTAAAATTGCTGTACCAAGAAGGCGACATGACGCCAGACAGGCTACAGACGTGAAATTTGAACGACAGTAAGAAGGTGCTGTGTTTAGCAAATGTTGAGATACTTTTCTTAGCACTGATGCTTATCAAAAGCTATCTTCGAACCTCAATAAAACAAGATCTTATAGAAACTATTTCCTCTTTAAGAACATATACAATTTGCCACAGGCTTCATATTCGAATCCCGGTGGTGGAATGGATGTTTGTTAGTGGTTCGAAACCCGCGTTAAACTGTAGGTCCCGGCCTAATTTACCCTAAAGTGAGCAAAAAATGACCGTAGAGCACCAAATCAAACAAATTAGAATTTTCTTTGAAGAACAACGGCTAGTCAAAATATTTTCTGTAGATTCAAACCCTTAAAACCTCACACATGTAAAGACAGACTGAATGATTCAGACCAGCTTTAACCGAAACGCCTGCAGTTTAAACTTCTTGTTAAAAACATGCGTGATTACTCTTTAAATGTTGCTTTGAGTTAACTTGAGTGTGAGCAAGTGCAACCTCCATCTATCACAATCTTAAAGCAAACAACCTACTCCAAGCAGTTAATCGGTTGTCCTTTTTTTTCTCTTCCGGAAAACGACAGAAGTATTCACACTGCTAATCCATTAAACACCGACATTACGTTTATTTGTAAACCTCACTCACTCTCAAGTTTCGTAAATAAGGCTAATATATCGAGAGAAAATAAGTGAAATTGAAAATAAGAACTAGGAAAAAATGTGTTGAATCAATGAAGCTGCTTTAATTCTGGGTGAAATTATTCCGCGCGCACATTACGATGCGTTGTTTAGGAAATATGTCTTAGAAATGTTACGCTTCGCAGCATCTGAGTAAGCTGGCTGTATAAGAGCCTCAATATTCGAGAAGAAATAAAAAACAAAATGTGCCGAGTTTGGTGAACCACAACTAGTTCGAATCATGTGAGATTCGGTGGTTCTTTTTCTTTCCCTCTTTTTCTAAAAAAAAAAAGAAAATGTTTTTATTGCTAGTGTTATTGTTATTTGTTTCTTACAAAGATAAATTTCAAGATAACACATCTTTTGGAACAATTTTTCGAAATTTGACCTTAATTGTGAGAAAGAAACTTAAAAACAAAGAAAAGACTCATACTATAAACAATAAAAGTTTAATTAATACACTTTTAATATCACAAATAAAAAAGAAGTTTATCACCCAATTTATTTTTGTACTAGCATTGATGTTTATGCTTTTTATTTTTTGCATTAAAAACTGATATTATTATGGATGGGAAAACTATCGTTAAGTTGTTTGTTAAGAATAAAAGCCATTTAGAATCTTTTTTTTTTCCATAAACTTTTTGTTTTTGGCGTTATGAATATTCACTTATACAAAGATATATTTGTAAATAATAATATGTTTGTAATTATTTTGAATTTTTTTCCAATAAATATGGACTTAATTATCAACTATAGTTTAAAAAAACTAACAAACACGCTTTTAGAGTTAATCAAACTAAAAAGTAAAAAATAATTGTTAACATCAGAATAAAATGACTGACGAGAAAATGAATGCCACTGTTCTAAAAGCGTGGAGTGCTCGATATCCATCGTTATAATTTTTCACTAGTTCCATTCCGAAATGCAGAGTTAGTTTTAAAATGTCATACAAAGCACCTGGCGCTTTTAGAACAGTGACATTCATTTTCTCGTCAGTCATTTTATTCTTATGTTAACAATTATTTTTTACTTTTTAGTTTGATTAACTCTAAAAGTGTGTTTTTAAACTATACTATTTAAATGAGATCGCGGTACGGAGGACTGGAATTATAGTTCTTACAACAATTTAACTGTGAGTAAAACAAAGGGTAAATACGAATAGGTCGAGCCAGCCAGGATTCGAACAGGGAATCTCCTAATCCGTAGTCAAGCGCGTTGTGCCACTGTCCCACGTAAGTTTGAATGCCTTAGGTACTTTCATTCTACATGGATTAAATTGCTCTTCATAAGTTAAAATGAAATCACTCATCCTGGCGATCCTAATCATGATGAGATAATAAACTTATCAAAATATTTTAGTGTCGGCGTCCTTGATAAGTCTACAGCGTTTCAATTAAATCTGGTAGTTTAAAGTAGGGCAAAATCGAGCCCAAAGTGTCAGTTACATACATACAAACAAACAAACATACAGGTGAAACTAATAAAAGCGTATTAAAAAGAATCTTTCAAAAATTGTGGTAGTATAATAGTCAAAATATTAAAAATTAAATCCATACTTTTCAGACTACAAATAAAAAGGTTTATTTTTAGTAATTATTTTTTTTTTTTTCAATTTAAAAATGTGCGGAATTACGGCACTGGTCAAACAACACAGAGAAGCACATTTTGAAGCAGAAATTATCATGTTTATCCCATAAATAGGGAGAGAACTAAGTAAGCCAGAAAGTCTCTTCATTAAGTTCGAATAGGAAATTGCGAATCTTGCGGATGCCAAATGTCCATTTCATGTTGTTGTTGAATTAGAAATATTGGCCTATAGTTAATTGCCCCTGGTCTATGATTTAATGTGCAAATGCATGAAGACATTGACAACTCATCGGTGAAAGACATATTATGATTTTAATCATAAAATTGAAAGAGAGAAATTTATCCCACTGAAATTGTTGATAAAATGACTCGTTACAGAATATCTAACAATACCCAAATCCAAGATTTATATATATATATTTCTTCTTCTTCAATAGCAGGCCTTATGGCCAATCGGCTAACGCTCTGGCCTTTGGTGCTTCAGGTTCGAATCCTGATTGTAGCACAGATGTTTGTGCGTGCTTCGGATTCCATGTTAAACTGTAGGTCCATGTATAAGTAGCCCTCGTGTGTACAAGATGACCGTAGAGGGACAAACCAAATCAAAGGAAACCTTTAAAAAATATGTGACGGTTTGATAGCCAATTGGCTACCTCTCTGACATTTGGTATCACAGATTTCAGGTTCGAATCCTGGCGGTGGCACGGATGTTTGTTACTGGTTCCGAATCTACGTTAAACTGTAGGTAAGGTTCTAATTAGCCTAAAGTGTGTAAAAAATAGTCATAGAGCGACAAACGAAATCCAAATCTTCAACAGCCAAAGGCGGGCCAAGACGGTCTGCCTACTCGCAGATTCCGAAACATGAGATGTTTTTTTTTATTTGTTAGGGTTGTCAGCCCTTCGCCCGAAAGTCATATTATACTGGGACCTACGGTTTAAAGTTTATTCCGAACCACTATAAACATCCATGGCACCGATGAAATCTGTGATGCCGAGGTGAACCCAAAACCTGTGGTGCCAAGGGCCATCAGATACTATATATTTATACAGTGTTGTTTTCTCTTGAATTCTTTTGTTAAGCAATCAAATAAATAAATAGCAATATTGAAGATGCATAATGAAACAAATTATACTCGAATTGATTTTTTTTATTAGTAAAAGGGACTGTGGACAAATCAATATATGTAACCCTCAATTTAAATCTGCATGAGGTATAGTTTATACTATCCCATATATTTTTTTAATTCATATCAAAAGCTGGTTAAGGCAAACTTCAATCTAGTAACGGAATTTTAGTCGATGATTAAGTAAATGGGGGAGTGTGGATTTTAGAGATTTATTTAAAAGGAAGTAAATGAAAGTACAAAAAAGAAAATTAAAACAATATGAAGTTGGCCCAACATCGATGCGGAAAAGAGAACAAAACAAATCTGCGATATTTTAAAATTTAAAAAAAAAAAAATTTAACAAATGAGGGATGTTTTTAAGCAAACACGGGTTTGTGATAAAAACAAGCAAGAGCAGTTTTACCAACAAGTTTATGTTTACATGAATCTTTCGACAGATATTCTATCTTTCTATGCGAATTTCACCTACATTCAGACTTTTATGTTATCATACGACTAGCCTTTGAATATCATCCTTATAGGAATGTGTCATGTGATTTCTTAACCACTCTAGCAAGTCCATTTTGACATCGTCATCTTTGCCGTTGTGACTGCCACTATTCGCTTGGGGCTAAATTCTATGGTGGATGATCAAATTGTACCCAACTAGGGATTGCAATACCGGTATACCGAATACCGGTATTTTGTGCCATTTGTACAATTTTGTAATACCGGCATTCATTTGTACAAGTTTAAATACCGTTTTTTCGGTATTTACTAGAAATTTAGAATTCTTAACTGTGAAATTCTTGTTTTATCTGTGAATTCTTATTCAGAATTCTTATCTGAAAACTAGAAATTCTTATCTGTGGAAACAAGGTTGTAGTTGTGAAGAAAGTGTGGAATATTTCGATATTTTTTAAATTGGTGAGTTTGTTATTCACATTGTATTTGCATATCATACTTTTGAGTTCAAAATATTTTTCAGATTTATTATATATATACTCATAAATAATACCCCCTTAACAATGAATAGAAGTAACTTTAAAGAACATAAAAAATCGGTTGATAATACTTCGGTTTGGTTTCATTATCTATATGATGAAAAGAATAGGGTGGCACAATGTAAAAAATGTTCAAGAGTTATTAAAGTGAATGGAAGAAGTACAAGCGGACTCCATACATACAGTGGGCCACAAAATTGAGTAAACACCTTTGAAACTTAGAGACTTTTTGCAATTACAAATTAAATATTGCTTTAAGATGATTGAATTTTTTACCTTATATACTTTAGTCTATGCTTTACCGTACTATACTTATAAAATTGTTACGTTTATTTATTTTTTACGAAAAAAAAAATAAAAGATCTGAGGCGAGAGGAAAAACAACACCACAAAAATAAGTATACACCTTTATTAATTTCCTTTTAACGTACAAATTAATATTTTGTTGCATAACCTTTTGCTTGAATTATAGCTTGTAATCTTCTGGACATAGATTCTACTAGTGTTTTAGTGGTTTCAGGAAAAATTTTAGCCCATTCTTCTCTCAGAACCTTCTTGACAACTTCCTTGTTTGTGATTTCGTGCTCATGTACAGCTTTCTCTAATTGCGACCACAAATTTTCGATGACGTTTAGGTCTGGAGACTGGGCTGGAGTGTGTAATTGCTTCTTGCAATGGTACAGCAAGTATAACTGCACAATCTTCGCTGTATGCTTGGGGTCGTTGTCCTGTTGGAATATGAAGCTTGGCCCAAGCCCCAACTTACTGGCACTTTTTTCAAGTTATCATTTAAAATCCCCAAATATACATGTTTGTCCATAATACCATCAATAAAAGCAAGCTCTCCAACTCCTCCAGTCGACATACAACCCCAAACGAGGACAGATCCACCTCCGAACTTGACTGTCTTAATGGTGTGTTTAGGTGCCAGTACTTTTCCAGCTTCTCTCCATATTTTAAATCGTCCATCGCTTCCGTACAGATTAAGCTTACTTTCAGTGTTCCAGAAAGAAATAGGCTTTAAACGATATTCTTTGGCGAAAATCACTCTCTTTTGTCTATTCACATACTTGATAAGTGGCTTTCGTATTGGTGTACGGCCACGAAACCCATATTGGTGAAGGGTACGTCGAATTGTTTCAACTGAGATCTTTTTCCCGATTGTAGAGGACATCTATAAAGTTAGTTTAGAGGCACTCACCCTCGGTTCTTTCTTTACTGAGTAAATGATATTCCTCTTCGCTGTAGTACTCAGTATTTCTTTACGTCCTCTTCCACGAATATTGGCCACAGATCCAGTTTTTTTATACTTCTGTAGTATTTTTTGGACACAACCATGAGTTACACCAATCAACGAAGCGATTTCTCGAAGAGATTTGCCCTCTTTCGACCATTTTACAACCAATAAACGCTCAGATTCGGTAGTATCTCTACGAGAGCTCATTTTACAATTTTGAATGATAAAAAATACTATTTAAAAGCGTTGAAGTGCAATAGCACGTGTTATAAGCAGCAGCTACTCCTGAAACTCTTTAAAGAAAATTTGAAACTAAAAAACGTGGTGGCATAATTTACAAATATAAGAAGTGTATACTCAATTTTGTGGCATGGTTTTCTATCTTTTCTTCGAATCGCTTAACTTTTTTCGTAATAAATAAGTTAACTATAGAATTGTGTTATTATAGGATGGTAAAGCAGAGGTTAAAGTATCTAGGATAAAAAAATTTATCTATTTAAATCAATATTTAATTTGTAATTGGAAGAAGTCTAAAAGTTTTAGAGGTGTATACTCAATTTTGTGGGCTCACTGTATGTAAAAACGAAACATGATACAAATTTGTTAAAGAGGAAAGAATCTAATTGCGATGAAGATACAAACTTAAGCGCAGTTTTTAAGCCCAAACCATCAGGGATTTTAGATTATTTTGAAAAAAAGATAATTTGGATGAAATTATAAGTAAAATGACAGCATTAGATGGTTTGAGTGTTTTTTGTGATATTTACATTCTCTAATAAAACTGGCAAATAAAACAAAAAAACATCTGTGTTTTCTTTCTTTTCCTAAAATTTCTACTACCGGTATTAAAACCGGTATTCTGGTATTAAGATCTAAAAATACCGAATACCGGTATTGAACTTTTGGTCCGATATTGCAATCACTATAGCCAACTAAAGGATGCAGTAAGATCTTGAGATCCGACCGCCATGATTGGACGAGCATTGCGTGAAACCGAACGATTAATTTATTTGGCATTTACGATCCTTTTGTAATGGATTGCCTGACGCAATTTGCCCAACACGTTGCTATTAAATGCTCTGCAACATTTTCTTACCCTCCATGGCTCATAGCGTTTCGTTTACACACTTCACTGATCTACCGATGGATTTCAGCTGCATTCGCATCTCTTGCACTGAAGAAACGAATAACAACATGTATTTTGCAATCGACGTGATTTTCAACAGCCTCAGACAGTTTTTTGTTGTTGTTATCGTGTCCATGGATTTAAAATATCATTAATAAAGTCAGATCAAGTCAAAAGTCTTCACGATAGCTGCCGTTAGCAATGGCGGCGCTTCACTGTACAGGACTTCTCTTAAGTTGGCCTCGATTGGCACGCAATGCATGGGGAGTGAGTGCTGGGCATTCTAGAATGTGCTTAGGTGTTAGGAAAGCATTGGGCAATAGCATTGCAGGGGGTGTATTCCCTGGTCTTGTCTGGGAAATCTACGTCCCTCTGTAATGATTAGTTCTGAGTCTGCTAATAACTCAGACATTTTTAGCATGGAGAAAGTAAACGTTGATGCAAGCAAATGCCGCCAAAATTATCCCTGTGGATAGCCGATGGATGAAGATGCATAATGCGCATGTGCGGAACGACGATCGCAAAGCTGAAGCGGCCACATTTCGAAAGAATATTTTCTAAAAAAAAACTCGTAAAGTTGATTAAAGAATAATACAGAGTGAAATCTGATATATGTGGTTGAGTGGAATGATGCACACGAGAGAGCACACGCCAATGTACTCCAACAATTTATAAAAAAAATAGGCTTACATTCTCGGTGTTTGTGGCGCTTTGAAGGCTATCCCTGCCGATGACTTTTTAGCACGCGTTGAGGATTGGGAAAATAGTTGGCCTAAGTGCATTGTGTCCGGAGCGAATTACTTTGAAGGCGATGAAATAAATTTGGAAGAATAAATAAAGAGTTTTTGAAAAAAAAGGATTCGTCACAATAGTATAGAGTAATTTTTGAGCACAGTAGTATAGAGTAATTTTTGGGCACAGTAGTATAGAGTAAAATCTGATGTATGAGGTTGTGTGGAAAGGTGCACACGAGAGAATGCGCGGAAATGTAATCCATCAAATTAGAAAAAAATCAATTATTATTCAGTACCACATCAATTTAGAACAATTATCAGGCCTAGATTTATGCCTTTACCTCGAATCCACTGATAAGACTTTATGGTGAACATTTCCAGCATAAAAACAGGTGCTTCCGAATAAGCCTTGGATTTTGGACATGGTTCTTTCAAGTTTCTGAATACAAAAATCCTCGTTTTTGAAGTAGAATAATAAATATAATAAAAATATAATAAAAAGTATAGTATGCTAAAATGATGGTCTGTTGAAATTTTTGCCAGAGTAGAAGCCATCCTGTTATTTGAATACTGTTTATTATATGTCAATTTTATATATTCATTTTCGATTCATAGGAAATTTTGGAACTGTATAGAATACAACTGCTTTTTTGCGAATTATGATGTAAAAAAATTATTTTTTTATGCAATTTTTATTTGATTTTACACTATTCAATCAAAATCTAAAATACACAAGGATAAAAAGTTCAAAAACAAAATTATTATCTGAGAATTTTACAGAAATAATAAATAACTTTTCCAGAAATTAATAAATAGTAAAAAAAATTTATTTTCCTTAACTGAATATTTTAATCCAGTTTAAATCTTCTTTAAGCGAAATGCGCTTTATTGCTTAGTTCTTAGTAGTAGTTTCAGTACAAACAATTTTGTGGCTAATAACTGTGAAATAAGATTCACCATTCTCATCTTTAATTCATCTTAATTACGTTATCAATCACCATTTCATTACACGCAAAAGACTTCGATCTAGTGGTTTCGATACCTAACATTCCAAAGTATAATAAATGCAGTACATTCCAAAGTATAATAAATGCAGTACATTCCAAAGTATAATAAATGCAATACATTCCAAAGTATAATAAATGCAGTACATTCCAAAGTATAATAAATGCAGTACATTCCAAAGTATAATAAATGCAGTCACATTATACGAAAACTGAAGCTTTTGCTACAAAAGGTACAGCCATCGTTATACCTAAGAATTAAAGAAAAAAAAATTTTCAAGAAGTAATAATTGATTTTTGCAATACATAATGAGTGGTAATATTATAAATAAATAGTAAAAATATTTCTTTTCAATAACTGAATATTTTAATCAGATTTAATTATGCCAAAGGTGGTTTCAATACAAACATTTTTGTGTTTAATAACTGGGAAAGAAAAGTCGCCGTTCCCGTTTTTATTTCATTTAATTGAGCTATCCATCATTATTTGATGTCGCAAAAAATGTTCGATCTAGTGATTGCGATACCTACATGATATACAAAGCGTAATAAATACAGTCGCATTATATATAAAAGGGAGCTTTTGACACAAAAGGAACAGGCATCGTTATACATAAGAATTAAAGAAAAAAAGCTGATAATATCCAAGAAGTAATAACTAACTTTTACAATACAGAGTGATTGGTGAAATAATAAATAAATGGTAAAAATATTTCTTTTCATTTTTAAAACGAAATATTTTAATCCGGTTTAATTGTGTCAATATTTTTTTCTAAGTTTAATTCGCTTTATCGCTTTAAAAGTGATTTAGGTTGTAGTTTCAGTACAAACCAATAGTCAATTTTGCGGCTAATAACTGTGAAATAAGAGTCCCTATTCTCATCTTTAATTCATCTTAATTACGTTATTCATCACAATTTTATGTCACAAACTTCTAACTAGTGATTTCTATACCTACATGGTATAAAAAGTATAATAAATGCAGTCGCATTACATGAAAACAGGAGCTTTTGATGCAAAAGGAACATACATCGTTATGCATAATAATTCCCTTTAAAGAAAAAACCTGAGTATTTTCAAGAAGTAATAACTAACTTTTGCAATACATAATGAATGGTAAAATAATAAATAAACGGTAAAACTATTTCTTTTCATTAGCTGAATATTTTAATCCGATCTAATCATGTCAATCTTTTTAATACGCTTTTATTAGTTTCACCTGTTTGTTTGTTTGTAACTGAGTCTTTGGGCTCGATTTTGTCCTACTTTAAAGCGATCAGATTTAATTTAAACGTTGTAGACTTATCAAGGGCCGACGACACTAAAATATTTTGATAAGTTTATTATCTGATCATGATTAGGATTAGGGATTTTATTTTAACTTATGAAGAGCACTTTAACCTTTGTAGAATGACATTCAAATCTACGTGGGACAGTGGCACAACGGGTAACGCCCCTGACTACAGATCTGGAGATTCCCTGTTCGAATCCTGGCCGGCTGGACCTATTCGCATTTAGCCTTTGTTTTACTCACAATTACATTATTGTAAGAACTATAGTTCCAGTCCTCCGTACCAGGACCTCATTTAAATATTATAGTTTAAAACACGCTTTTAGAATTAATCAAAAAAAAAAAAATAAAGTATAGTTAAAAAACACGCTTTTAGAGTGAATCAAATTAAAAAGTAAAAAATAATTGTTGACATAGGAGTGAAATGACTGACGAGATTCACTCTAAAAGCGTGTTTTTAAACTATAATTTTTTAAGTTTAATTCGCTTTAAAAGAGGTTTAGGTAGTAGTTTCAGTACAAACAATTTTGTGGCTAATAACTGTGAAAGAAGAGTATTCGTTCCGGTTTTTATTTTACTTTAATTGTGCTATCTATCATTATTTTATGTCGCAAAAAATCTTCGATCTAGTGATTTCGATACCTGCATTATATACAAAGTATAATAAATGCAGTCGCATTATGCGAAAACTGAAACTCTTAGCTCAACAGGAACTGCCATCGTAATATATAAGAATTCACGAGTAAAGAAAAATTAATCTGAGAATGTTCAAGAAATAATTAATTTTTCCAATACATGGTGAATGATAAAATAATAAATAAATGGCAAAAATATTTCTTATTCTTTACCACTTACTAAATATTTTAATCCCGTTTAAATCTTCTTTAAGTTTAATTCGCTTTATCGCTTTAAAAGAGGTTTAAGTAGTAGTTTCAGTACAGACAAATATTCGATTTTGGGGCTAATAACTGTGAAATAAGAGTATTCGTTCCGGTTTTTATTTCATCTTAATTACGTTATCAATCACCATTTGATGTCACAAACTTCGATCTGGTGATTTCGATACCAACGTACTATACAAAGTATAATAAATGCAGTCGCAGTAAATGAAAATGGGAGCTTTTATTATATAAGGAACATACATCGTTACACATAAGAATTAAAGAAAAAAAAATCTGATAATTTCCAAGAAGTAATAACTAATTTTTCCAACACACAGTGAATGGTAAAATAATAAATAAATGGTAAAAATATTTCTTTTCATTAACTGAATATTTTGATCCCGTTTGATTATGCTAACCTTTTAAGCGCTACAAAAAGTGGTTTAGGTAGCAGTTTCAGTACAAACAAATATTCAATTTTGTGTCTAATAACTGTGTTAGAAAAGTTTCTACTCCCAATTTTAATTCATCTTAATTACGTTATCTACCACCATTTGATGACACGAAAAAACTTCGATCTAGTGGTTTCAATACCTACATGGTGTACAAAGTATAGTAAATGCAGTCGCATTACATGAAAATGGGAGAGGAACATACATCGTTATACATAATGATTCCCAATTAAAGAAAAAATCTGAGTACTTTCAAGAAGTAATAACTAATTTTTCCAATACATGATAAAATAATAAATAAATGGTAAAAATATTTCTTTTCATTATTGAGTTAATTTTTACCATTTATTTATTATTTTTATTATTTTGCTCCAGTTTGATTATGCTAATCTTTTGAGCGCTACAAAAGAGGTTTCCGTAGTAGTTTCAGTGCAAACAAATAACCAATTTTGTGGCTAATAACTGTGAAAGAAGATGTAACGTTCCCATCTTTATTTCATTCAATTCCTTCTATCAGCCCACACTTTCCCTATATATATCTTGTTCAAACTTTCAATCGTTCATAAAATCTTATTCATCCACTCAAGTTCAAATACGTTTTTTTTAACTTATAGTGGATGACACTGGATGTTGATACAGTTTCTTCAAATATTAATTCAGTAATTAAATTGGCTTAGTTAATATTAGTTTTTTTTTTAGATTTAAGTTGCATGTATCTACCCATAGATGGCGCCAGATAAACTTAAAAAAATGAATGAAAATTATTTATAAAGGACTTTCTGCAATCGAGTGAAAAAAAAGTAGGAATTGATTTTAAAAAAATATATATATATATATTTTTTGTAGAAACAAAAGGATTGAAATAAAATTATAAAAAAATGAAAAAAATATATAAAATAAATAAAAAGAACTTTGGTTCTGAAATACTGAGAACTTCAATAGAGTGGAAAAAAAGTAGGAATTGATTTTTTTTTTTTTTTTTATATTACTTGTTTTGATTGAGCTATCCATCACCATTTGATGTCGCGAAAAAAAGGCGATCCGATGATTTTGATAGCTGCATGGTAAACAAAGTGTAATAACAGCGGTCGTATTATAATGAAAAGGGGTGCCTTTGACACAAAAGGAACAGCCATCTGTATCACTTGTAGAGCCTTTCGGTGGGTGACCGTTTGTCGTCGCTAAGTGGTTTGCGTGATTTGCGGCAGGTTAGGGTGCGTTTTTTTAGCGTGAGGAAGCAACCACCTGCGACGGCGAAAAGCTGAGCGTGAGCAACGCCTTTTGCGGTAATTTGCCCCGAACGCAATAAGTATTCAGGATATCCGAAGGGGAATGATTCCCGGGTAATCAGTTAATTGTTGCGATTTTCCGCATTTCCATTTAATTAACTCAAATAACCTTTATATGTATATATATATATACTACTGTGCCCAAAAAGTAAGACCTATTTTTTTTTTCAAAAGCTATTTATTTATTTTTCCAAATTTATTTCATCGCCTTCAACGTGATCCCCTCCAGACACAATGCACTTACGCCAACGTTTTTTTCCAATCCTCAATGCATGCTGAAAAGTCATACTCTCCCAGAAGTTGCACGGTGTGAATGCTGTGGTTATGGAACGATATGGGTTTCATTTTTGGTGAAAAAGCCACGAAAAATCAAAACAGTGTGAGTGTTTTCGGTACCCAACGAGATTTGACGCGTTTGAGGCCTTAAAATGGAATGGACCGATCCTTTTGAAATTCCAACATCACCAGCAAGGTCTCTAATTGTTTTTGAAAGCACCAAATCTTTAAGTTTTGGTCGGTTCAGGTTGATGGTCGACCAGAGAGCTCTTCGTCTTCAACGCGTTCTCACTGCCTTCTTAGAACTGCTGATACCACTTCTAAACATTTATTTGCCCAATTAATTCAGACATTTCAAAAATCGCCGGAATCCGTTTCAGCGTCTCAAAAAGTTAAGCGTAACTCAAATACTAATGAATATTTTGACGTCAAATTTCCCGCAGATGTCAAGAACAGTGCCAGCAACCTAAAAAAGAAGAAAAAAATTGAAATTCCATAAGCCCCGGAAATTTTAAATTGAAAATGGGTTTGGATGCACTAGTATATATATATATAAAGAGAAAGAAGAGGAGAGGTAAAAGAAGGGATTTTTAGGTCTCCTGTATTTCTATTAGAGAATTGTTAAGATTCCCCTGATGTGTACAGTACACTGACATGAAGTTTAGTGCACTTTCAGATCTCTTTACACAAAAAGAAAAAAAATTTTGGTAAGCACACGCTGATAGAAATTTCATTGCAAAGGCTGATCTCTTTGGCTTGTACAATTGCAATCTTGTCAAAGGATTGTCAATGTTTGTACAATCTCTTTGGCTTGTGGTTGGAATTTCAGTGCAGTGTCTGATGTCTTTACACAAAAAAAATAATTTCGTATATACCCTGATGGTAATTTCAGTGAAGATTTCAAAGTCTTTGTACTGAACCCTAGGTAGAAATTTTCAGTGCATCATCTTATCTCTTTGGCTTGTACTGTGCATTGGTAGTAATTTCAGTGCAACATCTTATCTTTGGCTTGTACTGTGTGTTGTACAGTACTTTCTTGTACTGTGTGTTGGTAGGAATTTCAGTGCATCATCTTATCTCTTTGGTTTGTATTGCGTGTTGGGGGAAATTTCAGTGCATCATCTTATTTCTTCAGCTAGAAATTTCAGTGCAGTGTTCTATTTCCTGGTACAGTACAAGGTAAAAATTTCAGTGCTATGTTTGATATCTTTAGTCTGTTCAATAAGAGCATATGAAGTTCATTGTAATGTCTGTTCACTGACTTTTTTTTAAAAAAACTGACGTGTTTGTTAAAAAAAATGTTTTTTTAAAAAAACTGACTTCAATAAATACAAAATTTCGAATGTAATTTTCGTTGATTTCTTTTTGATTCTTAGTATCGCGCTATGATTTACTGTGAGATATACTTACGTATATTCAGAGCAAACACAGAAACCCTCCCATGTCGATTTATAATAAATTTAACCGTGTTCTAGCGGAAAAAAATGTTACCTCATAGATTTTTTTTTAAAAATATATATCGCCTTAGAATCTTTTTTTTTTAATAGTCAAATGCTGTGGAATGAAGATGATACTGATGCATACCATTCATTCCAAAATTTCTAAAAACATCGTGGATCCTATAGTGAAGAAACCTCATTTGTAACAGTTTAAAATCTTTTCCAAATATATTTACAAAATTCAACTTAAAAGACGTGTTTGTGAACATATAGATAACCCTAAACGTTACGCTGTGATACAATTCAAAACACATTAAATATTGAAAAGCGGATGAATATATGTAAATAAATTAGTTATAAAAAGAAGAATTGTTTTCTCATAATTGGGTCAAAATTTCCGCTGTGGAACTTCCTAGGGTTATGGTTCCGGATTAAAATGTTTAACGGTGTCTACAGATTAATCTAAAATAATTATTTTGTACTTTATTCGAATTTTATAAATATGTTCTTATTCTTTGATAATGAATATTTATTATTATTTTATAATATTTATTGCTTAAAAATAATCTACGAAAAAAAGATCTTAAATTAATTATATGAAGATCTTTAGCTCCTAAAATGTACCATTTCCATGCAGAATTAGTCCTCAAATTAATAAAAGAATAAAGTTTGTATCATCTGTAGAGCTGCAGAATTCCACGAAATTAGCAAATATTGTTGTTGTTGTTTCATATGGCAAAATTGAAACTCAATCCATATACATCAGGTCGCTCGACAAAGAATAATACAACAATTAATTCAGAATGGCATACTACCAAAATATTAAGAACACATAAAAACAACATCATTATTTAGAATTAAAACTTGACAGTATCAAAACATTTAAAAATTACACAACTAAAACCTCATAAATTAAAGATACATAAAAGTCTAAAAGGAGAAGTAAACGTGTGCTCAGGACATGAGGTCCCTAGCCATCCAATAAACAGGTAAACATCTCCTCTAGCAAATTAGCAAATATTTATTGCAATGTAAATGAGTTCTGAGCGGAGAAACCACACACTTTTATCTTGATGTTGGAGAAATGTTGCTTTAGGTCAATGTCCATTGAAATATTATGCTACACATTTTATATATAAATAAATATATAATTAATAGAAATAAAAGAGAAAGGTAATAAAACAAATTAAGAGTAAGTTAAAATTCAGAATTTAAAAATAAAAAATATATATATGAAATGAGAAGAAACAATAAAATTAGATGGAGGCCCACCATCAGGTAGGGCTTGCAGTAATGGCACTTCAGAAGAAATGAGAAGAAAAACAAACGTATTATATGTTGATTGAGAACAGTACGCGGTCTTTTTCTGTTTTTTAAAAAAGAATTGTCATACCTAGAAAGAGATTTTAAAACCAAATTGCGCTTGAAAGAAAGGTTATTGTATAAATTTTAAGTATAAATTGGCGAATGTTTGGGTAGTTAAGTGATTGCCTAATATCCTGATTCTTAAAGTACCATGGTGAGTGGGTGATCATCCAAAGGATTTTGTTTTCAAGTCTGTGGATGATGTCCAAGTTACTCTTTGCTGCAGAGCCCCAAACTGCACTTGCATAAGCAATCATGTGAAGCAGGTAATACATGTCAATAAGCAGTTTGTTATATAGCGACAGATTAGAGTTTCTACAAATTAAAAGATAGAAGATGCAGATAGCTTTATTAAATTTGTTTCGGAGGTTTTAATAGGTTGAGAGTAAGGAAGATTTTTATCAATTGTGATACCTAGATATTAAACTTATTTGGACCAAGATGGTTATGTTATAAATAGTGATAGTATTGGGTTAGTAATTTCCTTTTCGAGTTTTGTAAATAGAACAGCCTCAATTTTGTCAGTATTGTGTTTAATTTTTTGGAGGGTTAACCAAGTCTGAAGAAAATTGATATAATTTTGTAGAGAATAAGATTGATAGTCAATGGGTTTTGATTTTAACATAAACTAGCCATATCATCAGCGTAGAGAGGGATTTTAATATTTGGAGATTGTGTAATATCATTGATGAAAATATTATGGAGAGAGGGCCAAGAAGAGAACCTTGTGGAACTCCTGCCAAGATATTATGAAGAGCAGAGTCAATATTATTTACAGATACAACGAAGTTGCGATTAGTAAGGTAGGGATGCAGAGTTTTAATTAAGAAAGGAAGAAATTTGTAGGAGATAAGTTTATGAAGAAGTCCTTTTATTCATGCACTGTCAAATGCCTTATCGACATGAAGGAAGATAATAGCAGTAATTAGTTTTTCATCAAAGCCTTCAAAAATAGTTTCATTCAGGTTTAGTAGCTGATAAGTAGTTGAAAGTTTTTCAGTACCGTAAATGGAAGAGCTGAAAAAATCGTTGGCAGTTGAAAAATCAGAGGGGGGGACCAGCCGGTTTTGGATGGCACATGGCGCTTATGTAGTAGTCGGGCGAAAGTACTCTTGAAATGTCGTTTGGAAGCACTGTTTATGGGGAAGAAAAAATCATTGAAATTCACCTTTTTTTCCGTAAAAAACCTGTTTATATTCTTCTAATATATCTTAATTCTGGTACGAACTTCCTCATTAAATTTTCGTATAGGAAACGGTACGCTATTCGTACCAGAATTTTTCTTTTTATTTTCGTTATAAATATCTTTTCAGTACGGGATGATAAAAATACAATGCTGATTAAACATACATTTACTTCTAAACTACAGCTGCCTGATTGACCAATTGGCCAGCGATCTGGGCTTTAGTACCACGGGCTTCAGGTTCGAATCCTGGCGTTGGCAAGGATGTTTGGGAGTGGTTCGGAATCCACGTTAAACTGTAGATTCGCTCTGATTAAAATAAAGTGTACACAAAATGACCGTACAGAGACAAACCTACCCAGACATTTTAGAAAACGATAGAATAGGTTTATTATTTTGAATTATTAGGTTTTCATTTATGTCAACCTTCTATTATTATTATTTCATCATTTTACTAATGCGTGGATAGCTAATGGGAAATGTAATTAGCTAATTTGCTAAAAGGAAAGCTAATGGTAAATATAAGTATAGAAGGTGAAATTATAATACTTTGTGTAACAAAAAGTATTTTCATTAGTTATTATTTTTTTTTTTTTTTTTTTTTCATTTCTGCCTTCTGCTTGTTATATTCATGTACAGTTATGGTTTTTAGTTGAATATTCTTAATAAATATTTCATCGAATGATTCTCATTAAAATTCCGATTAATCATTTTTTAAAACTTCTGAATTATTTTCATTCATTGGCAATTTCAGAGACAAAAGAAAAATTTATTTTAATAAAATGTTTGCTGAATAAATTTTTCTTCGATTTCTCAATTAAAAATATACACATTTACCAAAAAAACAAATTTAAATTGTTCCTTTTTTAGGTCGTTCCATATATTTTCACACCGAAATTAACCTATTTTCGTAAATTATCACCTCATAAACATCAGCAAAGTTTTTATTATTGCATTTTTGACAAGTTTAAATGTTTGCTTAACTCAAAAGTTATTGAACAAGTTTTTCTTTGATAGAATAAATCAAGGAAAAACAAATATTTTTCGAATTATTTCTAAAACAAATATCGATATCCTACGCAGTTAAATTAATAGATACTGCAGAATGCGTGGAAATAGGGCGAAGGGTTAGCCAGCTCCACATTTAAAATTTTATGCTGATCTATGGTTGTCTTTATTATCTGCAAATCTATTTATTCTATTTTCAATAAAGGATTCCACAAAATGATAAAATTTAGTTTGTTTAGCAAGTTTTCGGAATATAGAGATGACAGAATTTTTTTTTAAAAAATAGGTATTAAAAAATCAGGTTTTTCTAAGAAATCTTTTCCTGCTCTTTCTTATATTAAATTGACCGTTGAGCTAAAGCTTGATATATGTGATCTATACTATTCGGAAGGTTGTTTGTTTCTTTGAATTAAATTTTAATTACATCTACTGGTTAAACTATTTTCATTATTCAAAGCAGATTCGTGATTGGACAATTATAATATATTTTCATCGGTCAATGATTTGAAAAAGATGTCAGAAGGCGTGTTCTTTTTTCGAACCACATTGTCAGCCAAAAGGAACTGAATACTAAGTACTTTTGTTTTTCTAATTTAAATCTTTATCCGTTATCTTAGAAAAAAATGTTTAATACTTGAATTGGATATATTTTTATAATCACGACAAATGTATTATACAACCATCTTAAATTAATATACTTTTGTATTGCATTTTTGTGCACTGTGTATTATTTATTTATTTTTATGTTTATACTGTTAGTCTGGATTTAGAACTGATTATTGTAAGCTCTATACAGGAAGACATCGTTCAATAAATTACATGATGGATGAAGCGCTATTTTTTCTAATAATATCTATTTGCGTACTAATCAATTTATGCGGTGAAATTCTTTTAAGCTATGAGATTAAAAGATTATTATTTGGCATAAAATATCTTGATTGAGATTTTTAAAATTTATTCTATACTTCTATTTATTCTACTTTGAACAGAAAATAAAGCAATATGAAATAAATTCAATAACAACAGAAAATAATGACATAATCTACATTCATGTGAACTATTAGAATGCATCTATTTTTAGTTTTACATATTTAATTGCTTAATAAACAACATTTTTTTTTTCTTGTAAAAAAATAATGTAAAATTTATTTACGTGACTTTCAAGAATAATCAAGTTTTAACTGCCTCAGACGACAATGAATGCCAATGAAAAATTAAATTAATTTCAAGGTCTACTACACCACACCACTGTGCCTAGAGCTCAGATGTCCTTTTACAATTTGGGAATGATATGGGTGAGAAGTTTGAATGAGTTATGTGGCGCTTTATGGTCATATCAGACAGGGACCTACGGCTTAAAGGGGATTCCTAACCACTACAAACATCCATGTCTCCACCGGGATTCGATTCTGAAGCCTGTGGTACCAAAGGTGGTGGGCACCTGTGGTATCCAGCGCCAGA
The DNA here is from genome assembly GCA_021605075.1 of Caerostris darwini. Classification (NCBI taxonomy): domain Eukaryota; kingdom Metazoa; phylum Arthropoda; class Arachnida; order Araneae; family Araneidae; genus Caerostris; species Caerostris darwini. The sequence continues at coordinate 179,083 of BPLQ01007587.1, forward strand.
GAGCTAACCACTCGGCCATCAGGCCCCTAATTTCAAAGACTGGGACACATAGAGAGAATTGACTATAGAAGAGGCTCAAAGAATATTTTCAAGGGGAAGTGTCAGGGTACAAACAAAAAAAATTCCCCCCCTCCCCCCAAAAAAAGATGTATTGATGAAGTGGAAAAGGATCTGAAGAACCTAAAGATCACAAATTGAAAAACCGAAGTTCGAGTCAGACGACTACTGGAATCATATTCTTAGAGAGGTCATGGACTGTAGTGGATGGACAACAGTGGTAGTACAACATCAATCTACAGTGGTAGTATAATCTACAGTGGTAGTACAACATGGACTGTAGTGGGTTTAGTTAGTTAGTTAAAGGACAATAAAATTATTAAAAAGGAGTTTTGCCAGAAATAAGACTAAAATTTAATGAAAATACTTACATTAGTGATATATCATAAATTTTTTATAAATATTCTGAACAAAAAGCAAAACTTATATATGATGTTGTTATAACGTTTCATAAAAATTAGGATTTGATTTTTTTTTTTTAATTTGATTTTTCTTTTATATACATCTGGACATTCTCTCTTCTTCATTGAGGCAACACCCCCATTAAAGGCCAAAGCCGTCTGCCCATTGGCAAATTTCGAGACAAATGTTTTCTTCTTACGAGGAAGGGTTGTCAGCCGTACGCTCAATGCTCTAATGTCATATTAGACCGGGACCAACGGTTTAAAGTGGATTCCGAACCACTACATACAATCATGGCACCGCCGGGACTCGAACTCGAAACCTGTGGCACCGAACGCCAGAAGGCTAGATATCTGAACATTAAAAAATGAAATAAATTGCTTTGTTTCAAAGGGTTACTAAATTTCATCTCCACAAATGTTTAGCGGACGAAAGGGCCAATTGGCTAGCGCTCTAGGTACTTCAGGTTTGAATACTGGAGGTGGCATGGGTGTTTGTGAGTGGTTCGGAACACACGTTAAACTATAGGTCCCTGTCTAATTAGCACCGGTCTAAGTGTGCACAAAAAAACCCTCTAAATCTTTATTAGAGTTATTTTATCTAAACTAATTCTTTTTATTTGAATCATTATTTCAAATTCATTTTTATTGATAGTCTTCGTCCTGATTTTGCAGTAATAACAAAATACTTAGTTTCATATTCATGATAGCATTTATTTTCGAAAAAATAATCGTAGTTATAATTTAAAAATCCATTCTTTCATCGCAAAATCATTAATATTTGACAGGGATCTCATAATTTGTATCTCTATATTGGAAACCTAACCACAAATTAATGGCCCTCATCAATTTTGGCCAGTTATCTTCATAATATTTCGTAATTTCCCGGCTTCATTCAAAGCAATATCGTTAAAAACTTTTATTTCATTGTATACTTTAAAAGTATTGTGAATCGGAATTCAAATAAGTATCTTTTTTTTTTCCCTATAAAGTACTTTATAATTGCTTAAATATTATATTTATTTGTTACAATAAATATGATTGTTCAAATAGGATAATTCCGCAATTGCTCGTTCCGTGATTTACTAACTACCCCCGACAAACATCTGCGAAAAAATTTTTTTAGAAATGCTGTTTTGCCATGCCAATTACGCTTAGAAACCAATACCGGGCATAATTTCAGACTAAATGGCGGCCTTTCTTTAGCAGAACCACGCACGAAACAGTGATTGGAATAATGTGATTTTCCGTCCCTATATTAGACGTTCCTCATCATTTATTTATTACAAAAAAAATCCTATACCAATATCGCTTTCATACTGTTAAGACCACGGAATATTTTGGCTTATTAGAAACGAAATTGGATACTCATTGCATATTTTAAAGTAACCTTTTTTTATCTGGGCATTGTTTAGTATCCCCACAGCGTTTATGTTCCTCATTTAGTAATTTAGGTAAATTTCACTATTTCTTTTCCATAATGAAAAACTAAGCAAATCAAATATGAGTCAACCTAATAATCAGAGGCAGAAAAAAGAAATTAGAAGAACAATTTTTATTTCATTTGAACTAAATTATTTTTCTTGGAGTTTATGAACATCAAATTCTTTTTTTTTTTTTTTTTTTTTTTTTCGTTTTATTTTTGTACAATAGTTTTGCGTAACGTTTTGGCAGCAAATGTTATTTGTCTTCTTTCAATAAAAACTATTTATTTGTTTTATTTTGATGGCAATTTCGAATTATGTCATGCAAATACGGTTACGATCAATAACAGTAAAGACTTGGATTTTTTTTTTGTGTAATTTGTATTTTTATTTATTTCTATGGCAGCTAAATGTTTTCAAAGGGTAGAAGATTAATTTTTGGCTATGATGATGAAGAAAATCGATTTATTTCTATAATTGCGGTCGTTTTGAAGCATTTTTTGTTGTATTTCTTCTACAGGAAGACAGAAGAGAAAAATAAAACCAGAAATAAATACATAATTTTTTGAAGTAAGCCATTAAAATTTTGTAACTTATCAAAACTTACTAAAATCTGCATACGATACAATTTTCAAATTAAAAATATCGACAAATTAAAAAAAAATGTATCAAAAATAAACTGGAATTACATACTTAATTTTCTTATTTGCTAAATTAAAATCATAACTTTTTGTTTCATTTTTGAAATTGGCATCATTACAGAAGTAATGAATTTTTTAAGATCATAAAATATCATATGCAACTTTCATTGATACTATATTTTAAAGAGGGGAAAACTATTTTAAGATAGTTGTTTAAAAAATCGCTGAAAAACAAGTAACGCAAAATATATATATATATATTTTTCGATTTGTTGAAATCGAAAAAAATTCTGAAAAAAAGTTCTAATTCTGAATGTTCCTATTTAAAATTAACAAGAAATTTGCTTCTATATATAACTCGTTGAGAAAACATTGAAACGTATAAAATTTCAAATCTTATAAAAAAAATCCTCCAAAAAAACAAGCCTAAGTATTTTACAACAAAAATTAATAATAAAATAATGATATAAAAATAATTAATAAATAATAACGAATCTTTAATTAAATATTTTAACGCATATCCCATCCTTCGAAAGCTCAATAACACAATAAAAGCAAATAATAATAAAATAGTGATGTTAATAATAAATAAGGACATAAAAATAAATCAAATAGTGATATGAAAATAATTAAAAAAACAATAAATAATTATTAAATATTTTTATTCCATATCCCCATAGCTCGAAAGCTGAATAATACCTTAAAGTAAATAATAATAAAATAGTCCTATAAAAATAATTAATAACATAATAATAATAAATAATTATTAAATATTTTTATTCCATATCTCCCTTGTTCGAAAACTGAATAACACCTTAACATACAAATAATAAAATATTATATTAATAATAAAAATAAGGATATAAAAATAATTAATAATAAAAAATTGATATAAAAATAATTTATAATAAAATAATATAAAAATAATTAATAAAAAATAGTGACATAAAATAATTAATTATAAATATATCTTTAAATTAAATTCCATATCCTCTTTGTGCGAAAGCCGAATAAAACCCTAGAAACACTGGAAATGCAATAGAACATTTTTTTTCTCACAGATGATAACAGGATACTTGTCAATAAGCTCGTCAACGCTACAAAAGTTGCACAAATATGAGCTTTTTAATACGCTTTTATTAGTTTCACCTGTATGTATGTTTGTAACTGACTCTTTGGGCTCGATTTTGTCCTACTTTAAGAGACAAGATTTCATTTAAGACTTATCAAGGACCGACGACACTAAAATATTTTGCTAAGTTTATTATCTCATCGTGATTAGGATCGCCAGGATGAGTGCTTTTATTTTAACTTATGAAGAGCAATTTAACCCATGTAGAATGAAAGTACCTTAGAAATTCAAACCTACGTGGGACAGTGGCACAACGCGCCTGACTACGTTTCTTGGCTGGCTCGACCTATTCGCATTTAGACTTTGTTTTACTCACCATTAAATTATTGTAAGAACTATAGTTCCAGTCCTCCGTTCCGGGACCTCATTTCAATATTATAGTTTAAAAACACTAAAAAACACGCTTTTAGAGTGAATCAAAGTAAAAAATAATTGTTAACATAAGAATAAAATGACTGTTCTAAAATCGTGGGATGCTCGATATCCATCGTTATAATTTTTCACTCGTTTCATTCCGAAATGCAGAGTTAGTTTAAAAATGTCATACAATGCACCCCACGCTTTTAGAACGGTGACATTCATTTTATTCTTATGTTAACAATTATTTTTTACTTTTTAGTTTGATTCACTCTAAAAGCGTGTTTTTTTAGTATTTTTAAACCATAATTTATTTTGTTTTCTGTATTTATAAACATTTGCAAAGCATACTCTGGTTTGCATATCCCTACTAATTCGTTCCAATCTGTTAACTGCGTCATGGTATTGTAATCTTTTGTTTTTAATGATATCCATTCGGATATTCTTTAATGAATTATCATTTCTGGTTTATCAAAATGGTTTTTTAAATAATATTTAAATAGAAAACATCGTTTACTTATTATCAGTCCTAAAAAATTTTTAATAAACTACTATAAACTGATAAAAAATAGATTAATTGAGTTAAGGACATGTGTCTTGATATTAAAAATTAAATTAATTAATTTGTTTAATTTTTTATAAATTAATTAACAATTTTATTTATTTATTTAAATTAAATTAAATTAATTCTTTTTGGGGGTTTAAAAAAGGTCAATTAACTTTTGTCTTTTAAAAGTAAATCATTACATTTTTACTATTTAGAAAAAAATTTGTATTATACTATATAATAAAATTTTGTATTCTACATTAATTTTGTATTTTGTATTATATTTTTCTTATTTTAGGAAAAAGATTTTAAAAATGATTTTATAAGCAATATTTGAATAAAAAACATGTTAAGCAAAAAAAAATGTTTTATAAACTATTATGAACTGTAACAAAGAAAATTGTTTGTTGAATTAATGACTTGAATTAATTACGTTCTAAAAATTAAAATAGTTAATTTATTTAAATTTTTATAAATTAAGTTATTTAAATTTATTTAATTTTTTAATTTTCTGTTTTAAAAGTTAATCATTACATTTTTCGTATTTAAAAAAAAATTTGTTTTCTGCGTTAATTTTGTATTACAGTTTTTCTTATTTTAGAGAAACAATTTTAAAAATGTTTTTTTAAATAATATTTAAATATAAAACATTGTTTGTTATCATTCCTAAAAAAATGTTTTATAAACTATTTTGAATTGTTTGTAAAACAATTTGGAAAAGAGATTTTATTATTTTATTATTGGCTAGCATTTTGTTATTTTTCTTATTTTAGAAAGACGATTTTAAAAATGGTTTTATAAATAATTTTTATATAGAAAACATTGTTTACTTATTATTATTCGAAAAAAATGTTTTATAAGCTATTATAAACTGTGATAAAAAAAATTGTTTAATTGAATTAATGACATGTAAGTGTATTAGCATTAAAAATCTAATTCATTTATTTATTGAATTTCTTATATATTAATTAAATCAATTTATTTAAAAAATTAAATCAATTTATTTATTTAAATTTTTATAATTTAATTAAAAATTAAATTTATTTATTTATTTTAATTTTTATAAATTAATTAAAAATAAAAAAATTTGTATTTATTTAAATTTTTATAAATTAATTAAAAATTAAATTTATTTATTTAAATTAAATTAAATTAAATTATTTTTGCGTTTTAAAAAAAAATTCAATTGACATTTATGTTTTAAAAGTTTAACATTACATTCTTCTTCTTCTCGAAAAATTTTGTATTCGGACATCTTTATAATATGGACAATTCTTTATATCTTCTTTAAGTGAAAAAATATTTAATATAATCCCCTTATTTAAAAAAAAAAAAAAAAAATTCCAAATGCGGAAAAAAAATGTTTGTCCGGTTATTTTTACAGTTGTAAACATTTTCTTTGTTTATTTATTTATTTTTTGCACAAACTCTTGTTAGATTAAGCAGTATAAAAACATTTTAAAGTATTGACTCAGTATTTCTCACTATCTTTAGAAATACTCTTCAGTGAGTCTTTCTCATTTTCGCAATTTAGGTTTTAAACTGGGTTTGTCGCAAGCATGATTGGCGTCGCGATTTGCCAGCATGAAACACTCAGTCGTCATCGAGGGTTGACGTAGCTTTGAGTTTCGTTAAAAGTGATTCACTAGTTGATCGAATACACATCGTGTTTTTATTTTGATTTCTTAAGAACTATTTCCACGACTTACCTGAAGTGAAAGTTTCCATTCATGCGTTCAAGTGAGTACGGTATGGATGAATTTAAACTAAAAATTAAATCCAGTTTAAATGGATTTAAACTGATGGAATTGTTGGGAAATGCATGATAGACGTTTTATGGTCTGATTAACTATTATATCTAAAAGGAGCGGGAGTAAAATTAGAATGGGATATAAAATTTTTCATTTGATACTTTAAATTGTTTGTACACCAGAATACTTGCATTTATCTAATCACACGCATACTACTGTGCCCAAAAAATAAAACCAATATTAATTTCTTTCAAAAACTCTTTATTTATTCTTCCCACTTTATTTCATCGCCTCCGGACATAATGCACTTATCCCAACGTTTTTTCCAATCCTCAATGCATGCTAAAAAGGCATCGACAGGAATGGCCTTCAAAGCGCGAGACGATTCACGTTGAATCTCTTCAATCGACTCAAAACGATGTCCCTGAAGTGGTCTTTTGAGTTTAGGGAATAGCCGGAAGTCACACGGTGTGAATACGGTGGTTGTGGAATGATATAGGTTTCATTTTTACCGAAAAAGTCACGAAAACTCAATGCAGTGTGAGCTAACGCATTCAGTGTTTTCGGTACCAATCAAGATTTGACGCGTTTGAGGCCCAAAATAGAATTGACCGATTCTTTTGAAATTTCAACATCCTCAACAAAGTCTCTAATTGTAAATCGACTTGAAAGCACTAAATCTTTAATTTTTTGGACGTGAGCTTCGTCGGTTGAGGTAGATGGTCGGCCAGAGAGCTCTTCGCCTTCAACGCGTTCTCTGCCTTCTTTGAACTGTTTATACCACTTCTAAAAATTTTTTTCCGATACAGGAATGCTCACCGAATGCCTTCTGCAACATTCTATACGTTTCCGCAAAAAAAATTAATGCGAGTTCTTTGCTGAATGAATTCAGACATTTCAAACTTCTCCTGAATCCGTTTCAGCATCTGACAAAGCCAAGCGTAACTCAAACACTAATGAATATTTTGACGTCAAATTTCCCACAGATGTCAAGGGCAGTGCTAGCAACCTAAAAAAGAAAAAAACATTTAATTCCATACGCCCCGGGAATTTTGAGTCAGAGTACTAGGCAGAACAGAGTGCTAGGCACTTGGCCATCAGGCCATGTTGGATTTAATACAAAAAGATATATATCGCCTTATATGACGCAAAGGCGAAGGAGGATTAGGTTGCATCATTTGTGATCCATTCTTGGCTAACATATGAGCCTGATCATTTCCATGTTATCCTGCAATGGCTTGGAATCCACTACAGAGCAATGAATTTCCCGGTGTTCAACAGCCTATCTATCTTTACTATGCAGTTTTTAGAAATCTCGCATTCACAATGATTGGGAGTTGTCAAAGTCGTAATTGCCTACCTAGAATCAACAAAAAAGACGACATTTTCTTTTTCACACTGTTCTATCTTGTATAAGGCCGAAGAAATAGCGGTTCTTTCACCATCAAAGTTGTCAAAGTACCTTCCAATGGCATAAAGTCAATAGAATAAACTCCAGCTTCAACATTTCTTATGGCCCGTTCAGCCGAATCATTAGTATAAACATGGAGCTAGGAATCATCAGGGAAACGTTCATGTGTAGTAGTCAATTCAATCAAGATAAGATTTCAATTCAGTCAAGATAAGATTTCTTGCTAATATCAGACAATGTTGAAATAACCCTCAGCAAGTTTAAAATTAGAAGGCACTATGTGAACCTGCTATATTGCATCCGCATTTTGCAATCACCCTATATCTATCCAAACTCTATCTATACCACTATATATATACGAACACATTGAAAGGACATGGCAACCTATAAATTCCTGTATGTAAGATAGTTTTGATTCAGCTATACTTATCGGGTTTTAAACCCACCTTTTTAGGAAGGCCAACCTGCATCCTCCAGACAGCCCTGGACATATTCGTAGAAGAAAAAAATTTGGCATGGCTGATTTAGAAATAGATAAGTCATGTTATTTTATTACAAACTAATATAAGACTGCGGCCTGATGGCCGAGTGACTAGTGCTCTGGCGCTCGGTGCCACGGAAGTTTGTAGTGGTTCGGAATCCCCCTTAAACCGTAGGTCCCAGTCTTATACGACTGATAGGCATAGGGCGGATAACCCATCCTCGTAAAAAGAAATCTACCTGTAGGCAGACGGCTTTGGCACTCCATGGAGCTGTTGCGTATGAAGAAGAATGTATGACTCTGTTATTCAACAACCAGAAATTTATCTTTTTTAAATGAGAATTATTATTGAATAAGAATTTTTTTCTCGTAATGTTTCTACAGATTATTAACTTATTATTGATTATTTAGTATATTTATATGTAATTTTTTAATAAAAAGTTTACATTTTCAGTAAATTCTTTATAACAAATAAAAGCTATACATCATTAGCAATTATAAAGTAATAGAGGCCTGACTAACTATCTACCCTCGGGGCCACGGTTCGAGTTCCGGCCGTGCTATGGATAATTGTAGTGGTTCGGAATCCATCTTGAACCTTAAGTCCGGGTCGAATATGAATTTAGGGCGTAGGGTTGACAACCTAATTCCTAGCGCTCTGCCCTTTGGTACTACAGGCATTGTGTTCGAATCCTGGCTGTGTCATGAATGTTTGTTAGTGTTTCGGAATCCACGTTAAATTCTAGGTCCCAGTTGAATTAGTCTAAAGTGTACAAAAAATGACAGTAAAGCTACTACTCAAGCCAAATCTACCCAGTAAAAAGAAACATCTCCCGTCTCGAAGTCTGCCAGCAGACAGACCGCCTTAGCCCCCTATAGGGCTGTTGCGCCAATGAAATAGAAGAAGTAATAAAGAATTTACAGTTTAAAAACTTTATTTTTTTTTTCTTACTGCTTTTATTTATTATTTATTATTTATTATTTATTCTTATTTATTATTATTTATTATTATTATTATTATTTTTTTTTATTATTATTATTATTATTATTATTATTATTATTATTATTATTATTACTATTATTATTTGTAAATGTAGTTCAATTTTTACTTCAAAAATTGCATCCAATAAAGTTTTCAAGATTTATAAATTTCAATTTTCACATGTTGATCCCATTTTGGCTTATATGACCAAGTTTTATCAGACCTTTATGTTTCAAATCAAGAAAAAAAAATGTAATAATATAATCACGAGATGAAAAAAAAAATTTCTTTTTAACCAAGTATCATCCCTAACTCGTGAACTCTTCGAGTCGAAATGCATGCCGGGAAGGAAAGCGGTTTGACAAGTGGTTCCTGATAGGAAAATTAGTTTTAATAATACGAGGTGGATTTCCTCATTGTCAAAATGTCGTCCTCACTGTAACAATCACCATTTCAGTTCAATTTCGTTTCTTCTTCGAGAAAAGCGGGAAAGATAATTACATTTCAAATTCACAAAAGCGATGGGGAGTGATTGTATGCAGGGTTGACAAAAGAATGCAGATTTCACGGCTGAAAAACTAAATGCGTTCCTGGGTATATTTGGAACATTGATACCGATCTATTTTCATAGTTATAATTTCAGGACACATGGTATAAAAATTCTATGTCTTGATGAAATGAAATGAAAAAAAAATTATTTTTGTTTTGTTTAATCGAAGATCTAGATCTGTTGAATAAATTATTTATTGCAAATGTATTTACTATAGTTTTAATATTAGCATTGTAAAATATTTTAATCTTTCAATGCGAATTTTTCAATGTTGATGCATGTTATGTCTATGCTTGAGGATAAATTTATAATTGGAACACCATTTTGTTGTGTTATCTATAAAGGGGACTTTCCGTGGGTAATTGTCCCTTGTAAATCAATTTTTGGATTTGGAGTGGTTTGAGAGTTAGTATTGTTGTTGTTACTAATCCCCTTGATGCAGGAAAGGCAATTTTGGATACGTTTTCAATAGACCCCGTCGCAGGCGACTGGTACACGGCTAAGGGTAATATACAGCTTCACTTTAGCGAGGAACCACAAGGACTGAAGACTAACTAAACTTCAAAGACAACGTTGTACGATACTATTAGACCGGTACCTGCGGTTTAAAGTGGATTCAGAACCAATACAAACATCCATGGTACCGACAGCCAGAGAGCTAGTCACTCGGCCATCAGTCCCCATTTTATTTTGAAGAACAAATAATTAATAAATTACAAACATAATATATTTGTACTTAAAATGTACAATTCCTGTGTGCTTGTCTTCGGTATTCTGTAATATTATGCTACTTGTTAATTCAGCACTGTTAAATATATATATATACTTGCTATCACATAATGAGTACAAGGAGATCTTTTAAATGAGTGCAAATACTAAATTTTTTAAATTGTAAAACATATTTTGTCAATGCAAAAACATTTTTACAGGTATATGAGTTCAATAAAAATCATTACATTTATTTAAAAAAAATTCTATATCCATTTGGACAGATCGTAGAATATAAAATTACAGTAAGAAGTCTGGAGTCTGGATTTGGTATAAAAAATTCGGCCAAGGAGTCTGGTGCCAGAAATAGGAAATTCCTTTGCTGGTTTGATTTTTCTAAGTAACTAATAGGCTAATTAAACAGGAACCTACAGTTTAATGTGTATTCTGAGCCACTAACAAACATCTATGCCACCGGCAATATTCGAACCTGAAACCTATGGTACCATTGGCCCGAACGCTATCCAATTGGCCATCTGGCCGCATTCGTTTGGTGGTTCTCCACCCTTGGTTACCACTTTAGGACAATAAAATTCTTTTAGAATTCTTTTTTTCAAAGAAGGAAGTATTCCACGGACCACAAAGTATTGGACTTGAAGATTACTTGATACATTCTCTCCAACTAAACTGACAGATAAATAAAATTTTAATACTTGGGAATGGATGTGTTATTCAAGGCTGACATGACTGGAGCAAAGTGAAAAGATTAGAATTTTCAGCGTTGATGGTCATATTATTCCAGCGGCCTCAATCCTGTGGCATTCTCAATAATTCCTGCTTTGGATCGGAAAATCAAATCATTGGGTCACCGGGCATGTTTACCTGTGCATCACTCAAAGCTGCTCGTTAGACCTGTTTGTAAACGTCTCAATACTTTCCATATCATAATTGTGCAGACCACCTTCAGTTTATTTGTTAACGGCCATCTTTATTTGCTTGTAGTATAAACGATTTCTATTAATTTTAAAAGAGTTTTTTATGAGTTCAATATCAGTTAAAGGATTGTGTATGTTGAAAAATCTGATGATCATTTGACGTAAACTTTCGAGGATTGTTATTCTGTCAGGAACGTCCGACTGTTGCTAAATTTACACCGCAATCTTCTGCCATTTTGTTGAAAATGCATTGATTTTCTTTTCAGATCAATATTTGAGTTCTTTTTATTATTATAATGAATTATAATTTAAATTTGTCGATAGGAATTTAATAAGTTTCTTCAGTTGTTTTTGATATAATAATTATATATTGTTGCAAAAGTTATTAAGTTATTTATTTGTTAACGGCATTTAATTGCTTGTAATATAAATGATTTTCATTAATTTTAAAAGAGTTTCTTGAGAGTTCAATATCAGTTATAGGATTGTGCATGTTGAAAAGACTGATGATCATTTGATGTAAACTTTTGAGGATTGTTATTCTGTCAGGAACGTCAGATTGTTGCTAAATTTACACCCCAATCTTCTGCCATTTTGTTGAAAATGCCTTGATTTTCTTTTCAGATTAATATTTAAGTTATTTTCATTATTATAACAAATTATAACTTAAATTTGTCGATAGGAATTGAATAAGTTTCTTCGGTTGTTTTTGATATAAATAATTATATATTGTTGCAAAAGGAATGAAATTAGTCAAGCGTCTATAAATCAACATTAACTTTGTAAACAAACTTTTTCAATTATAAACAACAAATCGGAAAGCGGAAATCATTTAATTAAACAATCCATTTAATGCTCGGCAATTTCAAAAATGGAACCAAATACTTTTAAAAAAGCAGCATTAATAATAATGTTATATTATATTAATTGTAATGCATCAGAATTAAACTATTTATTTGTTACAATATATGAAACGTATAATATAAAATAAATGAATTTTTCAATAATAATGTCATATTATATTAATGTAATGCAAAATAAATACAAAATTTTCAATAAAATATGAATTTTCAATAATAATGTCATATTATATTAATTGTAATGCATCAGAATTAAACTATTTATTTGTTACAATATATGAAACGTATAATATAAAATAAATGAATTTTTCAATAATAATGTCATATTATATTAATTGTAATGCATCAGAATTAAACTATTTATTTGTTACAATATATGAAACGTATAATATAAAATAAATGAATTTTTCAATAATAATGCATCAGAATTAAACTATTTATTTGTTATATGAAACGTATAATATAAAATAAATGAATTTTTCAATAATAATGTCATCAGAATTAAACTATTTATTAACAATATATGAAACGTATAATATAAAATAAATGAATTTTTCAATTTGTCATATTATATTAATTGTAATGCATCAGAATTAAACTATTTATTTGTGAAACGTATAATATAAAATAAATGAATTTTTTTCAATAATAATAATGTCATATTATATTAATTGCATGCATCAGAATTAAACTATTTATAATATAAAAATAAAATAAATGAATTTTTCAATAATAATGTCATATTATATTAATTGTAATGCATCAGAATTAAACTATTTATTTGTTACAATATATGAAACGTATAATATAAAATAAATGAATTTTTCAATAATAATGTCATATTATATTAATTGTAATGCATCAGAATTAAACTATTTATTTGTTACAATATATGAAACGTATAATATAAAATAAATGAATTTTTCAATAATAATGTCATATTATATTAATTGTAATGCATCAGAATTAAACTATTTATTTGTTACAATATATGAAACGTATAATATAAAATAAATGAATTTTTCAATATTAATTATATATATATATATTATAACAAATTGTCGCATAACAAATCTTTTCTTTCCTTGTATATTTCAATATTAATTTCCTTCATAATGAATAATATTTTTTATGCAATACAAATTTTATAATATATATCAATATTATAAGAAATTGTCGCATAACAAATCTTTACTTTGATCGTATATTTCAACATTAATTTCCTTCATAATAAATAATACTTTTTATGCAAACGAAATTTTATAATATATATAGATTATAACAAATTGTCATGCATTGTCAAATTGTCCGTATATTATAACAAATTGTCGCAGAAGAAATCTTTTCTTTCTTTGTATATTTCAACATTAATTTCCTTTATAATGAATAATACTTTTTATGAAATATAAATTTTATATTATATGTATCCATATATTATAATAAATTGTCGCATAGCAAATCTTTTCATTGATCGTATACTTTAACATTAATTTCCTTCAAAAAGATTTGTTATGCGACAGTTTGTTATAATTGACGGGACAACTTGACAATTTATTTGACAATGCATGACTGCAGGACAATTTTATAAAATTTATATTGCCTAAAAAAATATGATTCAATATGAAGGAAATTAATATTGTAATATACAATGAAAGACAACATTTCTTATACGACAATTTGTTATGTACATCATCTACATTAATAAAGTGCGATTTACAGAGAGTAGAAAATAATATATAACATAGCAATAATAATAAATATATATAATATATGTATCGTCTTATCTGGCGATAGTTTTGAAATTCCTATCACGTTCAGTGTTTACCTTTGTAGAGAAATAAATCAAATTTTCCGAGACGAATAATTGAAATAGAATTTAAGCCGATTTGAATTTATTTACATGTGTTTTCCATCGACTGAGAGCCGTAATCTTTTCTTCTTCGCCGAATAATGCTTGCAAATGGTGCAAGATTGGCTGGAATGGAATTAGTTGAGTTTTCAATCACTGTGATTATCTTGCGTAGATTCGGTGTTAAGCGTTTTTCTACTGATATTTATTTTCTGAATCGATAGAAGGTTAACATTAACGAGTCAATAAACTCTTAACTGTCACGGATTACAGTTAATCATTGAAAGTAGATTCAACGTGGATAGTATTTGTTGTTTTGATAAATTTCGAATAAAATTCCTTACTTCTGTCTAGTAGATCAATATTAATTCGACAAGGTAGCTTAGCATTTTATTAGAATATATGTGTACAGCATTACCTAACTATAATTAGGAATAGTACGTTAACGATTTAATTAAAATACAATGTTCAAGTGTTAACATATAATCAATCTTTGTGTCTATTTTTATTATTAAAAGTTACTTCGTTCATATACAAAATTATGATTACGTATTTTTACTTAATTAATGACGTATAATTATAATAACGTATTAATAATTAATAATTACGTATTAATAATTAATAATTACGTATTTTACTTAATAGAGAGTTTTTGCATAACGTTTTTTTATCGTCCGATATTTTTTTCTTCCTAGCGCGCATGCTCATAGGAATAGCTCAGTAGTGCAGTATTACAGATACGCATGCGCAATAGGTACAATGTTTCCTATGAGCATGCGCGCTAGGAAGAAAAAAATATCGGACGATAAAAAAAACGTTATGCAAAAACTCTTTATTAACTACGTATTTTACTTAATTATTACGTGTATAGAAAAAGGAAATTATATTGACTTTGTATTTATGTTTCTAAAATAGTTTTAGATTTTGATGTTAAATATTTGCAAAAATGAGCAAATAAGTTTGAATAAAGTCATGTTAAAGTTCTGTAATTTTTTATTTTTTTTATTTTTTTTATAGATGGTTACATAGATATTTAGGATTAAAATAAGATTTATGAATTCCAATTTTTAAACATCCTGAAAAGACGAAAAAACTTGATTTTAACTAGCTTGAAAAGGTATAGACAAAATAAGATGTTAATACTGAGTAAAATGATCAACACTATTTCTATCTGTTAAATATTAAATTTTTATAATTAAAATACATGTAATTTGTATGAAAGATATATTTAAAAGATTTTGCTTAAAATTAATACATTCTGTAACTAAAACAATTTTTATTAACGAAATTTCATGGTTTTAAATCATTTCCACTAATCATATCTCAATTATACTGAAGTCAAGTTTATATAGTCCTTATATTAATAACCTTGTGATTCTTATATATAAATCGTATATATATATATATCACCTTGTAATTCATAGATATAGTTTTTATATATAATTTATATATCTATATAACCTTGTGATTCTATAGCCGTTATTTACTTGACAGTTGATTTACATTGTGGAAACATTTATTCAAAGTCCTTGGCAAATTTATTGTGAATTCCGAAACTTATGTCTATTAAATATATTTCAAATTATACTATACATATGCATATATATCATTTATATCTTTCTTTCTTCCTTATTATATATATATATATATAATAAAGAAAGAGATTTGTGTATTTGTTTATATCTACATATCTATAATACGTAAAAGTTATTTATTTTATCTGAGTATTTTTTTAACCTGGTGTATAGCTAGATTTTACGAATAAACTCAGATTAGTTATTTTTATTTGTATAAAAACCTTGTTTATTTCTTTATTTGCGCTTTCAAACTATTTATTTCAAAATAATAATGATAAAAAAGAAAGAATGACAAAAATGATCATTCCGATTATAAAAAAGAAAGAATACAAAATATTTAGCAGATTACATATTCTTATTCAAATTTGCGATTATTATATTCTAACTAATATTTTTTTAATATTTGATTTTTTTTCCATAAAAAAATTATTTCAAAACATTCCAGGGAATGAAGTTATTAACAATTGCTTAAAAAGTTTCTTAAATCTTTTTTGAAAAACGCTTTTTTATGTTTTTCGTTTGTTTGAAATATTCTATTATATGCATTTATTTATTTATTTTGTTTAGTTTTTATTCTAAATATCTTTTATTTACATTGACTTTTTATTTTGCAGCAACGAATTAAATTCAGTATTTGTGTGTATTATTATTTTTGTCATTCTTTTTTAATACGGTTTTACACCTTTCGAAAGAGATACGACAAATGATTATTTTAAATTTTAAAAAAAATAATTTCTCAATTTGCATAGATATTTAACTTTAGAATAATGTTTATTATTATTTAGAAATAATATTGATTTTTTTATATTATCGATTAATATAAAGTCATTTACAAATTAAATCAAATGTGTACATAGAAATGGTGTGTTTTTATACATACGTATATATATATATATATAATGGCTTTATATTAATCAATATTATAAAAAAATTAATATTATTTCTAGATTCTAAAAATTAATATCTATATATAGATATAGATATAGTTATATTATTTTATTAATGTTAATGTATACATTATATTTTCTAGAATAATATATTATAATAATGTTAATTTATATGTTATTTTTTCTAGAATGTTGACTGTGATTCGTTTTCAATTTACGCATTTTTGCTTTATTACAATTATGATATTAAAATATAACTCTAGACTATATAGTAAAAATTGATGTAAATTTATGTTATTATGCAAAACGCCATATTTTCTCTGGCATTTTTTCATTTTTTTCACTGATATTTTTTAAATTAACCGAAGTAAAAAATATATCAACATCACTGTTCTACATCAGTCTATATATATATTTAAATATGCGTTTTTGGGTTTGATTTTCGGTTTCGCGTGTAATTTATTTCTCCCAATGTTTTTGTATATATTGTATAAATATCTGTGTGCTTTTTTTTTTATCTGCTAATGCAATTCAATTCGTTCACTTTTTTGATATTTATGTTTGTCTAATGATTTTCAGTACTTTCCTTTTTTTGAAGGGTATAAATGAAACGCATTTCATGGTTTTAGTATAGCGAATGTTATTATTATGTTGTTATACAATTCGATTGTGTTTCTATGAAATACATGATAATTTACTTGTAGAGAATACTATTGTGACTTTTGTTCTGCAAAATGGCCATATTTCTAGCTTTTTTATTGTCAGTTATTTGATTTTTGCATTGAAATGGTGTGTTTATTATGTAACATAGGTAAATAAACATATTATCTTTAATCAAATTGAATTCCTGAAATAAATTTGTATAGATTTTGGATATTATAGAAATCGATATGAATGATATAATTTATATACAATTGATATTGATATAATATATAAGCTTAAATAATCTTGTCATTAGAACAATAATTATTTATAAAGGTTTAATTTAAATATTGCCTTTCACTTTGTTATTTACTGCGCATTTAATCCTAATTCACCATTAAAGACCTAAAATTAAAATTTGCATAAAGAATATCGTAAAAAGAATACTTATACCAGAAAAAAAAACGTTATCCAAGAATACATAACATTACTTGTTGAAGTGTTGTTATGTTATGTATCTAATTCTCAGTATTTACTCATGGAGGGGGGTAAAGGGGCAGCTTCTGTTGTGATGGAGCAACCGTAGGTAGAAGCTTGACTTGACTCCGAATCATTGAAGAAGGAGGGCAGTGTCTTCCTAGAGGGCTACCCCGCATTTGTGTATCGAATGTGATAAAACCCGGAAAACTCCCACCAGGTAGTCCGACTAACGGAGATGGCAAGATGTTGAGCATTACAAACGCCATCGAGTTTCCTCGTTTTTGGAAACAGTGTCTACAACAAAGCCGCCAGCGGATTGGACCTCATCCTTAATGCTTAGGGGAAAGAGGGCTGAGTGGCTAGTTGAGGCCGAGTGGCTTGACCTTGTTTCTTAAAACGGATTCGAACCTCAGCCCTCTTATACGCTAGCTACGCACGTTGCCAATGGACCACGAGTCGCGTCAATGTCTTCTGCATTGTAAAGCTAAAATATGAAAGTTCCAGTGTATCTCTTTTTCTTATCTCCACACCCCACCCCCGTACCCAAGGCCATGTAGCACACACAACCAGTGAGGATGGGGAACATCGGTGGGTGTCATGTAGAACGCGAAGAGCTCATTGACGGATGATGGGGGAAAGAAAGTGCCTTCCGGGAGGACTTTTAGGGGAGATCTACACCGCATATGCGTATCGTGTGGGAGAAAACCCGGAAAAATTCACACCAGGTAGTCCGACAAGGCAAAATGCTGAAGATTCCAAACGGCATTGAGTCTCTTCGTTTTTGGAAACATTGTCTTCCACAATGCCGCCAGCGGATTGAATTTCCGCTTTAATGCTCACCAGCGGCGTACGTGGCCACTGAGCCACGAGTCGGGCTGTTAAAGTAACTCTTTCTGAAAACAATAACAGTTTTTCTTTCATCATATCCATTAAATGGGGATATCATTGTCATCATCATTATAAACAGCAATTTAAGGGGTTTTTTTTTATGAGAATCATTATTATTATTTCCCAATGCATTTATTTGTCGTTACACTTTTACCAAATTGAAAAAAAAAATGCTCTTAACTGCTAATCAAAAGAACTTAACTTTTCTGAAATTATTATTTATAAATTATTTTTATAAAATTTCCTTCTTATCAGTGAATCAAATGATCTTTTTTTTAATATGAGAGTAACAAAATCAGTGAGCCATATTGCGCATTGTCTTACATAATAACGAGCATTATTTAGACTTCCGACAAGCGTCACACGCGAGCAATCCATCAGTGCCTTTTTTACATTTTAAGAGAATGATTATTTTCTTTCTTTAATGAACTTTATCAACATTTGCATCGATTTGAGAAGAACAAGAAAAAAAGGGGGAATTGTTTGAGAATTTAAGACTGACATATATTTTTTTTTCTCCCTCTCATTCAACTTTCTTATTGCAAACCTCAACCTGTTTGGTAATTTGGTATATTCAAACGAGAGAACCACTTTTTATAGTGCTGTATAAAATGTTTGACTTAAGTAATAAAAAACATTTTTTTTTTTTAAGATTTTAGATTTGGATAGCAGAGAATAGTTTAATAAATCGTTTCGAAGCACATTAAAAATGCTTCCTAAAAAATGCCTGATTTTTTTAGAATAAATATGTGTGTGTCAAATATGTCAATGTGTCACATATGATTCACACACAATCAAATATGTCAATGTGTCACATATGATTCACACACAATCAAATATGTCAATGTGTCACATATGATTCACACACAATCAAATATGTCAGTCACATATGATTCACACACAATCAAATATGTCAATGTGTCACATATGATTCACACACAATCAAATATGTCAATGTGTCCTATATGATTCACACACAATCAAATATGTCAATGTGTCACATATGATTCACACACAATCAAATATGTCAATGTGTCACATATGATTCACACACAACCAAATATGTGTGTGAATAAATATTTATTCTGTAAATAATCCTATCGAAAATAAAATGCATTGTTTTTAATTACTTCTCTCAGAATAGTCTTGAAATACCAAAATGGTCTATCAGTACCATAAATACCAATCAGAATGGTCTTGATATACCAAGATTGAATACTTGAGATAAAATACATTTTTTTTCAATACTCAAGATTTCTCAAGATTTCAATACTTGAAATTAACAAGATGAAGTACATTTTTTAAGTACTTCTAGCAGAATGGTCTTGATATACCAAGATTGAATACTAGAGATTACCAAAGTTAAAATACATTTTTTTAAGTACTTCTCTCAGAATGGTCTTGGGGTATTCACTAAAATGTATTCATGGTGGAGTTCTCATAATATTACAAATATATTGCACTATTTTTAAGAATCAATCTCTTATAATTAATACAAGGAATATATTCTATTCATAGATAAATTGAAAGAATGAATCGCGAATTTAACTATCGCTGAATATAGATAAAAAATGAATTCTAATTGCAATTTATTCCATGGTGGCTAAATTTTAACCAATTTCTTTAAATTAATAAAAGAGAGATTATTACACCCTAATTATTATTATATACTAGTTATAAAAAATATTGAAAGGATTTGAAGTGTAAAAATTAAAATGTGAGAATGCTTTACCGAATACTTTAAAAATAACTGCTAATTGTTACAAAAATGTAAACAAATTAAACAGGTTTTTGACGTTATTTACAAGTTATATCAAACATAACTGCAATTTTACATGTGCATAGATGGTAATGATAAAGCACGTAGTGTTTCATTAAAAATATATATATTCAAAAATATATTAGATAATAATTCTAAAATTTCTAGGAAAATTTTAAAAATGGAGTTATGATTT
Source organism: Caerostris darwini (assembly GCA_021605075.1). Classification (NCBI taxonomy): domain Eukaryota; kingdom Metazoa; phylum Arthropoda; class Arachnida; order Araneae; family Araneidae; genus Caerostris; species Caerostris darwini. The sequence continues at coordinate 199,598 of BPLQ01007587.1, forward strand.
AGTTTCCTAGAAAATGTTTACTTTTTTGTGAATAAATATATAGTAAATATTTATTGCATAAATAAAACCTACCGAATATTTTAGTTCAGCTTAAAAATAACTAACAATTGTTACAAAAATTTCAATAAATTAAACAGGTTTTCGGAAATCATAAGCATAGCTTTATTAAAAAAAAATTTATGACAATTACAAAATTTCTAAGCAAATTTTAAAAATTGAGCTATGTTTTAGTTTCCTAAAAACTGTTTGCTTTTTTGTGAATAAATATATAGTAAATATTTATTGTATAAATAAATTTATCGACGATAAAATGCATTTTTGATCATTTTTGTTTTTCATTTTAAAGCATTTCTCTCAAAAGGGTAATAATAAAGTACATAATATTTCATAAGAAAAATCTTAGTGGGAAAAAAGCACGGATTATAATTCCAAAATTTCCAAGAAAATTTTAAAAATTGTTTTAGTTTCCTTAAAAAATGTTTAGTTTCTTGTGGATAAACATGAAGAAAATATGTATTGTATAAATAAAACCTATCGAATATTTCAGTACAATTTCAAAATATCTGACAATTGTTACAAAAATTTAAACAGGTTTTGAGAAATAACAAGCATGACTGAAGTTTTGCACGTGCATTTTTTATTATATTAATAAAGTACACAATATTTCATGAAAAAAGTTAACTTTATTGAGAAAAAAAAAACTTATGATAATTCCAAAATTTCTAAGAAAATTTTAAACATTGAGCTATGTTTTAGTTTCGTAAAAATGGTTGTTATTTTTTAAATAAATATGTGGTAAATATTTATTATATTAAAAAATTTATCCATGATAAAATAAATTTTTTTATCCTTTTTTTATTTTAAAATATTTTTCTGAGAATAATAATAAAGCACACAATATTTCATTACGAAAGAAATTAGTGGAAAAAAACGGATAATAATTTCAAAATTTCTAAGAAAATTTTAAAAGTTGGTTTAGTTTCATAAAAAAAAGTTTATTTTTGTGAATAAACACCAGGAAAATATTCATTGTATAAATAAATTTATCGATTATTTTAGTACAGTTTAAAAATAACTGATAATTGCTATAAAAATTTAAACAAATTAAACAGATATTTTAAGAAAATTAAGTTTTCTAAAAATGATCTGCAAGAAAAGTTTAAAAATACAGAGAAAAAAAGAAAAACATTATGATAGGTTTTCGAAAAGAAAATTGTAAAGGAAGCTAAGTTTGAAATTTTCAGGATATATTTTATAAATAGTTTTTAAATAAAGTAAAAATTAATAAGAATATAAGAATTCCTTTTATTAAAAAAATATTTCCCATATTGTGGAATTATATCCTTGTTGCCTATTTTAGATAATTTATTGATTAATCAATTGGAAAATATAAAATTTATCAAAATTGACTAATTTTTTATATTCCAAATTTCTTACACAGAAAAAAATCTGATAATAATTTAGTTGTGCAAGTTTTTTGGATAATATTTATAGTTCGATTTTTTTTTTCCATTATTAATTAGTGTTCCATTTAAGAAGAATTTTTTCCAAATATTTGTTTATTAAAAAAAATCAAGTGCATTTTTTTAACAAATTGTGTCTTTTTTTTTAATATATATTTATCAAAATAGGTTTACTGCCTTACATATAATATAATCCTTTTAAAAAAAAAAAAAACCAGAATTTATAATAAATCGGTTGATTTACAAAGTGTGAAATCTATTTGGAAGAAAATCGTGCAGACATTATTAAGATCTTTTTCATTCCAAAGTAATAGAATCTATTCGCCTTATTCAAATATTTAATTTAAAATATTGTCAATCATTCTATTTTAATTCGAATTCATTCATCTGTTGACAATAGGAATCAGATCCCCTTTTTGCATCTTTTTTTCTTTCCTTTTAATCGGACTTCTAACCTAAATAGCCAATATCGAATTAAAAAAATAAATAAACAAACAAACTTGCATGGGCGCAATCATTTAGCAAATAAAACTGAACAAGTGCGGTGATCAATAGATTGCACCATTGGTCAAAAGATCCACCAGCACATATTCGCAGAGCGTCATTGATTGGCTGCATTTTCACGGCTGACTGACCATTCTTGAGCGAAGCATTATTCGAACAGTGATCATTGCCAGATTGAAGTTCTCTCAAACCGTTAGCAGACGACTTTTTCGCGTCGCAATATGGCACCTATTGTTTCTCCTTGTTTGCCCACTAGAGCAATCGTTCGAATGAAAACGGTTTGAACAATAGTGGACAAAACTTTTTTTTCTTTTTTTTTTTTGCGATGTGAGATGCGTGGAAAGTTGCAATTCTTTCTCAATAGGACATCAGTATTAGGAAAAGAGTAAACATTTATTTATTTATTTTGCGTTTTTTCGTTTCATGTCTTTGTGTGCGAAAACAACTGCAGTTGATTAGGTTAAAAGATCAACTGAGCAACAACTCAAATATTTCTTTTCTTGGCTCGGATATGACAAGTCCAGGTGAGTTTCGTCTTCTTATTTTTTTTTTATATTTTATATTTTATTCTTATTTAAACAATTATTAATTTTATTTTAATTTCGATTTCAGAAATTGAATTAAATTAAGGTAATAATTTGGAATTTGAAAATTGTATTATACTATAAACAGGAGTGGAAAAAAAGCGATTTTGAATTTTAAGAATTAAAATTTAATTCTTTTTTTGTGGTTTACGGAATCTTTCCTACATAGTGTGAAAGGCGAAGTCATAAAATTGTATAAAATAAAAAAAATAACGACACTATAAGTTAATGCATAAATTTCTCATATGATCAGATCCTATTTACTTTATATATGTTTTAAAAATAATATTTCTTTTTACTTTATTTTAATAAATAAATAAAAATAAATTTAAATAATTATTAAAATAATATAAAAATCCAATTTCTTTAGCTTTAAAGTTTAGTTAAAAATATTATGGAATTAAAAAATTAATTTGTGCAATTTATGTTTTGGGAATACTAATAAATTCGCAATTCCTTATTAAAATCAACGATATTTATTTAATTTTGCCGGATAAATATTTAAATATTCATATGAATATTTTGGAATTCTAATGAATGCCATTCACATGAATATTTTGGAATTCTAATAAATGCCATTCACATGAATGTTATATGAATTCGAATAAATTTGCAATTCCTTGTTAAAATCAACGATATTTATTTAATCTTGCCAATATATTAATCCGATATTTAATTAATTAAATATTCAAATGAATATTTTGTAAATAAATTTCTTATTAAAATTAACGATATTTATTTATTCTTGCCGGATAAATAATTAAATATTCTTACAAACATTTTGAAGTATAAATAAACAAAATATTTTCATTGTAATTTTATTAACTATATGTAAATAATTACAAATAAAATAATACAATTACTGTAAATATTATTAAATGTATATGCCGTTATGCTTAAACATATTTGAGGCAGATTTTGAAGAGCGGATTTGGATTTTTGTCGCTTTATATTACAAACTATTGTCCTTTATTGTGCTTCTTTATAGTCCTTTTTAACGATTTTATTTATTTAATTTCTGAAACAGGACAAATAATATTATTTCAAAGTAACACAAACAAAAATTCGTGAAACACTTGATAAGGTTGCGAGGTGCCCTAGCGTTTGTTAGGAAAAAACTTCGATATCTAAATATACTCAAGCCTGTTGACATATATATTTAATAATATTTACAGTTGTTGAATTTAATTTGTAACAGACTATATTTATTTAATATAACTATAATAAAAATATTTTATTGACACGTACTTCAAAATATTCATATGAATAAATATACTCTGTCATAAATTAATAAGCAGAAAGGAGTCGGAATGAATAAAATTAAGTTATTCAATGATCTTAAACACATTTTTTGAAATTGAAGTCTTATTTTAGATATGTTTACTTAAAATTTTTTCATAAAATTTTTAAATTTAAATCGGAAAAAATAATTTTATTTTATGAAGAAAATGTGTTTTAGAACTGTATCCATTTTCTGTTTACTTTGAACTATTTTATTATTAAATGCGAATTAATTTGAAATTATTTTTCGTGGTACACAATATTTAACAAAAAATTAATTAAATATAAATCAATCAATTACTTTTATAATTTAAGAGATTTTATTAAATTTATTTACTTACTGAATCCCTTAAATACTGCCTTATGGATTAAATTTTTAAAAAAATGTCGTCGCAAAATAATAATAATAATAAATAAATAAAATTCGAAAAAAAAACCGATTAAAATTAAAATAACGATAACGATAAAAACGATAAATTTTCTTTAAGTATATTAAATCCAATCTACTCTGTTTTTTTAATCTGGGAAAAAAAAAAATTTAAAGTATAAACTACTCGAGCTTAAAAAAAATTCATTTATCTTTCTACAAATATTTTATATTTTCTTTATTTATTTTTAATTTTTAAGAACTGTTTTTTAATTGTTTTGGAAGATTTTGAGCCAGGTTTTTACTGTCAAATTTTCTTATTAACGACTGAGAGATGGCAAAGCAAAAACTTTTTTTTTTAATTATATAAAATATATGTAATTAAATATTCAAGAACAAATATATTCCAATTCATTTTGTAAGAATAAAAAATGCAAAATTTTTTGTTCTTGGATATTTTTTAAATAATCATTGAGAATAAATAAATAATTCGAATTAAATCGGTTGGCAGATTAATTCGAAATATTGTTAGCTAATATTATTATTCATTAATTAGCAGGCAATATTTATTATTTAATTAAATATTGATTAACGTGCGACATAGAAAATAACAATTTTATCAATGTAAAAGATATTCGAATATTATTCGATATTAAATTAATTCGAATTGAATCGGTTGGTATATTAATTCGAATTATTGATATTCATTATTTGGCAAGCAGTATTTAATACTTAATTAAATATTGATTAATGTAAAAGATATTCTTTGATTTAATGCTTATTCTTTGATTTAATGTTTATTTAGTTTTATAATTCTTGATTTATTTTGATAAAGTTTGAATAAATTAAACAATCGGAAGATTATTAGCTATATGGTGGATAATATGTTAGGTTTCTGAAAGCAGGAAGTCGGGTTTGAAACTAACAAACACACAAAAAGCTTCCGGTCTATGTTTGGGAAGGGCACAATAAATCCGTTGGTCAGAAAACTCTTCGATTTGGCTAGAATAGGAGGAAGAAAGGATGAGAATTCAAATTCTCTAATTGCCTCCCTTAGGGATGTTCATACCGAATTTCGGTGCCAAACTGTCGATGTAATACGTCATGTAGCAGCAGCCCTTACGATGCATCCTGGACAACGTTGAGCTTGTTGCCTATCTATTACAACCTTATGTCAAAATTTTGCATCGTTGAAAAGCAACTTGTTTGAGTTCTCACAAACGTTAACAAGAATTCTTACTTTGCTTCTGTTTGAAAAAGGTATTTTAACGTCGTATTATACTTGACTAGTACCAAACCATACTTGGTTTGGCCCCACCTTTTTTAACGGAAGAGTCAGTATGACCTTGACCTAAAATGTTTGGAAAATTGTTGTTCTAGTGGGTTTAAGTGTTACTGGTCTTCTGTGGTTAAAAGGTAATAGTAACAAAACGCGATTAGTTAAATGACTTCTATATTTTTCTTGTATAATAGATTATTATATTCTTTTTTTAAATATTTTTGTGTAATATTAATATTTCTTGTTCATTAATAAATATGATTCAAATCGCTTACATTATAATGCAACAATAACATTTTATTAAGCACAATTTTAAAAAGAACAGGCTTGTTTTGGCCTGTAGCATTGCCAATGAATCTTGAATCAAAAATTTATTGGTGGATAGCATCTTGACTGACAATGAAGTGGCTTCTTGTATTAGAATAAAATAAATAAATAAAAAAAATACGCTGATATTGACCGAATGTTTGACCAACAGTTGTTGCGTTATTGTCTAAACATTCTATTTCTTTAGTTTGCAATAAATTAGAAAACGTGCATTTAAAAAAAATTACCTATCATATGAATTTTTAAAAGCATTCGGTATCTTCATTGATAATGTTGAGATGCTGATGGTACTGTCATAGTATTGAGTCATAGCATTGCGACGATGTCATAGTATTGAAATGTTGAGGTACAGACAATGTTGAGGTATACAGACAATATTGAGATGCTGAGGTAAACAGACAATGTTGAGGTATACAGACAATATTGAGATGTTGAGGTATACAGAATGTATAAATGTTGATGTATACAGAATGTTGAGATGTTGAGGTAAACATACAATGTTTAAATGTTGAGGTATACAGACAATGTTGAGATGTTGAGGTAAACATACAATGTTTAAATGTTGAGGTATACAGACAATGTTGAGATGTTGAGGCATATAGACAGCGTTGAGATTTTAAGATATACAGACAATGTTGAAATGGCCGTATTTCATGAACATTTTCTCAGAAAATAATGTATTTAGAATCTTGAATTTTTTTTTTTTTTTTTTTTTTTTTAATTTTAAATGTACCGTCAATATTATATTGAGAAAATATTTTGACAAATTATTTAATTTGAAATTTTTTTTTAATTTTTAAATTGAAATTGCCTTTTTTTGTAACTGAAATTGATACAGTTTCACAAAACCGGTTAAAAGTTCATTTCAGTATAGCCTACAGCAGGGATGGGCAAACTTTTTCGGTCACGGGCCAAAAATCGAAAGAAAAAAGTTTGGCTGGCCAAGATAAATTTTTCTAAAATTTTAAAAACAATGTACAAGTATTACAATTTCAATGTGTTAATAAGAGGAATGAAACTGAGATTTCATTTTTAAAAGTTCCTTATTGAGATTCGAAGTGAGATGTACCTGATTCTAAGGAACGAGGCTAAATGCTCATTTGTCAGTCTACTTCTGACATAATTTTTTCTAAGGTTCATAGTTGAAAACACTTGTTCACATATTAAGATGAAGCAAACATAGCACCGATTTTCTGGGCGCGAGATATTAAATTTGGGAAACTTACTTTCGATAATGATTTGTGAAACTGTAACTTTGGCATACTTAGAAACAACTGCTTGAGATGATTGTTAGATTGCAACTCAATTCATTCAACCTGCAAATCTGACCTCACTGCTTCACAATATACGTCGAAAGGCATGGTAAAAATATCCAATTCTGTTTGAATGGCACTGTAATCTTGAAATCTGCTTTCGAACTCAAAATGCAGTTTTTTCAAGCCATCATTCATAAGTCTTAAACTTCTCATCATTTACTGAGGGTAATGAATTTAACCTCGGGAAATGAGAAAAAATCATCAGTCCTTTGAAAAAAAGGAAGAAAAAAAAATATTTAATCAAAGTAGAAAAGAAGATGGATATATAAATATATATTTCTTTTAATTTGCCTCGAACCGACAAATTAAAATTCTACCTAAATTAAAATTCTATTCTATCTATAAAATTCTATCTATTCTATTCTATTTCCGGATAAAACCTTCCGACGGGCCGGAGTTGGCCCGATGACCATAGTTTGCTCATCCCTGGCCTACAATATATGAAGCAAAAAATTAAAAACAATTTGTGCAACAGGTTTTTAGAAAAGGTACATAGAAATTTATAAAAACAAAAAAGTCACATTATAAAACATTCTAGCTTCATGGATACGATATTTTTCTTATTTCTTGAGCACCTATTTCTTATACTTTATTAACATTTTTGCTTCTTTCTTTACTTTTATTTGTATAAATTATTGCATTCTGGTCCTAAAAATCATTCTTTATCGAGGTATTAGGGAGCAGATATCTGTATACTGAAATTTTTAATAAAATGTGTGCTTTTATGATTTTTCCTACATTGAAAATATGCGTACAATCCAAGTAAAAGAACATATTGATGTTTCTTTCTTCATCTAGATTCGTTTTTCATACGTGGAACTGTATCACATTATTAACGCTTTTATTTGGATTTTGGATGTTACCATGCAAAATATTTCCTAAACAGAGCAGGGAAACAGAAATTATGTAAAATTAGATGTCATCTACAAAGTCGTTTAAAAGAATTTTTTTTTTATGTTTTTTTAATTTTTCACAGCTTATAAAATAATTTGTAATACTGGGTTTGATACAGTTTCAAGTAAAGTTTATTTATTTTGATATATTGCTTATTTGTTTCAAATCCTTAAATTTAATTTTAATGTACTTTTAATAGAAAATATTTTGAAAATAATAAAAAATATTCGCCGAATAATACAAAGTAAGAAAAATATGGAAATGTAAATTATTTCTCAACAATAATTTCAAAATCAGTGTTTTTCTTTTTTTATCCTCTTGATCCTAATTTAGTGAACCCCAAAGTAAAATTGACGCTGTGTGTTATTCGTTATTAAGCTCTAAATATCTAACTAACTAACGTCCTGGCACTACAGTAAGTGGTGGACCATAACCATCTGCCTATCGGCAGATTCCGAAATTAACTAACACCCTGGTACTACAGTCCGTGGTGTAGACCATTGTCATCTGCCTATTGGCAGATTCCGAAATTAATTAACTCCCTGGCACTACAGTCCGTGATGGACCATTGCCGTCTGCTTATTGGCAGACGTACTGGCAGATTCCGAAATAGGAGATGGTTTCTTTTCATGGGGTAGGGCTGTCAGCTCTACGGCCTGCAGTTATATTAGATCGGGACCTATGGTTTAAAATGGATTCCGGACCTCTACAAACATCCATGGCACCGCCGGGATTGTAGCCCAAAACCTGTAGCACCGAGCGCCAGAGCAGTAGTCACTCAGCTATCAGGCCCCAGCAATTGGTACCAGTACATATAAAAACAAATTACAGATATTGCTGAATATTTTTAATTTGATCTAAGAAATATTTGAATGAATTTCCCAACGAATTTATATTTATTTAATGGCTCAATACTGATATTATATATGTTAAAGTCTTTTGTGAAATCTTACAAAAGAATGATAACGCTGATATTGTTCGTTGACATTGAAAAATTATTATGATTGCAATAGAAAATATATGGAGGGTTATAACCTTAATAAATCTAATTTATTTATAAAATTCCTAATCAATGTCAGGCGATATATTAGTTTAAGTCTTTCTAGCGGATTTTTCTCACAAATTCATTCACTGCTTAATTTTTAAATAAAAATAGCGGACATTTCAAAAACAAACTGTTCTTACTAATTTAAAATTCAAGATATTTCATTCTTTTCAAGTACTAATTTTTTTTGGTTACGGCTCTATTAATAAAGACACAAAAATGATTTTTGATTCATTGCTTTGCCATCTATTAAACTATTCCTACTATCAATCAAAATTTAAAAGAAAGATTATTATCACCATTTCATTTTGATTCAATTCCACAATTTTTTTCGTTGGAAACATAATTATAATAATAAACAAAACATAATTTTTGAACAAATATAGAATAGTTCGTATAAAAAAAAGTAAGGAGTTTCATTCATGAATATTATTCTACAAGTGATCCGAAAGAAAATAAACATGGGTGTAGTTATTTTGAATATTTCATAATTATAATTCAGAAATAATTTCTCATTTTCTCATGATTACTATTTTCCCTTTACACTCCTATTCGTATCGAAAATGTGAGGTTTTTCTGCGCTATTAATAATATTGGTTTAATATTTATATTCTTATAAAATTTAAAGAAAATTCCTTTCACGTCTTTTTGAACATTTCAAGGTGATGTTATGTGTCAAAAATATTGAAATAAAAACATTTTCATTTCTAATGCTGACATTTTTTTGCTCATTCGAGATGAGCAAAATATTTTATTTTCGTCGAATTTTTTTATTTTTTTATTCTACAAATATTGTGATTAACTTTATTTTGAATAAAATGTTTCCCATTTCAGTAGTGGTTCCTTCGAATATACTTTCGTAAAAAAAAAAAAAATAAATAAAATATAAGAAAAATCTTATGTAACTCTAAATGTAAACCGGGAAATATCATCTAATTTGTTCAACGAAGATCATTATGATGCGTATTAATTTACATTTTTATACATTTATTTTACTATTACTGAAGTATATATATATAGTTTAGTTATAGCCAATAAAACTTGTTTTCGCAATGTGTTTTCTTCAAAAAATTGTGTCTTATTTATAAAGTGTTTCAAAGATTAGTTATGAAAATTGAAACAAGATTTGTCCACTACTAACATCACAGGTAGAAGCACAGTGTTTCTTTGATAGCATTTAAATTGTCCAATTTTAACTTACTGTAGTTAGATTATTTACTTGTGACTTTGAGAATTTTTTTTAATAACACTTTAAACTAACTACTTTAAGCCGAAAACTTAAGATTGAGTTTTGATGGAAAATTTGGAGATTTTAGAGAAGATTTTTAATACGATATGTGATATGCATAGAAGGCTGGATATAAATTTACAGTTTGGATTGAGATTTGCTATCAACCTGGATATTGAACTAAAACTAATAACTTGTTTAACAAAAAAAATATTCAAATGTCAAATTAAAAATTATTAGTTGTGTTTTGCATTATTCTGTTGGCCATTATATTTTTAGTAGTAGTTTAAAAGGTATGTTAATCTTTTATATTCTTAATTTTTTTAAAATATGTGGGAACTCAAATATTTCACTTCGAATACATGTGAGAAATTTTAATATTTATATATATATATATATATATAAAATATATTGTCTATCTCTGATGTAGGCCTAAAAAAATAACGTTCTAAATAACTTTAATAAGTTTTCTTAAATTAAAATTCTCTTGATAGTAATTTGATTCTCTTGATAGTAGATTCTTGTCAAAAATATGCATTACAATTATTCTAGGCTCAAGTTTATTTGACAATTTTTTGTTCCTTATTCACATCTCCATTAGAAACCACAGTTCCTTGAGAGGTAGTTTACAAAATGAAAATTAGAATATGCCAAAGTGCTAATTAGAATCCGAGATGTAATCAGTACAGTCATTGAATATTTTTACATTTTAATTCTCTAACCATTTTCAATAAATGGTAGGAACTCAGGTTTTAACACAAATAATATTTTTCAACTGCTTCTGCTATCAATCAAAGTTTAAAAAAAATTATTTCCACCATTTCATTTTATTTAATTCCGCCATTTTGTTTTTTGAAAATCTAATCTTCATAATCAATAAAATGTCATTTTTGAAAGAAATACGGAAGAATTCATTGGAAAAATAAGGAATTCCTTCTTGAACTTAATTCTATAATTAATTTGAAAGAAAATAAGCAATTGTGTAATTATTTTAAAATCACTTGATTAAAATTGAAAAAAAAAATGTATTCATTATTATAGTTTTTACTTTATGGTCATATTCGTATGAGAAATGTGATAGTGTTTCAATGTTTATATCCTTCTATGTTAATAGCTTTTCGAATATTTCAAGGTAATTCATGTTGTTTAAATATTTAGGAACTATCAATAATATGAATTAAAATAATTAAAAAATTACATTATAACCCCGTTTCTATTTGCATTTTTTTGTTCTAATGGAACAGAGAATTAGGAACAAAACATAATAAAAATAAATGTGACCCTAGAATAGTTTTAAGAGATAATTTCAACATTTTTAATGTGTCTAATATCGCAAAATTGGAAGTCAACAAATTTTGAAGTTATACAGAACATAATTTTGTGAGGTCTATATCAGTAATATGAAACATATTAATTTTTTTTTTTTTAAATTTCATCTGTATTTGAAAAGAAATATTTCATTTCTAATCCCCCATTTCTAAAAATAATATATTTAGTTATTTAAACTTTTAATAATGATCAAACGGTCAATCCCACTCGGTCCTTGAATTTTAAAAATTCTCAAAACAATTGTTGACTGATAAATTGTCATTACACAAAAAATTTACAATCTTCTAATTAATCACCGCTGAATATTTTGTTTGGATTATATTTTCATAATACACCAATCAGAAACTATGTTAAAAATTAATAAACTTAACTCTTTTTTGGAGACAAATAGTGATATTGGCGATTTTGGTCATTTTATAAAGCATTTTCACAAGTAGGTACGAAACAGCATGCTACTAGCAGGATTACTCGTTATCGAACGTGTTGAAACAACACATTACGCATCTAATTCTTTAAATACTACTCAGTTTCATACAGTATAGCATAATTTAATTTATTTAGTTGATCTAATCTCTTTTTAACTTTTATTATTATTATTATTATTTTTATTTTTTATTTATTTATTTTTTTTGCTATAAAATTATAAAATTAGAGAAAAACTTCCAAATTCCCTTTTTAAGTCTCCCACTTCTGATATATGAAACATGCTAATTACTTTTTTTTGTAGGATGGTATGATATTTTGATTTTAGTAAATAACATTTAAAATTAAATGTTTATTATAAATAATGAAAAAGGTTTAGATTTGCTAATTTATTTTATTTACTGTTTAAATGCAGCTATTTATTATAAAATAATAAGAACTCCTTGTCCTTCTTAAAAATTTGCAATTTGCGAAAAGTCCCGTTCATTGAATAAACTTTCAAAAGTTCCGTTTAATGAATAAGCGTTCAAAAGTTCCATTCATTGAATAAGCGTTCAAAAATTCCGTTCATTGAAATAAGAGTTCCGTTCAAAAGTTCCATTTATTGCATAAGCGTTCCGTTCATTGAAGTTTAGAAATTTGTTTCTAATTGATGGTCCACACCAACAGCGTTATCCTATATTAAAAAGTCTGTATTGGAATTTTTCTGAGATATCCGTCAATTGCTTATTATTGGAATAATTTCATTTGAAAAAGGCTTATAAATAACATGAATTACATCTCTTTAAATACATGAGGCTGTCGATAGTAAAAATCAACAAATTTAAAAGCTCACGATAATGTGTTACATATTTATTGAAAAACTTATTAATGCAAGGAACAATTTATTCTGACATCTGAAACTTGATTTTGTGTTGCGTAATCAAATATTAAACCACAAAATGTTAATTTAAGTGTTGCTTTCTGAATTTATGCTACTCCTTAAAATAGATGATAAATTAATTTTTTTATCCATAATGAAAATGTTTCTACTTTATTTTACTTTCTTCTTTTTTTTTTTAATGCCCACTATCGCACAAACACAACGTAACGCTTCAGGTCGAGGACATACAGTAACCAACTCTTCAATCCCGCATACTCAATATGTCTTTCAACTGATGCCAACGACTTCGTGTCCGTTACAAACATACCTGACTGAATAATGGTTACCGTTGCTTCTGCGGAGGTTGGCCAAAATTTGGAATGAATGATTCTCTTCAAGGGGCGACCTTATTCCTCAAAAAGGAAAACTTGTGGCTCCACAGATATAACGTACCAATAACAGGTTTTAAAGTGGACATTTTTAATTTGACTATCTTGTCAAATCTTGAATTAAAAGAGAGTCAAATCATATATATCAATTAAAATACAGTGAAATGAATAACACAGGTTAACGATGAAAAAAATTATTCACGGAAATATGTGTTTCTTCCAGTATTTTGGTCCTCATTATGCGAAAAATAATTAAAATTTTTAAAATGTACATTTTAATCACAAATTGTCTGATGGTCGAATGACTAGCGCTCTGGCGCTCGGTGCCATAGGTTTCGAGTTCCGGCGATGCCATGGATCTTGTAGTAGTTCGGAATCTACTTTAAACCGTAGGTAGTGGTCTAAGATGATTGTTGGATGTAAAGCTGGCAACCTTACCTTGTAAAAATAAAACATCTCATGTCTTAAAATCTGTCATTAGATAGATGGCTTTGACCCACCATGATGCTATAGTGTCGTGGAGTTAGATAGTATCCTTTAGAGCAGGGGTCTCCAAACTACGGGCCAAATCCGGCCCGCCAGTGTCATCCATCCGGCCCGCGACAGCGAATAATTTATTGTTGCTGTAATAAGTCGGATAAAAAAACACAGAATGATAATAACTCGGTTTATTGACTTGCTAGGTAAAGCTCAATGACAAGTATAATACGCAGAAAATTTAGCTTAAGCATCATATCTAACAAATAATTGAAATGAATCCCACTAACATTATAAATTAGTGAACATCCCGCGGTTACCCTCGGTAGTTATGTTGGGGTAAAGAGTATCGCATATGTATGTATATCGATGTTTGGAATGTATATATCCTGAATCAAACATGATTTTTATCCTGAAAATCCCTCAGGAACGGAAAAGCTAAATGAGCGCGAATGAAACCGCGTAAAAAAATACTAATGCGATTTATGTAATTGTAATTTTTCACTGACAATAGTGTATTAATTTTACTTGTACCAGTTATTAAAAGAGATTTAAGATGCTCATCGGTTAGCTTAGATCTATAAACATTCTTTGTGTACTTCATTTTGGAGAATGAAGCGAATTTAGCAAGCGTATGCTCGCTCAGAGCGCGTACTCGGCGACTAGCCTAGAAATTATAGATACTGGCAGAAAAATTAAAACGGTTTTGGCCCTCGGTACTTACTGGAGTAAAAAGTATGGCCCGAAGGCTGAAAAGTTTGGAGACTCCTGCTTTAGAGCAAGAAAACAGAATTTACATGACTTACATTTAATGAATGAATTCATGAATTACATTTAATTTACAGAATTTAAAAATCCTTTTAACACTTACAGCTTGATTTAACGTACTCAAAGAATCACTATTAAAATAGTAATTAATAGTGATAAAAATAAATAATAACAGTAGCTATAATAATATAATCTTAGCTATTAAAGGCTTCTGTTTATTAAAACGATACTTGTGCTCAAAGGATTATTTTGTTTTGAAAATTAATAGCTAATTAAAATTCATCGAATAAAATAAACATTTATTTAATTTAATTTAAATCGAAACAAAAACGAAAAGGAACAAATGCGAAAACAAATTATTTTTAATTAAATACTATTTTCTTTTTTCTTTCTATAGTTATTTTTGAGAAGAAAAAAATTTTAGCGCTAGACACTTGGCCATCCAGGTCCATCTATAATAATATAATCGAAGTTAACATAGACTTCTGTCTGTTAAAACAGAATTTGTGCTTAAAGGATTATTTTGTTGTGAAAACCGATAATTAAAATTTATCTGTTGAATAAAATAAACATTTATTTTAATTTAAATCGAAACAAAATAAGTAAAAACAACTTATTTTTAATTAAATATTTTTTCCTCTTTTCTTTCGATAGTTATTTCAGAAAAGAACATAATTTTGAATACACTAAACAGCACATAAATGTATACGAGATTGTAGCAAAATAAATAAGCTTTAAGATCATCAAAAGTTCCTTTTTATAACGTTTCATAAAAACTGTTAAATTACTTTTTTAATAACGAAGATTTGTTCCATGTCAAAGGTTTTTAAATTTTGCCACAAAGCCTGACATTGAAATACTCTAACTTACATTTGAATTAAGGTGGCCTGAATGGCCGAGCGGCTAGTGCTCTGGAGCTCGAAACCGCAAGTTTCGGGTTGGAGTCCCTGGGTGCCATGGATGTGTACAGTGGTTCGGAATAAGCGTTTTATACCATAGGTCCCGGTCTAATAGGATCGTAGGGCGATGTGTGGGGTCAGCTTATATTCAAGTACAGTATATTCAAGCTACAAGCCCTCTGGGTAGTGCTAGCTAAGTAAGTAGCAGCGGTTCGGGTAATTCTGAAATTAATGGAATTTCTGAATGTGTTCTGATGTGAACAGTATCGCGGCCTGACGGTCAACTGGATAGCGGTCTGGCTTTTGATACCACAGGCTTCAGGTTCGAATCCTGGCGGTGGCATGAATGTTTGTTAGTGGTTCGGAATCCACTTTAAGCCATAGGTCCCTGTATAATAGGGTCTTAGAGCATTGTGGGGGTTGTATGACTCACATCTATAGCATTACTTCAAGCTACACGTCCCCCCTGGTAGTGCTAATTGAGTAACGTCGGTGCAGCCCTTGCTTATGGCATAAAGATAACTCTCTGTATTACCAGTTGCACTAGAAAAAAAAGCATTTGAATTAAGATGTTTGATAAAAAAAACACTTTTTTTATGAATGCTTATCCTACTGAAATATTTTTTTATTTCATTCAACAAAGAGCATTGTGACCGAATTCCTCTTGAAGATCTTCTTTGTGGCGTGCTGAGTGGGCCATTACGCCCAAGCAGCCCGCGAGAAAGTGAATGTCTCACCCAGTTTTCGACTTTTCGTCACGCACACAGCTGTCCTAATCGGATTTGCCCGCCGAAGTGCTCGCACAGAGCTTTCCTCCCGCGCAAAACGCTGGGATGTAAAGGGGTTTAAACGGATTACTCTAAGTGTCTCGAGGGAAAGGAGGAAAACTTCAAAATCTGCGATGTGATCTAGTTTCGTTTCTGTGGAGAGATCATGCGGTTTGAAGCATTTCCATAATTTATTCGTTATTGGGAATGACAGATGGGATCCCGATTGGGAAAGGAGAAATCAAATGATTAATTTCTTTTTTAATAAAATTTAGCTTGATCGATTTGATTAAGGATCCATTTTTTTTCCTAGGCCTGGTTTACCTCTTAATATACCAAAATTAATTCCTGTGGGTAGTACCAGAGCTGACAATGTGAATCTGTAGAAAATTTTGTAAATTGTCTACATTCGATGGGTAACACTTTTGATGCGACTTCCATTCATTCTTCGTATCTTGAAACAATGACTGTAAAACACTCCGGTAGCGAGGAATCGAATACCATCCTATTCTCAGATTAATTTGCACATATTAGCAATGAGATATCTAACTTCATGGACTCATGGCTCAGTGAAAATGTGCGCCGTTGGTGAGCATTAGGCCGGAGGTTCCATCCGCTGGCGGCATTGTTGTAGACACTATTTCAAAAAACGAAAAGGCTCGATGGTGTTGGGGATGTTCAGCAACTTGCTTCGTAAGTCGGACTACCTGGTGGGAGTTTTCCTGGTTTTCTCCCACACGATGCGCAATTGATTTTGGACTCGACAATTACAGATTTTATGATGAGAAAGATGAGCTTTAGTGGCGTGCGAAGAATCGAATTGTATAGCTGCACTTGAAAAATAAGATTTGGTTTTTCGCTCTACTGTCATTCTTTGCACGCTTTAGGCTAATTAGACCGAGATCTACGGTTTAAAGAGAATCCGTACCCCTCACAAACAGCCATGGCATCGCCGAGATTCGGACCCGGAACCTGTAGTGCCGAGCGCCAGAGCGCTAATCTCCAGACCATCAGGTTCCTAGCATTGAAAATAAAACTAATTTCAAAGAAAGTAAGAAAGTGTTCATTAAATAGGGGAATGATGGCCGAAGGGCTAGCGCTCTGGCGTTCGGTACCACAGATATCAGGTTCGAATCCCGGCTTTGCCATGGGTGTTTGTAGTGGTTCGGAATCCACTTTAAGCCGTAGGTCCCAGTCCTAATAGGATCGTAGAGTGCTGCGGGGGCATTATTACTACGCGTCCGTGGCTTACCATCAAGTTACATGCGCCCGCTGGGTAATGTAAAGTGAGTAACATCGGTGCAGCCCTTATGGCATAAAAAGATCGTGGTCTATTTGCCAGCTGCATTAGGAAAAAAAAAGTGTTCATTAAATTAAAGCATGCCTACCACTTAAAAACAAGAACAAAGGAAGTAGTTCATAGCGGTTCGAAATTCACTTTAAACCATAGGTCCCGGTCTAATATGAGTGTACAGTGTTATCCGTAGAACTGGCCACCCTACCCCGTAAAAAGAAAACAGCCTCTGTTTCAGAATCTGCCAGTAGGCGGACAGCCATAGTTCATCATGGGGCTGTTGTGCAAGGGAGTTAGTTTGTTTGGGTTTTTATTCCCCGAAGCCCAGCGATGTTCGAAAAAATGAATAAGTTGCAAATATGTAGAATTCTTTAACTTTTGAGCGGACCGATGACCAATTGGCTGGCGCTATGACTTTTGGTACTACAGTCTTCTGTTCGAATCCTAACAGTAGCATTGATGTTTGTTGGTTGTTCGGAATCCACGTTAAACTGTACTAGGTCCCTGTCTAACTAGTCCAAAGTGTACAAAAAATGGCCATAGAGCGACAAATCAAACCAAACCAAAAAAAAAGGAAACTAACTTTTGAATATTCATTTCGTCAGCAGAAATAACGTATGGAGAAGCTCAAGGCGTTTTTTTTTTTTAAATTATTTTTATTGTTATTTCTATTTCTTAAATGGACCTGAATGGTCGAGTGGCTAGCGCTCGGTACCACAGGTATCGGGTACGAGTCCCGGCGGTGCCATGGTTGTTTGTAGTGGTTCGGAATCCACTTTAAAAAGTAGGTCCCGGTCTAATAGGATCGTAGAGCGTTGCGGGGGCATTGTGACTCCGCGTCCGTGGCTTATCTTCAAGTCACACGCGCCCCCTGTGTAACACAAAGTGAGTACGTCTGTGCAGCACTTGCCTTAAGGCATCTAAGACCAAGCTGTCTGTGTTTGCCAGCTGCATTAGAAAGAAAATTTCTTAAATGATTACAAATACTTTATATCTATAGCTTAAGGTTTGTAGAAAGCTTTTATTAAACCAAAATATTGATGATCTAATCTGCTATTCAACATTATATTTTGTAATAATAAATTTATTAAGTAGGTAGAAGTATTTTTAAAGCCGAGTGCAGTTTATGGTGTGTGTGTTTTTATTGTGAATAGGGAAAAAGATGTTTTACGATATCCTCTCCAAATAAGGCGCAGAAAATTGCTTTGTTTTTGAAACCACATAAACCGTTCTAAATGGATTAGGTTGTGTATTAAAATTACCGTTCCTATTGATCTTGGAAACTGATATTCCTTTATGGATTTATTCATCTAGACTCTAAATATTTTTTTAGCCCAGAAAAAGAAGGAATCTTTATGGATTTAAATTGGAACAATTTGGCGCAATTTTAAATTAGAACACGTTTTACGATACTTCAAGATAAAAACAACTATGTAAACAGAAATCCTGCATTCACTTCAAATAACAACTCTATAATGTGTGTGATGTATTAAAAATGTTTGTTGATGCAATTTTATGTTGATACTTTGTTATTTTGCTTATTATGTATGTGCTTTAAGAAAGCAAGTCGTATTTATGATTTTTATCGCGAGAATACAATAAAGGAATACTTTATCTTGAAAACAAAAATTTGAATTTAAAGTGTTAATAACAGAGACATCAATGTAGTTATATTAAAGTTTCATTGCTTTTCGCTGCTGGTATATTGTTGTTGTTGACAAATCCTCAGTGTCTGGCACCGCGGGACGGACACCCCATGAGTAATCTACTCATGGATGGAGGGAATGGGGGCAGCTCCTGTTGTGATGGAGCACCCTTAGTCAGAAATCTGACTTGTATCCATGTCACCGAAGAAGGACAGTGTCTTCCTGGAGGAGTATCCGGCATTTGCGTATCGAATGGGAGAAAACCAGGAAAACTCCCACCAGGTAGTCCGACTCACGAGGCAAGATGCTGAACATCACAAATGCCATCAAGTGTCTAACAGTGTCTACAATAAAGCCGCCAGCGAATTGAGCCTCATCCCTAATGCTTAGGGGGCCGAGTGATAATGCTCTGGCGCTCGGTACCACAGGTTTCGGATTCGAGTCCCTGTGGTGCCATGGATGCTTGTAGTGGTTCGGAATCCACTTTAAGCCGTAGGTCCCGGTCTCATATGACTGTAAAGTGTCACAGAGCCCAATCAGACTTCTCACCCACATCATTCCTAAATGTAAAGGGACAACTCAGCTCTAGGCACAGTGATGTGGTGCGGTGTAGTTGTAGTAGTCCTAATGTTTACTAGCGGTGCACGTTGCCACTGAGTCACGAGTCGGGCATGCACATATATAAAGGTATGAGAATAAAACGTCATGGAGGACAATTAGTTTAAAATATTTGCAGTAATTTCAACAGCGATATAAGAAAATATTGCTGTAAATAATTTAGAAGTATATTTCTTAAATAAACTAAATTATATTTTGCGAATTAAAAATATATTTTAAAACTAAGCATATATTTTTTTTTTAACGAATAAAGAAAAAATCACAAAAGTGCTTAAAAAACAATGTTAATATTGTTAAACTTTATGTAAATTACAGAGGAAAAGCCATCATACACGACGCTTGTCTTAAATCTCATCTTTTAAGTAATAATTTACGGCCGATTTCTTTCTACTAATGGTCGAAATGCTATCTATTTATTGCCTCAAAACAAGTAAAATAAAAAAAATAAAAAATGTAAGTCAATTCCTACTTTTTTTCCTACTATATTGCAGAAAGTCCTTCATAAATAATTTTCATTCCTTTTTTTTTTATGTTTATCCGACTCCATCTATGGGTAGATACATGCAACTGAAATCTAAAAAAAACTAAAAATTAATGAATTAAATTTAATGAATGAATTAATATTTGAAAAAACTGTATTCACATCCAGTGTCATCCACTACAAGTTACAAAAAATGTATTTGAATTGAGTGGATGAATGAAAATTTCATGAACGATTGAAAATGTGAACAAGATATATATAGGGAGAGTGTGAGCTAGTAGAAGGAATTGAAAAAACTATTGAATTCCAAACGATTTTCTTTTTTTGAAAAATCTCATTTTGACTTTGAAATAAAATTATCTTTTGCTTTCACCAGACGATCTTTTAGAACAATATGTTATTAATTTTTTTCTTCTTAGTTTTTTTTTTTTTTTTTTTTTTCGAAACTATTTAATAATTAATCAAATATTTTGTAAATAAATATTACGTATAAGAATTATAAATAGCTAATAAAAGGAATAGAAAAATGGGAAGTGAAAAAAAAAAAGAAATTATCCTTGCATGCTCAACTCCCCCATAATTCAGTCGGAATTACGTTAAATGTGTCGTGAAGACCACCCTCCAACTTGTTTTCCGCTCGGCGCTGCAGGTGCTACTTGTTACGGCTCTGGGGTGGCAGCTGCAATTGGATAGGGTGAAAAATCGTCTGAGGGGAAGGGGGATTGCAACTTCGCTGACTGGAAGTGTTCCGGACGTCGGTTGTGATGGTTCGTTTCGTTCTGTCAGATGCGATGTGTTTTAAAATAAACAACTGTTTGCAGATAGTCACTCACTCTTAAAAAAAAACCAAGTAATATAAAAAAAAAATTTTTAATGTCAATTCCTACTTTTTTTTTTTTTTTTTTTTTCACTATATTGCATAAAGACCTTTAAAAATAATTTTCATTCATTTTTAAAGTTTATCTGGCGCCATCTATGGGTAGATACAGGCAACTAAATCCAAAAAAAACTAAAATTAATGAATTAAATGTAATGACTAAATAAATATTTGAAAAAACTGCATTGACATCCAGTGTCATCCACTGCAAGTTCAAAAAAAAAATGTATTTGAACTTGAGTGGTGGAATAAAAGGTATTTTATGAACGATTGAAAATGTGAACAAAATATATATCGGGAGAGTGTGAGCTAATAGAAGATGTTTGATGCTTGATGTTTACTAACCGACGAATAACTTTTTTTTTTTCCTAATACAGCTGGCAAATAATTAGACATCTTTATACCAGTGGGCCTGAATGGCCCAGTGGCTAGCGCTCTGGTGCTCGTTACCACAGGTTTCGGTTTCGAGTCCCGGCGATGACATGAGTGTTTGTAGTGGTTCGGAATCCATTTTAAACACTAGCTCCCGGTCTAACAGGATCGTAGAGCGCTGCGGAGGTATTGTTATTCCGCGACCGTAGTTTATCTTCAAGCTACACGCACGTCCTGGGTAGTGCTAACTGAGTAACGTCAGTGCATCACTTGCCTTAAGGCATCGAAGACAATTGTCTAAGTGCTTACCAGCTGCATTAGAACAAAAAAAAATCTTTAAACCATAAGCAAGAGTTGCACTGCTGTTACCCAGGGGGTGCGTGTAGCTTGAAGATAAGCTACGGACGCGGAGTAACACTACCCCCGCAGCGCTCTACGATCCTATTAGACCGGGACCTACGGATTAAAATTGATTCCCAGCGAATAAATGAAACTTGGCTGATAAACGATTTGCTTAAATATCTTATAAAGCAATAACGCATAAAGTCCGAATGTAATTTGGGGCAAACCAAATCAAATCTTCATTTGTGGGTGGGATGTTCGTGGTACGCACGAGGCGCACGGATGTTCCGCCTCACCTTTTTAGATGGTAGGAGGCTACATAGCACCAGTTACTAGGGTAAGTTTTATAAAAAAGAAAAGTAAAAAAAACGCCTTCCTAATATTAAAATATTTACTTTTCTTACTAAACTAAAGCTTGATAAAACTAAAACTAGCAAGCCGAAACTTAGCTAAACTAAAGCTAGATAGCTACGATAATTATATTAATATTTCATCCCAAATCTGAAAAATCTTCTAAAATAAACAGATCTTTCAATCTGATATCATTTCAGTTTCGTTTACGCTGAAATTTTTACATTTATTAAATTTAAATCGTCTTTTAAAACTTTAAACTATCAAATTAACAATTAATTAATTAAAACTTTAAATTATCAACTAAGCTATCAATTTAAACTACACTCATGTCCATAAATTAAGGACAATTCAGAATCCCACAGAAATTGAACTCTAAAATAAAAAATTCACCTGTAGAATTATCACACACATCTTGAAGAAGAATATGCAAATTACAGGAAACCACCAGATGGCGCGGATAGTACGTCACAATGACGAGAGTGTAAGAGAGGGTATATAATGAATGGTGGCAAAGAAGTAAAATTGTTCACAAGCGCTTTAAAAACCTTTCAGTGCAATAACCGATAGTTATGGCACAAAGGAAGCATTTGGATAATTTTTTACGTGGTAGAATTATCGGACGACTGGAATGTGGACGTACCCAGCTGGAAGTATCCGAGGAACTTGGAATAGCCCAGAGTGTCCTCTCCAGGCTTAGGCAACGATTCCAAGATGATGGTAATGTGAGTAGATGTTACAGCGCAGGTCGCCCCCGAGTTACAACGCCGAATGAGGACCGGTATTTAGCAGTTACTGCCAAAAGAAATAGACGGAGCACAGCATCAGACCTGTTTCGTCAGCTCTCTTCAGCTACCGGTACGACAGTTTCAAGGCAGACCGTGTACAGACGCTTAGGGCACATTGGTCTATATGCTCGTAGGCCTGTCAGATGTGTTCCACTTATCGCAACTCACTGTCGCCTGCGATTAACCTGGAGTAGAGAGCATGCATTGTGGACACCGCAACAGTGGTGTTGTGTGATGTTTTCTGACGAGTCCCGGTTTAGTTTGCAATCTGATTTCCACCGTACTTTCATATGGAGAGCGCCAGGTACCCGTTACCACCAAGAGAACACCATTGAACGACACCGTTACGGTGGTGCAGGATGGCTCGTTTGGGGAGGAATTATTCTTGGTTCCAGAACTGACCTGCATGTTCAGAGTGTAACGATGACAGGCCACATCTATCGGGATGTCATTCTGGAACAACATGTACGTTTGTTTCGGGGCGCCATGGGTGCTGAATTTCTGTTTATGGATGACAACACCCGTCCACACCGTGCAAACATTTTAGACGAATGCCTTCAATTGGAGGATATCACCCGTATGCATTGGCCAGCATACTCACCGGGCTTGAATCCAATAGATCATGTGTGGGATATGCTTGGCCGACGAATTGCAGCCCGTCAACCCCCTCCCACCTGTCAACCGGAACTTCGGAGGGCATTGCTTGATGAGTGGTGTAATATTCCAAGATCAGATTGATAATTTTATACTCAGCATGCCTAGTCGTTGTAAGGCCTGTATTGCTAACCATGTTATACTGTTTTTTGTAAATAGGTTCTTTTTTTGAAATTTGCCCCAGGGAGTAAAAATCGCATTTTTTATTAATTATGTCAAACATATAGCATCTCTTTTGCTCTTTACCTTTTGTTTAATAAATAGACATTACAAATAAGTCAAATTTGTTTTGCTCCTGTCTCTTCCTTTGCCTGAACTTCATTATCCTTAATTTATGGGCATGAGTGTAAAATTAACTATCTATTATATAAACATAAACTAATTAAAACACTTGCGATTAATTGTGCGAAAACGTACTGATTTCTGTCGTTCAAAGTAAATAAAATATTCAATTTCACACCAGACTAGGCATGTTAAAGGTAGGAGATGTGAGACGTGGATGTATTGATGGAATCGGCAACCTCAGTTAATGATACTCAAATTTTATAAATAATTTTTGTTACTCATAAAATATATGGATAATATTTCCTCGAGTGTGGTTTTATTATTAGATTTTTTTTATGTTTCTTTGACCACTTACAATTAGTCTTATTTGTTATTTTTTTCATTTCTTTCTCGAGCTATTGGCTTATTTTTTAAAAACTTCTTTCAGGAACTTTTAATACATAATATTTATTTAAATTTATTTCACGATCTAATAATTATTTAACTATGTAATTAAATAATGTGAAACTGTTCTAAAATATCGTCTGCGGAAAGCAAAAGACAATTTTATTTCAAAATGAAAACGAGATTTTTCAAGAAAAGAAAATCGTTTGGAATTCTATAGTTTTATTTTTATTTTATTTTTTAACATTGCTGCGTTTTGTTCTTTAAATTCTAAATTTAATGGGTAAAAATAATATAACCCGTCTAAATTTTATGGGTAACTTGTATAACAGGATCATCCGATTATAATTTTATCTTTAATTTTTTTAAAGATAAATAGATTTAGATGATTTTTAGTTGAGTTATTTATTTTTATTGTATAGGTAGGTATTTTATTTTTTTAGAAAAAATAGTACTGAAAAGACGAGAAAAAGGTTATGTTTCGAAGCAAAACAAATGATAACATTAAATAATCTAAAAATAATATTTAAAATAATCAGTAAAATTAATTTTGTAATGATGAATCTTATATTTGGATAATATTTATTTTTACCTTTTTCAGTTTGGTAGTGGTAATTTTAGTTGTGAAACTAAACTTTAAAAAGAAGCAGACATATGAGCAATTAATTAATGTGCAAATGAGCTATTAATGAGCAAACAAATTAACAATTTTTTCTGATCTTTTGTTTGATTTAATTAATGACCTTATAGCAAATTTTTATGAGTCCTACATGTTTTTTCTCTATTTTACAAGCCCCTTAAGTTGCAATTTATTTAGAATCACCGTAAAAAAAATTTAAATAAATCAGTTAGCAGTTAGATATTGTTTTGTGGAAGAAAAATTCAATAGACATATTTTTCCTGAAATCATTTTAATTACTGTAACGTCAACAACATCATTAACCAGGTCGTATTTAAATCACTTTTGAAGAAATTATTTTCGCGCAAATGCCGATTTTTAACAACAAAAATTAAGAAAAGTATTGTTCAAGTCCTATTCCAAGAATAGTATTATTTTAAATAAGCAACCTATTGTGTCAGGCATGCACTCAGAATATTGTATTAGGGGTGAGGTTGTGGGGTCTCAACAAAATAAAATATGACAATTTGAGAAAACTCAATAAGTCATACTGATGTTTTATGTTGTTGTTTCTTATCCCACTTGGCTGGCCAAGCCCACGAGCCAATACGTACTCATGATTGAAGGGGAAGGAAGCAGCTTCTGTTGTGATGGAGCACCGCCGTAGGTAGAAGTCTGATTTTGGCTCCGTGACGCTCTTGCAGTCATAGGACACCGGGGCCTACTGCTTAAAGTGGATTCCGAACCGCTACAAACATCCATGGCACTGCCGGGATTCGAACCCGAAGTCTGTGGCACCGAACGCCAGACACTCGGCCATTCAGGTCCCAAATGTGTGAATGCCAACGGCACGCGGTGTTCCCTGGCGCCCAATGATGCTTGACTTCGGTGATCTAACGAGAACCGGTATATTCAGCATGGTACGGCCGTTGGCATGATGTTTTATTTTATATATATATGCATATGGGCCTGAATGGCCGTGTAACTAGTGCTCTGGCGCTCGGTACCACAGGTTTCGGGTTCGAGTCCCAGCGGTTCCATGGATGTTTGTAGTGGTTCGGAATCCACTTTTAACTGTAGATCCCGATCTAATAAGATCATAGAGCGTTGGACGTAGGGCCGTCAACCTCATCCTGTAAAAAAAGAAAAGCATTTCTCTTCTCGTAATCAGCCATTAGGCAGACGGCCTTGGGCCACAAAGGAGCTGTTTTGCCAATGATGAGAGTGATATATATATTCGCTAGTTCGGAATTCACTTTAAACCTAGGTCCCGGTCTAATGTGACTGTAGGGCGTAGGGATGACAACCTTACCCCGTAAAAAGAAAAACATCTCATATATCGGAATTTGCCGGTAGACAGATGGCCTCGGCTCATCATGGAGCTATTGCGCCATTGAAGAGTTTATTTTGACATTTTTTTTTTCTATTTTCATTATTTAGAGAGTTTTCGATTATACGAGATATATTCCTTATTTTGATATATAGATTCATTATATTTCCTTAATTGCATTCGTTGTTGAATACATTTCGTAACAGTATAATTTTATATGTTTCAATAATAGGGGCCTGATGGCCGAATGGCTAGCGCTCGATACCACAGGTATCGGGTTCAAATCCCGGCTTTGCCCATGGGTGTTTATAGTGGTTCGGAATCCACTTTAAACTGTAGGTCCCGGTCCTAATAGGATCGTAGAGCGTTGCGGGGGCATTGTGACTCCGCGTACGTGGCTTGCCATTAAGTGACACGCGCCCCCTGGATACTGCAAAGTGAGTAACGTCTGTGCAGCGCTTGCCTTAAGGCTTCCAAGACGTCCATGTCTAAGTGTTTGCCAGCTGCATTAGAAAGAAAAAAAATAATGTTTCAATAATCAATGTACTGATTCCTAGAGGTTTTTTTAACAAAGTGAAATTTGCTTTTATAAATTTTTTTCCGAGGCTTGATGGCCGAGTAACTGGCGATCTGTGCCACACCCTTCAGGCTCGAATCATGGTGGTACCATGGATGTTTGTGGGGGTTCGGAATCCCCCTTAAACAGTAAGTCCCTGTCTAATATGACTGAAGAGCGCAGCTCTGACAATCTTACCCCGTAAAAAGTAAACATCTCCTGTCTCGAAATTTGACAGTAGGCAGACGTCCCTTTCCCACCATGGGATTGTTGCGCCATTGAAGAAGAAAATTTATTCTTTGAAATTATTATATTTCATAGTTTCTATAAAAATTGGTTTTTATTTATTAAAGTGAAATTTGTTAGCTAAGAATTTGAAATTTGATATAACACGTAACTCGTGATTTAAATGATTGAGGTAATTTTGCAGTTAATTATGCTTAATAATTA
Organism: Caerostris darwini; assembly: GCA_021605075.1. Lineage (NCBI taxonomy): Eukaryota > Metazoa > Arthropoda > Arachnida > Araneae > Araneidae > Caerostris > Caerostris darwini. Next base: position 226,847 of record BPLQ01007587.1, read on the forward strand.
ATTAATAATGTTTTTGCAGTTGGCTTACTAAATTTTTTTTTTTGTGATTAGATTATTCTTCTCAGAATATTTTTCTCGGAAGATTTCACTGAAAATAAATCCTCTTAGTTGCCAGAATAATTCTTTATTCGGAAAATCCATATTTACTACTGTGCCAAAAAGTAAGACCAATAATTATTTTTTTCAAAAACTCTTTATTTATTCTTCGCAATTTATTTAATCGCCTTCAAAATCATCACCTTCGGACACAATGCACTTATGCCAATTTTTTTTCCAATCCTCAGTGCATGCTGAAAAGTCATCGGCAGGGATGGCCTTCAAAGCGAGCGTCGATTCACGTTGAATCTCTTCAATCCACTCAAAACGGTGTCTCCGGAGTGTCTTTTGAGTTTAGGAAATAGAAGAAGTCGCAAGGTGTATCGCCAGAAGAATGCGGTGGTTTTGGAAGGATATGGGTTTCATTTTTGGCGAAAATGTCACGAAGAATCAATGCAGTGTGAGCTGGAGCATTCAGTGTTGTTGGTACCCATCGAGATTTGACGCGTTTGAGGCCCAACATGTTGACGTGAGCTTCGTCGGTTGAGGTGGAGGGTCGACCCGAGGGCTCTTCGTCTTCAACGCGTTCTCTGCCTTCTTTGAACTGTTTATACCACTTGAAAACATTTCTTTCCGATATAGGAATGCTCACCGAATGCCTTCTGCAACATTCTGTACGTTTCCGCAAACAAAATTGAATGCAAGCTCTTTGCTCAATGAATTCAGACATTTCAAAAATCGCCGGAATCAGTTTCAGCGTCTCACAGAGCCAAGCGTAACTCAAACACTAATGAATACTTTGACGTGAAATTTCCCACAGATGTCAAGGACAGTACCAGCAATCCAAAAAGAATTCCATATGTTCCGGGAATTTTAAATTGAAAATTGGTTTTACTTTTTGGCCCACAGTAGTATTTTGAAGTAACTTTGTAATGATAATGTTTTTGTAGTTAGTTACTTACTAAATTACTCAGTTATTAAATTATTTTTTTTTCATTAGATTTCACAGAAAATAAATCCTCTTAGTTGCCAGAATAATTCTTTGTTCGGAAAATCCATATATATTTCCCATTACTAAACAGTGAATATATTTTATTTATTTGAATAAAAGATTTTTTTTGTCCTTTATCACTGGAATTTAATATGTAGCATCTTTATGTTACGGGAAATTTTTAAATTATTAATATCACATCTCAAATTTTAATTCATTACACAAATGAAGATGATATCCTTTTTTAAAATATCCTTTTTTTTGCCTTCGGCAAAGTCAAGGGCAAAAAAGAAGCTGAATATCATAATTCGTCGATTTAGCACACGGTTTCATGGACTTGGTCTAGAAGTTACTGTCAATCAATTGGGATAAGAAACAACATATATATATATATATACATATAATCTTAATGAAGGAGAATTAAATAAAAAAATAAATAAAGTAAAAATTTTAGTAAATTTAAATAGCATGTTTAAATTTTAACATGCTATTTAAATTTACTCAAATTTTATTCAATAAAATACATTGTATTAATTATGTATATATTTTTTTTGGAAGACCATTTTAAAATATTAAAGAGCATTCCTTATATATATTTCTATATATATATATATACCAGTGATAAACTGAATCATTAAATAAAACGCTACTGACGCTTCAACCCCATGGTGTGTCAAAGCCGTCTGACTACTGGCAGATTTCGTGTCATTAGATGCGATCTTTTAGATGTAGGGTTGTGAAAAATACACCCAACGCTCTGCAGTCATATTAGACCGAGAATTACAGCTTTAAGTGGATTCTGAATCACTACAAACATCCATGGCACCACCGGGACTCGAACCCGAAGCCTTTGGCACCGTGCGCCTTTCACTCGGTCATCGGGCTCCTATATATACATATATAACACCGAAATACTAATAAAGTTTTATAAAATTAAAATAAAATACGTAGTCCAAAAATTTCAATATATATATATATATATATATATACTTAAAACAGAAGTTTTGAATTAAAATTGTATTCCTACAATGTACATATACCAGTGATAAACTGAACTCTTAAATAAAATGGTGAACTTTGTAGGTGCGTTCTCTATTCTCAAAATGGTGACATATTTTATAATATTTAGCAATTCAAATTCTTAAAAACATTTTTAAAAAACGACTAAAACAAATTAAGCACTGAAGTTTATTTTTCGAATATAAACCAATCTTTGCGACAATAAACAATTTATCCATTAATTTCTTTCGTTATCGAAGAATGTGGATGTTGTTTTTGCGGAGAAAAAGGACATTATTTCCAGTAAAAAAAAAATAAAACTGGCAATTTTAACCGACAGCAGAATGTTAAATATGTACAAATGATCTAGTTTGTATACTAATACCAGTTGTCAAATGAACCGTAACGTGTGGGAAAACTTTGTATTACTAACTTTTATATTTTTATTTATTGAAGATTTTTCTTTAAAAAAAACTTTTTTTTTATAATGCATATTAATGTCTGAAAACGTTTATATTATTCAAAAAAGATTTTTGCAGACTATCATTGGATCTATTCCGGCAGTTTTCTCGAAAATCGGGCAAATAAATCAGTTTTATCTGAAATTAACATATCATTTTTCAAAGGGAATATTAAACGAAACGGGAATAATTTTTTTCTTTGAATTTCGACTTTTATCCGATAAATGCCTCCTTTCAAAAATCTCATTTTATTTAAATTGTTTAGAACTCGTTTAGCATTAAAATTCGAAAAGAAAATAATGGCAATAAATTGCACGGCAAATTGTAGATTAATGTCTCTTTCTAGACTAGAAATTATTCTGGCTATTACACGCCTTGTGGTCATAAAAGGCAATGTTTAAAGCATTATGCGGACACGTGTATTGGTTTAATACATGTATGTTTTTTTTTTTTCTTTTCAAAGAAAAATGGTTTTCTTTTTTTGTTGTTTTTATTTGTTTTGTTGTTTATTTCTCATTCATATCTGAGATTTGTCATTTTAATAGATGAATATATTACGAAGATGGATCTCAATTGATTTGCAATTCAAAGATTACGCAGAAAAAGCATTTATCATATCGATTTTGGTGAATGATTTGCTTTTAATTTATTTTGATCAACGAAGCGTATGCAATGTACAAAGAAAGAAAAAAAACGGAAGTTATTCAATTTTATTAAAAAAGATAGAGGTTTTCTTCTTTTTTTCCGTGTTTTAGACGAAAGGAATTGTTTAAATTTAATTTATAAAAATGCCGACTTTTTGTATTTCACTTCCGCTTTGAAACTATGTTGCAACGGTTATTGTCGTGTATTTGAAAAAAAAAAAAATTCTTTATACGCTTATGTCAGGTTTATTTATTTATTTGAATTTTTTTAATCTTTTTAGTTTAAAACCAGTTGTCACTACTGGCCAGTTGGATTCTTCAGTTTAAAACCAGTTGTCAATACTGGCCAGTTGGATTCTTCAGTTTAAAACCCGTTGTCAATACTGGCCAGTTGGATTCTCCAGTTTAAAAACAGTTGTCAATACTAGCCAGTTGGATTCTTCAGTTTAAAACCAGTTGGCAATACTTGCCAGTTGGATTCTCCAGTTTAAAACCAGTTGTCAATACTGGCCAGTTGTATTCTCCAGTTTAAAACCAGTTGGCAATACTGGCCAGTTGGATTCTTCAGTTTAAAACCAGTTGGCAATACTTGCCAGTTGGATTCTCCAGTTTAAAACCAGTTGTCAATACTGGCCAGTTGGATTCTCCAGTTTAAAACCAGTTGTCAATACTGGCCAGTTGGATTCTTCAGTTTAAAACCAGTTGCCAATACTGGCCAGTTGGATTCACTTGTCATTTAGGGGGTAGGTCAATCAAATCCCGTTGAAAATATTAAAAAATTGCATTTATGTTTATAAATATCTTACTCTTACATATATACGAAAGATCACGTTATTTGTATTTGATGGTGCCTGAATGGCCGAGTGTCTAGCGCTCTGGAGCTCGGTGCCACAGGTTTCGAATTCGAGTCCCGGCGGTACTATGGATGTTTGTAGTGGTTCAGAATCCACTTTATGCCTAGGTCCCGGTCTCATAAGAGCGTCATAGAGACAGATCAGACTTCTACCTACGGGTGCTCTGTTACAACAAAAGTTGCCCCCTTTCCTTTCCTCCATCAGTAGATGACTCATGGGATGTCGTCCCGCACTGCAGGACATTGAGGATTAGTCACAACAACATTTGTATTTAATATATAAATTAAAAGTTATATTTTATTTGCATTGATATATATCTATCCCATCTGTCACATGTGTCGTGTAATGTATATTCCTTTATCAATAAGCTTTTATAACAATGAGTATGCATTAAATTCTTCGACACAAAATCGGGGTTCAAATCCACTGACGGCAGAAGCGAGGAGACTCACCTAGCTGAACCCGCCTGCTTGGCGATTTTATTTGGCGGCGTTGTGCATCAGATAGCCAAATGAGTTGCCTCACCATTCTTTGTTGAGCATGCTTCGTCAGGTTCCATATACGACCTACCAAATGACGAGATTTGGTATGTTTTTGGAATTCAAATTGTAATATAACTTACATTGTGGTCCAGTGGTAACGTGTGCAGCTAGCGTGCAAAATGAGGGTCCAGGTTCGAATACACTAGGGAATGTCCGTTGCAGTCATTGCTTTCAGAAACGAAGAGATTGGAGGGTGATTGTGACAAAGTGTTTAAATCGTCTCGGATACCTAGGCAACATGGGAAATTTTTCTTGTTTTCTCTTATATGACAAGTAAATGGAACAACCATCTTAGAAAGTAATGTCCTCTTATCTCCCCCCATCGGTGGGCTGTCCATAGCGAATATATGGAACACAAGGCCCACTTATTTTCAACCCAAAGTAAATTCATATAAGCGTCTTTTTTACTTGTCCTTTTATAATAAACTACTGAAGGGGTTGACTTTCAAACAAGTGTGTTGCCGAAGACCCAGACTTGTAGAGGGGTGTCAATTGTTTTCGAGAGTCGTTCGCATTCCCTTGTCATATGAGAGAAATTCTGAAAGCTCCCATTAGAAAGTCAAACTGTTGTTGTTCTAATGCAGCTGGCAATACAGAGACAGTTAATCTTTATGGTTCAAACAAGGGTTGCACAGCTGTTACTCCTTTAGTATTACGCAGGGGGTATGTTAGCGTGAAGATAGGCTACAGACGCGGAATTACACTGCCCTACAACGGTCTACGATCCTATTAAACAGGGACCTACGGTTTAAAATGGATTCCGAACCCCTACAAACATCCATAGCACAGCCGGGACTCGAACCTGAAACCTTGGTACCGAGCGCCAGAGCGCTATCCACTCGGCCATCAGGTCCAGAGAGCCATAAAGGTTTATGGCATAAAGAAAGTCATACATGATAATACATAAAGTTGAAATTGAATTCCGTCTTTTCTAAAAGCAGTGAATGTATCTCATGCTTCCAGCTAGAATCGAACCAATTTTCCCTTATCCATAAATTTGAGTTAATCAGTACTCAGTCAGCAATAAAAATTGTAAGTTGAACTTTTTTCCATTTATTTGTGAAATCCTTGCAAAGATTAAATGATGCTGTCAGAATTAACTAAGTAAGATTCTCTGCAATTAAAATGAATATTAATACAACGCAAAACAGTGTTTTTTATGGCCATGTTTGAAATATTGTTCTCCGAGGTTTCTACGAAAAATATCTTGGAAAAAAAATAAAATACAAGTTACTATTTAAAACACCATTGAATCACCTCGCGCAACATCATGAGAAACTTACATTTCAAAAAACGTTTTAATTTGAAATAAATATGTCACGTGGCATATGCGTCATACTCCACGTGACTTGATACGTCATTTGCCATGTGATTTTTATGACGAGTGTTTTTAAATTGAAATGAAATATGTGTTGCCATGACTTGCATACTATCAATATCAAATCATGTGCTCTGCAAATCATTGTTGAACATTGTTTGCTTTTCAGAATGTATTGTTTCAACATTCTCAAAATGCTTCCAGTGATCAGCTATGTTTAAGAAAACCAATTTAAACTTCACTTGATGTTGTTAGCCTACACATGATAAATCAAAATTTGAAAATGATATTTTAGTTTCTTATTTTTATCCTTGGAATTGACTATATTTTTAATGAAATTATTCATTTTTAATTAGTTTTATTATTAGAGTTCAAACATAAACAACCTGTCAGTTATAAGGCTATTTTATCTCGTTTTCCATAAATTCAATTTTTCGATATATTTTTTTATAACTCACTAAATTTATTTTGCATTGGCACCCCGTTATTTTTAAGGAGGAATGATTAAGTAATAAAATAATTTAATTGTAGTTTGATTCGGGACTACGTCTTTTTTAAAGAATTCACCCGTACAAAGCGAGTATTAAAAACATAAATTTAATATAATTCTTGTTTTTATTTCTTTTAATTTTTTGTGTTTCTGTAAAATAAAGAATACCTAAAAAAATTAATTCGAAAGTAGAAACATACTTTTTGATACAATCAGCTCTTTATTTACAACTTTTGACATTATTTTTTAGGCTTTTTAACATTATTTTTATAATTTTTAACATTATTTTTATAATTTTTACCATTATTTTTATAATTTTTACCATTATTTTTATAATTTTTATATTAATTTTAACATTATTTTTGCCATTTTTATATTAATTTTACCATTATTTTCGCAATTTTTAACACTATTTTTAACGTTATTTTTACAATTTTTAACATACTTTTTACAATATTTAACATTATTTTAAAATTTTAACAATATTTGTAACCTTATTTTTAACAATATTTGTAACATTATTTTTACTATTTTTAACATTATTTTTACTCTTTTTCACACCATTTTTACAATTTTAATTTTCGACTTTATTTTTACTAATATTTTTATTTATGAAACATTATTTTTCCTTCAATTTCAAATTTTTAAATTTTTTATTTTATTTAATTTTTAAATTATCTATATTATTGCTATTTATAAAAAGCATGAAATATTACCGAAACCAGGTCTTAAATAACATTTTTACTTATATTTTACAGTTTTCTTTTATTATACTCTAATTAATGTAGCTTGCAAATGATTAAGAATGACGTCTGAACTTGAATTATGAATGAACTATTGTTAATACAATTTAATTTGGTTCTTTTACACATACAAATATGCCGAGAAAACAATCAATTTTTAATACGCTTTTATTAGCTTCACCTGTATGTTTGTATGTATGTTTGTATGTTTGTATGTAACTCACTTTTTGGGCTCGATTTTGGGACTGATGGCGCCATCTACTGGCGAGTCAGTCAACTGATCCGCGATCGAATTGCGCTCTTCCTATTGGCCGAAAATTTCGGTGGCTAAAAAGAGGCGGATCTCAAAGGCATAGGAGTGCGATCATGTCGAATTGCGCTTTTCCTATTGGCCGAAAATCGCGGTGGGTAAAAAGTATGTAAACTGAGCGGATAACCGGCCAAATGGAAAACAAAGTAAAAACAATTATAGTTTAAAAAAACTAAAAAAAAATATGCTTTTAGAGTTAATCAGACTAAAAAGTAAAAAATAAATTAATAGTTTAAAAAAAACTAAAAAATACGCTTTTAGAGTTAATCAATCTAAAAAGTAAAAAATAATTGTTAACATAAGAATAAAATGACTGACGAGAAAATGAATGTCACTGTTCTAAAAGCGTGGGGTGCTTTGTATGACATTTTTAAACTAACTCTGCATTTCGGAATGAAACTAGTGAAAAATTATAACGATTGATATCGAGCACCCCACGCTTTTAGGACAGTGACATTCATTTTCTCGTCAGTCATTTTATTCTTATGTTAACAATTATTTTTTACTTTTTAGATTGATTAACTCTAAAAGCGTATTTTTTAGTTTTTTTTAAACTATTAATTTTTATCAATGATTTTTTTAATACGCTTTTATTAGTTTCACCTGTATGTTTGTAACTGACTCATTGGGATCGATTTTGCCCTACTTTAAGAGAACAGATTTCAGTTAAACGTTGTAGACTTATCAAGGACCAACGACACTGAAATATTTTTATAAGTTTATTATCTCATCATGATTAGGATCGCCAGGATGAATGATTTTATTTTAACTTATGAAGAGCAATTTAACCCATGCAAAATGAAAGTATTCAGTAAAGACATTCAAACCTACGTGGGACAGTGCAATAACGTGCCTGACTACGGATCAGGAGATTCCCTGTTCAAATCCTGGCTGGCTCGGCCTATTCGCATTTAGCTTTTGTTTTACTCACAATTAAATTATTGTAAGAACGATAGTTCCATTTCTCCGTACTGGGACCTCATTTAAATAGTATAGTTTAGAAACACTAAAAAAAACGCTTTTAGAGTGAATCAAACTAAAAAGTAAAAAATAAATTATAGTTTAACTTTTATTTTATTGATTTCCATTTTTATCTATTATTATTAATGTTTCCCCATTTTTAAGGCATTTTTAACTTAGCCAAGTTAAGAGTAATATGTGTATAAAAATAAGGTATACCACTTAAACACATAGGATGTCCGCCGATTGGCTGATCAATCTCCAATCATCTAATTGCAGTAAATACATAGCAGGTAACAGCAAATACACACTTTTTTAATATTAATTTTTTTTTCAATTTATTTTTCTTTGTAATATACCCAAAGGAAAACTTTAAAGTTTAAAAATAAAATAGAATAATGCTGTTGAACAGCATTTCTAGTTTATATATGTCAAAATGCTAATGTTAACATACATTTAACTACGTATTGATTTAAGAAACTGGTCTCAAAGTTATGTAAAAGAAGTTTTGAAATAAAATTGCATTTGTATGATGTATAAAGATATTGAATTAATAAATAGCAGTATCTAAAAATAAATCAATTTTAAAATTTTGAAATATATATATATATATAAGAAGAAGAAATATGAATAAAAAGAAAATACGAAGTTCTAAATTTTCAGTGTACTGAAATTTTAGAACTTCGTATTTTCTTTTGATTTTATGAAACTTTATTAATATTTCGGTGTTATATATATATATATATATATATATTGATGGAAAACATTTATTGTACATATAACTATTTAAATATAACTATTTCTACTTTAATTTCAAATATTAATAAACATGATATTCCTATATAAATGCCTGATATTGAGTTCATCAGGAATATATACGTACAGTGTTTTTTTACTGTTACCTAATTTAAAAATAAAAATATAAATAATCACTAAAATGGATCATTTTGAGGAAATTATAAGCTTTGATTTTAACCCATTACTGAATGAACAAAATTTTCAGTCTGTCTTTTAAACATAGCAATGTTTTTTATTGAATATATTCTTAAAATAATAGATAAATAACATAGTAAGAAATATTTTGCTTCGTAAACATTAAGACCAGAACGGCATAACTACATCATTAGAAATTACTTTTGCATTGCGTTTTTGTCATTTTTAAACTGCAAGTAAATAAATTCATTTGGGTTAATGTATATTCTCCCCATTTGTCTCAAAAATCACACTTTAATGATTCACCTAATTACAGCCAGGCGTTGATTATCTAGTCAACCGTGAAAATCATTATCAAAATTCTTGGAAAGCTCTGATTTATTTAAAAAAATAGAAATGCTTTAAATTTGAATAAACAGCGTAAACAAATATTTGTAGAATGTTTAATATTAATCAAACATAAATATTTTGATTTTCTTTTTTCTTTTGAAATAGGAATTTATTTTTATTAAAATCCTCCCTTTAATTTACCATGGACGGTGATTTAGTTATTTCGTTATATGAAACATTTACTTTTTAAATCCGCAGACATTTACGCTTATTTACATAATATTCAGCAAATCAAATTTTCAGAAATTTTTTTAAAAACGACTAAAATAAATTAAGCTCTAAAGTTTATTTTTCGCTTCCGTAGCTTATCTTCAAGCTACACGCACCTCCTGGGTAGTGCTGAGTGAGTAATGTCGGTGCAGCGCTTGCCTTAATGCCTCAAAGACAACTACATGTTTGCCAGCTGCATTAGGGGAAAAAAAACATTTACGCTTAAAAGCATCCACCTGTATTTCTTACCAGGTTGTTGACCACTATTGAGCAGAAGTAGGAATTGGGTGACAGTAGTCAGGAATCGAACATTTTTGAAGGAGTCTGGAGTCGGTATAAAAATTCGTTAAAATAAAATGTTAAGGAGGAAATCCTATACCATCCTTTGATAATACTTCCACTAGCAAAAGGTTACTGCTATAGTAGGAAACCAAGTAAATGTTGAGAGACTTTTCTCAGCAATGAGGCTTACCAAAAGCTATATTGGATCCCCATGAAGGAAGATCTTATAGAAGCTATTTCAGTTCTAAGAACATGCAGAAAATAATTTAGATTATAAATATACATTAATAATAATATACATTATAAATATAGTATATTTGTGATAAAATGTACAATTTTCATTTATTTATCTTCAGGTATTCTATTTAGTACATGTTACCTGTCCCTATTTTATAGAATATATATATATATATATATATATATATATATATATATATATATATGTATGTATATAGATATATAAAGACAGAGAGATTGACAGATAGATAGATACTAGGGAAGGATATATTTTTACCTAGTGAAAATACTACACCTTTATTATTGTAACAACTATTTTGCTAATGCAAGAACTTTTTTAAACACATATGAGTTCAATAAAAGTCAATAAATCTATTTCACAAATTTTTTAACCTTATTATTAAAATTCGCAGTTCATAAAATTATTGTAGAAGATCAGAAGTTGAGAGTCGATATAAAAAAAATTAGATTCAGGAGGAGAAATTTTTTTTTTGTTAACTTTCCAGTCCTGCATTTATATTTATATATAGTTTATTGGTCGAACTTGAAGCATAAACATGACACAAAATTGTATTGATAAAAAAAAAAACCTTTTCTTATCATTGGAAACAAACAAATTTAAACCAACAGTTTGTTTTACAAACAACATATATCCGAAGAGTGGTTGTTTTTGATATCGACTGTTTTGATACGCCCTTGGATAATAAAGAATGTTTTAAGAACAACCACACTTCTGTGTACTTGCAATGATTGTAAAGGTATGTTTTCAAATCCTTGAATCGATAATACTAACATGTGAAATGTAAAGAAAGGCCGGACAACCTTTAAATTTGCTGCATATTTAATGTTTAGTAATAGGATAAGACTTATGCTAAGAATTGTTAAAATAAATATTAGCTTTACTGCATCTAATTTATATACATTTCTTGTAAGGCAATGTGTTTTTAAAAAAAAATCAGAATTGTACCTTAGAAAACATAAACAGTTGTAACTCAAACAAACCCAGTTGCTTTCTTAACTCAAATAAACATACGGAGTCAAGGATTTGACAACAAATGTTTTCTCCGAATTATTTTAATTTAATTAAAATATAAAAAAAACTTATTTTTGAAATATAATTGTTGTTGTTGTTGTTACTTAACCCACTTGGCAATCATCTAGACCAGAGGTCTCCAAACTACGTCCCGTGGTGCCAAATCCGGCCCGCCAGTGTCATCCATCCGGCCCGCGACAGCGAATAACTTATTGTTGCTGTAATAAGTTGGATAAAATAACACAGAATGATAATAACTCGGTTTTATTGACTTGCTTAATCACAAGCATAATACGCAAAAAATTTAACTTAAGCATAACAACTAACAAATAATTGAAATGAATCCCACTAACATTATAAACTAGTAAATACCCCGCGGTTACCCTGGGTAGTTATGTAGGGGTAAAGAGTATCGCATATGTATGCATATCGATGTTTGGAATGTATATATCCTGAATCAAAAATATGATTTTTATCCTGAAAATTCCTCAGGAATGGAAAAGCTAAATTAACGCGAATGAAAACGCGGGGTATCCACTTGTAAAAAAATACCAATGAGATTTATGTAATTGTGATTTTTCACTGACAATAGTTTGTAGTTGTGGATCAATTTTACTTGTACTAATTATTAAAAGAGATTGTAGTAATTGAACCAGCGAATTTAGCAAGCTTATGCTCGCGGAGAGCGCGTACTCGACGACTAGTCTAGAAATTATAGATAATGGCAGAAAAATTAAAACGGTTTTGGTTCTTGGTACTTACTGGAGTAAACAGTGTGGCCCTAATGCTGGAAAGTTTGGAGACCCCTGATCTAGACCAAGCCCACGAACCCACGCGTTCTCATGGTTGAAGGGAAAGGGGGCAGCTTCTGTTGGGTCCGAACCACTTTGAAATCTAATGCGTCTTTCAATTTAGGAACCTATATACAGGGAGGCCATAAAAAACTTTCCCTTTTTGGAAACTTCTGCAGCTAAAACTAATGAACAGAATGAAAACAAATTTTATACATACAGTAGATTGTGAAAATTATGAGGAGATACCATTGCGCAGAAAAGCATTTAGTAACGAAAATCGGCGATAGTAGAACTTTTATCGCTGCTGTCACTGTATATGTAGTACACGGAATATATCACAGAATATAAGAGTTTGCATTAATAGAACATTTTTACTTAATAGGAATTTTGCTCAAGTTAAGTTGAGTTTCCGTCGCCTCGTTCCTTACAGCATGGGACTTTTGCCTGCTACTTCCGTGTGGCTTTTGCCTGCACATGCCATGAAACTTTTGCCTGCACATGTCATGAGACTTTTGCCTGTACTTACTAAGTGACTTTTGCCTATGCATTCCTTATATTCATTGTGAATGCTGATGGCTTTACAAACTTGTTTTTCTTGAAGAGAATAAGAGCTGCTACAAACATTGAAAGGGACAGTGTATGCAAAGCAGTAGAATATACACGAGATGTAATATCTTTTACATAAGAAAGATCCGCACATTGGAAATGTTCCACGTGATCCAGTGCATCGTAATGTTTATTTATAAGAGATCATTTTCTGTGAGTTTTATGCTGTAAGCCATTAATCTTCGTATGAGCATTGTTTCTTAATTGATGAAAGCTTGCATAATCCATTTTCTATGCGTTCATTGTAATTATTCATACTTTTTCTATTCTGACAACACCAAAATCACTTCTGTCGGCTGCTTTTGGTACTTTTTTGCCATGTTTCCTAATTTTTCCATGCCCTTCACAATCTGTATATGAAATTTACCTTCATTCCCTTAATTAGTTTTTGCTGCAGATGCCTCTGAACAACGAAAGTTTTTTTTATGGCTGATCTGTATTTTTATTGATGAAAAAGTTATCAAGAGAAGTAACTCACAAGGATGGTAGTAAACAGGAAAAGAACAAAAATTTCCAAAAGCATGGTATTGTTAGTTTAGATTTGTGAACAGTGGCAAGGCCGGGTTCCCTAATAGCTAATAAATCATTCCATCTTTCTGCCCAAAATGCAGCAAATAAAGACATAGCATCAATCGGACGCAAGAAGGCTTTAGAAAAATGTTATACATAGGATAAAATTTAACTTCCCTGTTCACTAATTTGAGTTAGCCCCCAAAAAAAAAAAAAAAAACAGTGCAGTTTTTGAAGTACGGGTGGGCAAAACCTGTTATCTAGAAAAAAAACATGTTTTAAGTTTTTTTTTAAAAGTTTTCAAGTAATTTTTAATCTTATAGAAACAAAATTGAATATGCATTCAGATAAATCATGTTAATTCATTCGGATTCTGGGAGTCAATCTCTTGTATAACTCGTTAACAAATTCGTCTTCACCATCAGGCTCAAATCTGCTGCAAATATTGCAGGCGCAATCTTTACAAATGGACCATTTATCTTTAGTTAACATATCAGATATAAATAGGTCGCAATGCATGAAAGATTCACTACCATCTTCGTCCACCTCAGAAGACGAACCCTCTGCAATCTTCCATTTCTTGTACTCCTTCCCTTGTGGTCATTCTAGTTATAGATCTCTTGACTTTAATTGTTCATTAGATACTGATGGGAATTTTTCTCTTTCGATGATGAAATTTTAGACTTGGCAACGTCATTTTATAATATGGATTTGTAGGAAGATGAGGTTAAAATTCCTGTAGCACCCCTGTTTTGGCCCTGTTTCTTCTTCTCCTTTTTTTATTCGGAGAAGGCTGTATATCCTCTACTGAGAATTGAAATGAAGATCTACTGTCTCCAGTTTTGAAAAGAATAGTTTCAGGGGTTGGTGGAGGTCTGTTACCCTGAATCTGCTGCTGTCTATTACCCTGAATCTGTTACCCGTTACCCTGAATCGTTGAGCATTTGATGAAGATGTTGATGGCTGAGGTCCACGCTGCTCCACAGATTCAACTCCTACAACGGCAGCCCTTTGAATTCTTCGTGAACTATAGTGCTGCCCTGTTGTTGTCGAAACTCAATGGTAATTATCGATAGAGCACAGCCTCGGGCGTTAGCACAACTCAACTCTTATAGATAGCATTTCTATAACTTACAGAGGTTTTAATATTTTGACTGATCAAAATATATTCCGTGACATACATTTATATATTATATTTATATGCTCTTTATTTTTTGTCCATACCTTATAAGATTTACTTTTGTATTTTGATTATCGATTTCTTTAGTGAATAATATGCTTATATTAATTTTAATTTAAAATGATTCAAATTGTTTTTCATTCTTCAGAAAAGTATCAATGATTTGCTTTGAGGATAGATATGTATTAAACTTATTTGATTAAGTTTGGTATTTATGAAAGTAATACGATACAAGGAAAATTCTGCCCATTTATTGAATGATATTTTTGACATGAAAACATCGTTTCGACTTCTAATTAATGGGCCTGAATGGCCGAATGGCTAGCGCTCTGGCGCACGGCACCACAGGTTTCGGGTTCGAGCCCCGGAGGTGCCATGGTTGTTTGTAGTGGTTCGGAATCCACTTTAAAAAAAGTAGGTCCCGGTCTAATAGGATCGTAGAGCGTTGCGGGGGCATTGTTACTCCGCGTCTGTGGCTTGTCTTCAAGTTAACGCGCCCCCTGGGTAATGCAAAGTGAGTACGTCTGTGCAGCACTTGCCTTAAGGCATCCAAAGACCAAGCTGTCTGTGTTTGCCAGCTGCATTAGAAAGAAAAAAAAACTTCTAATTAATTGTGATTCATAAGTTGATCCTCTGGAATATTATCTTAGCTGTCATTCAATGGCAATCCTATATCCTTGAATGAGTCTGCATTAATAGAAAATTCTTTTGAGTACAGGGTGGGATATGAAAGGCTTTGTTCATTGCGAACTGTTAGGTGCCCATCCAATCATAAACACTCACGTTTTATGTTAACAGATAAAACGTTTAAAAAACATATATGCAGTAAATGGTCCTCTTTAAACAGCAGAACTTTAGTGATCCTGCAGCATGGCAATGGCCAAATCCACATTTGAAAGAGTTTCTTAGAAAAATTTGGATAGAATTTCCAAGAAAAATTTGGCTCATCATATAGATATTATTTATTCGATGAGTCAAATCCACATTTCATAGATATTACTACAATCGATGACTATCTTTTCAGAATCATTCTGCCTGCACTTAAGCCGGTTGTTGAGGTTGAAATAAAGTTTGGAACTTTGAAGTTGAGTTGAGTACTTTTGAAGTTGATGAAGTTGGATATTTTTTGGGGTACTTTGTTTAAGCCAAAATCAAATAAAATTTATAAAGAAAAATCATCGAATGTGAAAAGATATTATTGAAAAAAAGTTGACTGTGTTTAAGATACAATAAATATATTGTTGGCTACGTTATTATTAATAGAATCATTCGACCTAGACTTGAGCCGACTTCAAGTGAAGAAGTTGAAATGAAGTTTGGATGGGTACTTTTGAAATTGATGAAATTAGATCCTTTTTTTTGAGGTGGGGGGGTTTTTTAAGCCAAAATCCCAATTTTTTAAGCCATAAAGAAAAATTATCGAATAGGAAAAGATATTATTGAAAAAATAGGGTGACTTTTTTGATGATTCAATAAATACATGTTTGGCTACGTTTCAAGTTTCATTTTCAATCGTAAAATGGACAGAACTTGAGATCAATCTCAAATCAAAATCTTGCAACTATCAAAAATCACAATTATATTTATGATCTTACCTTATACTAATCCGTTACAGAGAACTCTCTCTTTCCTGTTCACTTTTTGTGCCACATGTTGTTACAATTAAGCTGATCCATTTCTTCCTCAATGGAGCCGCTCAACTGCGTCTTTCTAATGGCTTTAACACTCTCTAATGATAATTAGCACTTTTTTGTGGTTGCAGATCAGGAAGGAGTGAAGGAAAAATTAGAATTTTCGCACGTGTAAGAGTATCAATTCTGTGCCTTTTTTTTTTTATAAGACTTCAGAATTTCCTCGAACGTTATAATGTTCCGATAGTATCATTTCTTTTTACCACTTCTCGGTTTTCTAATGCATCCATTTGTCATTTAAATGAATTTTTATTAGATACATTTCGCTGTTAGATAGAGCGCATAAAATAGAACGCGTCTGTTAAAAGTTTAATGATATTTCGCTCTGTGTTTCTAAATTGCTGTCGCGTATGAGCGTTACACCGGTTCGTTGACATTAGGGAATGTGAAAACAGCAAATTAATAAAAAAAAGAATAAAATACCATTATTTGTATACATTTTATTTTATTTTTTATTTCAAATACATTTACTTTTATAATTAATTAATGTTTTTTTTTTTTTTATTTTGGTAATTTACATTATTCGCTGATTCAGGATAACGGAAAAAAATAACTATCGACCCTATAACTGAGGTCGTCTTCCAAACTACAATGATACGAATAAAGGAATTTTGGGGTATATTTAATAAACTATTTATTTTATTTATTAAAATTTTTCATATGACTTAGCCTGCAGTGACAGATATCGAAGACATTTTAATTAAATTTTCAACAAATGTAATTAATAAAGAATTTTAAATAATCAAACGTTATGTGGTAATCATCTCATCTATCTACTAATCATAATCATATAATGTTAAATAAAAAATTTAATCAAAATACTTTTTAATTAAATTTGCATCAAATGTTATTAATAAAATAATAAAATCATCTAACGTTATCTAGTAATCATAAGCATCCAATGTTATTTCATCTAATGTTAAATAAAATTTTTAATTAAAATGCTTTTGTAATTAAATTTTCATCAAATGTTATTACTAAAAAAGTTAAATCACCTAAAGTTATCTAGTATTCATCTCATCTATATAGTAAACATATCTAATTATAGAATAAAAAATGTTATTAATAAAAATTCATCAAATGTTATTAATATAATCAAATGTTATATTAATAACAAAATTATATAATCCAATGTTATTAATAAAAATTTAAAACTTTTAATGTTGTTTAGTAAAAAATTTAAAATATTTGTTCATTATATTTTAATCAAATAATATTAATAAAAAAATGTAAATTATCTAATGTTATTTAATAAAAAGTTTCCTCAAATATTATTAATAAAAAATTAAAAACATCTAACGTTATCTAGTAATCATCTCATCTATCTAATAATCATAGTCATCTAATGTTATTTAATATTAATAAAATTTAATTGAAATACTTTTTTAATTAAATTTTATTAAATGTTATTAATAAAAAAATTTAATCAACTAATGCTATTTAATAAAAAATTTAATTAAAATATTTTTCAATTGAATTTTCATCTTTTCTGGTATTAAAAAGGAATTTTAAGCATCATATTCCTACATATTGGAATTCCTTTACAATCATTTTATCTAAACCTTTTATTAAACCAAACATTAAGCTTATTTTATTTGTTTAATAGTAAAAATGATTTTAAAAATTCAATACAATATAAAAATATTAATGTATATTACAAAGCAAAAAAAAAAAAAAAAAAATGGAAAAACTTATTAAAATCGCTAACCTTTCAATACATTTTTTGAGAATGGAGATGACATTAAAGACACCTTTTTCTTGTGACTTAAGAAAAAAGTTCAAAAGGTTCTGATGAACCAGTAACATTTTGTCTTAAATGTTTGTGAATAATAAAATGTATTTTATTTATTATTTTAAAATTATTGATTTAATAAATATTTCTTTTTTTTTTTTTTTTTTTTTTTTTTTTTTTTTTGCGATAATGAAAGACAGAATTGAAAATTATTTTTTTTTTACCACTTGGTTCTTGCTTTATGATTTCTTAATATTCCAGACGTTCTTGTTTTATGATTTTTTTAATATTCCTTTAAAAAAAAAAAGTTTATTCATAACCGGAAGAAATAAAGGGTTATTTTTTATTTAAGACAATATTTTATTACGACTTATAACCGTTTTTATCAACGTAATTTTAGAAAGTTATAATCATTAAATTTTAATTCTTAGTTTTATCGTTTTTAACTCCAATTTGTACTGATTTAGATACCTTTTTGGGTATGTCCTATATATGTCTTAAAGTATGTTGTTGTTGTTCTCATGTTTGTTTGTTTGTTGTTGTTGTTCTCATGTTTGTTTGTTTGTTGTTTCTTATCCCACTTGGCTGGCCAAGCCCACGAGCCCATACGCACTCATGATTGGAGGGGAAGAAAGCAGCTTCTGTTGTGATGGAGCACCCATAGGTAGAAGTCTGACTTTGACTCCGTGACGCTCTTACAGTCATAGGAGACCGGGACCTACGGCTTAAAGTGAATTCCGAACCACTACAAACATCCATGGCACCTCCGGGATTCGAACCCGAAACCTCTGGCACCGAGCGCCAGAGTGCTAGACACTCGGCCATTCAGGTCCCAAATGTGTGAATGCCAACGGCACGCGGTGTTCCCTGGTGGTCACCCACCCAAGTACTGACCGCGCCCAATGATGCTTGACTTCGGTGATCTAACGAGAACCGGCATATTCGACATGGTATGGCCGTTGGCTTGTTGTTCTCATACAGCTGGTAATACAGAGGCAAGTTAATCTTTATGCCATAGGCAAGGGCTACAGCGCTGTGACTCATTTATCATTACTAAGGGGGCACATGTAGCTTGAAGATGTGCTACGGACGCGAGGTACACTACCCCCACAATACTCTATGATCCTATTAGACTAGGACCTACTGTTTAAAGTGGAATCCGAACAGCTACAAACATCCACTGTAGGGACTCGAACCCGAAACTTGTGGTACCGAGAGCCGGAACGCCAGCTACTCGGTCATCAAGCCCCGTGTCTTAAAATATAATGTGCATCCGATTTATTTAGATCTAATAGGCGCCAAAAAAAAAATTCAAGATACTTTTTTTCTGTTATATTTGTTTGTATTTAAACCGCATTAAAAACAAACAAAAAATTGTGATGTTCAGTACTTTTTACTTTTCTGAGAAATAATCTGCATTAAACTTGCATTGTTTTTAAAAATTCGAATCGAATTTCATAAATTATGCATATATCGTTATTTTGCAAAATATTGTCCGCACTACGATAAGTTATACCATTTAGGTTGCAAATACTTATCATGCTACGTGCTTTTAGTTTGTACAAAATTCAAATTAAGTTTATAAGTTATGCACATGATGATATTTTACAAAGCTACTGTAATCTGTACCATTTCGGTTGTCGTAATTACCATACCATACCATACTACAAGCTTTCAGTTTTTAAATTTTAAAAAATTCCTATTAAATATCATAAATTATCCATAATATGCCTAATTTGAGGAATTTGGTCCCTTATACAATTTTCAGTGCCATAAGTGTCATTTTAAGCTACAAGTAATTTTAATATAGTACTTAGTGGCATAAGTACCTAACTCTATACTGAAAGTATAAAATATATCGCGATTTTATTTTCAATTCCTAAACTAATCTATCTGCAGTAAGAGCTCTTTATTACGGCATTCGATGGTTTGGCAATTTTATAATCCGTCACCGATTGAACCGTTCACTTTCGGATTTTTTCTTGATGATTCGATTGTTTGGTGATATGAACCCCTCATCTTTGAACGCATTTGCACTCAGTGTTTATCGCAAGTGACATTTTTAATTTTAATGCAGCTTAGAATACATAAATCTGCAGAATTCATAAATTTGTGTTTAATTTGTAAACATTTTTTTCATTTGGAGAAACGGCTTGAATCACCGAATCACGTACTTTTTTAAACAGCTATTGCTTCTTACCATGAAGTAGCGTGTCACAGCTTGTTTTCACTATCATTGTATAGCATTTATTTTTCATTTGCGCTGTGTTTTCTTATTAATACAAGTATATTCAATTAAATTAAGGTTCAATGTTGTTGTCTCATATGTCAAAATTGGAACTCAATCCATTTACAACAGGGAACTCGCCAAAGAATAATACAGCAATTAATTCAGAATTACATACTATCAAAATATTAAGAACACCATCATGAGAATTAAAACTTGACAATATCAAAACTTTAAAAACATTTAAAAATTAAAGATGCCTAAAAGGAGAAGAAACATTCGCTCAGACTATGAGATCTCTGGCCATCCAATACAGCAGGTAAACATCTCCTCTATCTTTCGGGGCCTGAATGGCCGAGTGGCTAGCGCTCTGGCGCTCGGTACCACAGGTTTAGGGTTCGAGTTCCGGCGGTGCCAGGGATATTTGTCAGTGGTTCGGAATCCCCTCTAAACAGCAGTTCCCGGTCTCCTATGACTGTAAGGGCGTCACGAAGCCAAAGTCAGACTTCAACCTACGAGTGCTCCATCACAACAGAAGCTGTTTCCTTCCCCTTCAATCATGAGTACATATGGGCTCGTGGGCTTGGCCTAGATGTCTGCCAAGTGGGATAAGAAACAACAACTCTGTACCCCTCTTTGCCAATGGGTCTACTTTTTCATTGCCATATCTACATGGAATGGTATCCACTGGAATTCAAATTTTTTACCGTTCATATTTAGCTCCCTGATATTTTATTTTTGTCACAAGAGGAGATTCGAGTGGTGTTGAAGAGCTGTTGACCTAGAATGAGCAAGAATGAAGATTGGCTTGGTTGTCTATGGTTGTTTTGCACACTTTGGGTTAATTATACCGGGACCAACAGTTTAACGTGGATTCCGAACCACTGACAAATATCCATGCCCCGCCAGGATTCGAACCTGAAATCCGTGATACCAACAACCAGAGCGTTAGCCAATTGGCCATCCAACCTGAACACAAGAATCTGAAAGTTCAATGTATGAATTGTTATTTTGCATTTATTAGAAGAACCAAATATGTCGCATAATTGTATTGTCTACACAGATTTAGAGCATTGTTTTTTTGTTTTCTTTTGCTACATCAAACTGAAGTGATATCCGCCATAAGAACTCTAGGAACCCAATAAAATTTAGCCTTGGTAAAGCTGTCAGAATTAAAAGTCATAAAATCAAGTGCAGTGCATGTTGTCAAATGTAAAAAGTGCATGGCTTCACATGACGAGCACAGAGGACAGACACCATTAGTAGCAACACCCCTGCCGTGCAAGTGTTTATGAAGAAAACCATGTCCGGTCGAGAGTCGGAAATTTGCTGTAAAAACTGCACGGGGCAAGTCCATTGGAATGGGTGATGAAACGAAGTATATTCTACGTTTTATCGGTTGAAAGAAATTTGTTCGTTTGTTTTAAGGAATTTGTTAGTCTGTCTATTTTCTTCTTTACCTCAGAAGTTAATGGATGAAAGGATAAAGGAAATTGTGGTTGTGGTAACTTACAACCATTTTTGGCCAAGAGGTCTGCCTCTTCATTTCCAGGCATCCCGGCAATGACTGGGAATCCACTGAAAAACAATCTCCTAGCCAGAAACAATTGCATCGGGCAGATTTATTTCAGCCTCTTCAACAAGGAAGCAATCATTAGGTGTATAGGAGACAGTTGTCAACATTGCAGCTTGAGAGTCAATAAAGATAACTGATTTATTAAGATTAGTAGTTAGTCCAAGAAGGTTTAAAATTGCATTCCTTATGTCAAAAAATCTCTGCGTCAAAGTTGAAGGCATTAAGACCAACTGCATATGATTCCTCAAAAAAAATCCTTTACAATAGAAACTGGCACCAGTATTACCATCACAAGCAGATCCATCCAAACCAAACCAGAACGGATCCAAATGTGGATCCGTTCAGAGCCAGGGTAATTTGTGATATTAACCTCTAAGGAAAAGGTCTGAAGAGTATTCGGAACTGTTATCCCATTTCGTTTCAGACTTACCAAAGGAAAGATTATAAGTAGGAGCTATAGCAGTAGGTGATGAGGAGCCAATTTGGAAAGGACGATATAATGTTGGTATGAAAAAGAAAGAGTTTGCAAAGGAGACAGTTGGCAATATTGCAGCTTGGGTGTCAATAAGGAAAACTACCTTATTAAGATTAGTATTTAGTCCAAGAAGGTTTAAGATTACTATCCTTATATCAAAATCTCAGAGATTCAGAGCTTGCATAAACACATTCAATATGTATATGTCTTAATCGTTTAAATCCTCATCCATGGTGATTTATTTTTGGTGTTTTCCGTTAAAACTGTATTGATGCTTGATAGATAACCCGGCAAAATAGATAATCTGGCGTAGTCGTATTCCCAACCATGAGAGATTAAAAAGCGTTTAGTATTCTTCGAGAAGCAGCATTTCCGACGCAAGAATAAATATTTTTTTTAAAAAAATTTTAAAATCACCGCAGAAAACGAAACTGTACCTACTTAAAAAACCACGTCTGCGAATTGCAATGTCTGGAAACAAACGGAACTAAAAGAAAAAAAAAAGAAAAAGAAAGATGGCGAATGAAATAAAATTTTTAAAAAAGCACCGAAAAGGCATCCACAACGAAACTGCACTGTCTCGACTTCAATGGAGCGAAGCGCATGGCACAATTCCTCTAATGCGCGCAGAATATCACTGGCTAAGTTACCTGCTCTCTCAACCATTGCACTCTTAATGACTTAGCTGCCTCATTCAAAAAAGTAGATTACTTTTTTTTTTCTTCACCGATTTTAGCTTAACTACACAAAAAATGCTGCTGTAAAGTGCCCCTTTTTGTTTGTTTGTTTGTTTGTAACTTAGGATAGTTCAGGAAGAAGTATTACAAATGAGTTTTTAAAAGAATTTTACTTTTTATGTTTTTATTTTTCAGCTGTTTTCGCACATTTCGATGAACTTAGTGGGTCAAAATAATAGTTAGGGTGGACTTAATTCGAATCAGTAAAAAAAAGTTTGATTTTTTTTTCAATACTTATTTTTTCTCTTTTGCAAGTTACATCGTATCCTTCTGAAGATAGCTTTTATCACTCAAAAATACAACTTGATGTCTCACATACGGATATCAAAATCAGCTTTTCTATTATTAAATATTGAAATTGAGATTTCTGCTGTACTATATTTGTCACATTTTTCAACGTATACTACATGATATATATTGATACATTAGATTTGTGTTAGATTTCAAGTAAAAAGTTTGATTTTTTATTACTTATTTTTTCTAATTTGCATGTTACATTGTTATCCTACTGAAGATAGTTTTTACTATTCAAAAAACAGCTTTATATCTCCTCTTTTTTCTGACTTATGGATATCATAATCAGATTTCAATTATTAAATATTGAAATTGAGATTTGTGGGTTATATTTTATTTCTGCTATAGTATATTTGTCACATTTTTAACGTATATTCTATTTTATATACTTATATATTAGATTGGAATCGAATCAGTAAAAAATTGATTTTTTAATACTTATTTTTCCTCCTTTGCAAGTTGCATTGTATCCTACTGAAGGCAATTTTAACTACTCAAAAAGCAACTTTAATGTCTCACAATTTTTTGGGAATTTTGGATGTCATAATAAGTTTTCAAATTATTAAATATTGAAATTCAGATTTATGGGCTATATTTTTTAATTTCTGCTTTATTATGTTTGTCACATTTTTCAATGTATATTCTTTGATATACATTTATATATTAGGGTGGACTTAATTCAAATTAGTTTTTTAATACTTATTTTTTCTCCTTGCAAGTTGCATTGTATCCTACTGAAGGTAGTTTTTACTACTCAAAAAACTACTTTATGTCTCACATTTTTTTCTTGACTTATGGATATCATAATCAGATTTCAATTATTAAATATTGAAATTGAGATTTTGGGTTATATTTTTTATTTTGCTTTATTATGTTTGTCACATTTTAAAATGTGATTTTCACATGTGATTTTTCTGTGATATACATTTATAATAACAACAGTACTATCTAACAACAATCAATAAGCACTTGCCTATAAAACTGAAGAAATTTTCTCAGAAAATTCAGAAGCAGTTATAAATCTTAATGTTTAAATTTGAACATGTCTAGTATAGTAATTCATGTAACAATCTATTGGATATCTGCAAACGTACCCCATATTAATCATTCTTTGTCTACAGTGTCATTAGCAATCATTGACAGTTTTATAAATCAGTTGTTAAAAGTCAAATTTTCAGTAAAAATCGATCAGTCTCCAATGATCTTTACAAATAAAAAATAATCCTTACAACAATAATCATATATAACAACAATAATATCTAACAACAATAATATCTGACAACAATCAATAATCTCACAAAATTAAGAAGCAGTTACAAATCTTAACGTTTAAATTTGAACATGTCTATTACAGTAATTCATGTAACAATCTATTCGATATCATCAAACATACTGCATATTAAGTTTTCATTGTATACAGTACCATAAATAATCATTGATAGTTTTACATTAAAAATCAAGTTTTCGGTAACAATTGTTCAGTCTCCAATGATCTTTGGTACAAATAACAATATTCATTTATAACAATAATTAATAAATACTTGCCGATAAATTTGAAGAATCTTTTTCATAGAATTGAAAAGCAGTTATAAATCTTAAGGTTTAAATTTGAACATGTCCAATTTAATAATTCATGTAAAAATCTATTCGATTATGTTTTACGATAAAAATCAAGTTTTCGATAAAAGCACCTTCAAAACAAATAAAAATAATCATTTCTTTAATCATTTATAACAATAAAAACCATTTGGGAGTTTTATAAACCATTTTCATAAAGTTTATGAAGTAGCTATAAATCTTATCGTTTATTTTTGCAATGTACAATGCAAAAATTATTACAGATATGCATGCGCAATTTTATAAACCAGTTATGTGAGCATGTACAATACAATATTAATTTTATAAACCAGTTATTATTAATCAAATTTTCGGTAACAATTGACCGATAGAATTGCGTGTTTTGATCTAATTATAAACAATATGAAAATTTTAAAAAAATCAACTAATTTTGTTATGGATTCATTATGCTTGAATTTCCTTACACTAACATATTAAAAAAAAAAATTATTTATAAATTTTTTTTTTTTTTTTTAATTACTCGTCTAAGACAATTTAATTAATGACTTATCATTTTTGCATTTTTATCATTTTATCCTTTATGTAGGTTGCTTTATTATTTTTTAATTTGTATTTCATCCTACACAATGATCTTTAGATGATCTTAGAACAATTATCATTATAACAATAATGATTTATAATAGTAATCAAAAATTATGTGCCAATAAAATTAAGAAGAACATATATAAATCTCAGTCATGTTAAATATGAACATGTCTGATGCAGCAATTCATGAATCAGTTAGTTCAATATCAGCAGATTTACCCCCATGTTAAATATTTTTTGTCTACAGTGTCACTAAAAATCATCGATAGTTTTATAAACCAGTTATTGAAAACTACGTTTTTTAAGAAACTCGAGTATGAGTAGACAAAATAAACTTTTGATTTTCACCTCTATGCTTCGTCCTCTCCTCACCTATGCTTGCCCGGTTTGAGCCTATGCTACTAATTATAATACTAAAATCTCAGAAGCTTAACAAAATTTGACTATTAGACAAATAACGAATGCCAATTGGTTCATGAGAAACGCTGATATTCAAAGAGCTATCTCACTGCTACCACACAAAAAGTATTGGAAAAAACTTTCAGAAATATTCTTCATCAATAATGGCAACCACCAACATCTGGCCATTCGAGAAATCGAACAATATGAACCGAACTCTAATTTTAAAAGACCTAGGAATATTCTGCTCTAACCTACATAAATTCAATTTTAAAGTGTTGAACTTCTTCAATTTTCACGATTTCCTTTAACCTCTGGACATTGCCAAGGTTTTCATTCTTTTAGGTTTGTCACCACCAGAGCTGAGGCCCCTGACGGGGTCAGTGAGCTCCAATAATCTTCAACATCATCATCAGTAACAACAGACCAGTCGCCTACGAGCTTTAGAGCATCTAAGAATAATCATTTACTATACACAAAATTTCATTTTTTCCATGTATACTCTTTGCGATTTTCATCAATTATAGACGTGGAAATTCATAATAGTTTATCCGATTGTGATGAAAGTACTATCCATTTTTAAGATTGAAATAAAACGGAAAAGTTATTCAAAAATATATTCATTGGAGCCAAGTCAGACTTCTACTTACGGAGGCTCCATCACAACAGAAGCTGTACCTTTTCCCTCCATTCATAAGTAGACTACTCATGGAATATCCGTCTCGCACTGCAGGACACTGAGGATTAGATGCAGACACATTATTTTCAATAAAATCTTCCTTTTTTCAATGAAATCAAATTTTCCATATATATATATATATATATATAACAAAATTAGTTTGGTTTTGCCTTGACGAGAGAATCATTGGATTGTGGAATTGTTGAGAATTTATTCTGCTATTAACAATCAACTGTGCGTATCTAGAGATGGTCGCTGAGGTCACTTAAAGGGAAACATAGAACCTGTTATAGTAGATGTTCCAAGATGCACGCGACTCATGGGTTCGCAGAATATAATTAATATTAAATTATATTCTGCGAACTCATAACTGTAAACTCAGAAATTAAACAGGCAGTATCTGCCATATATTCACAAGCGTATTGTTTTAAAATCAAAGCTAATTTTTTTTCTCATAATTTCGGCACTTAATTTTTGAATATATGGATGCACACATAATGTATTTTTTAATACATTAGTTTTCACTACTTTGGTCATTATAAAATAAATATATTTTGTAAAAGTGTGATCCATCTCACGGGCCGTAAAAATATTCAAGGCGGGGTAAAAATCTATAAGAGCCGCATGCGACTCGCCACCCTTAGTTAAAGAGTAAAAAAAAGTACAAACATCCATGCCACTTCCGTGACACGAAACTGAAATCTGTGCCACTGAGCGCCAGAGCGCTAGTCACTCGGCCATCAGGCTTCACAGATATATGAGTACGTAAAAAATAGGAATTTTAAGTTACATTTTTTTTCATAATTTTTTTTCTTTAAATTTAATTATAATTATAAGCATTTTCGAATGTTTATATAGCTTTAGAGAATTTACACGTTTACTTAAAAAACATTACTAATAAAGTAATTCGTATTTTTATATTTTATAATTGTTTATATTAAAATTAATTTGTTTAAAATTTTCCTGATTAATTGTAAAATAAAATAAAAACAACAATTATAACATCTTAAATAAACATAGCTTAAATAAACATTTATACAATAGTAATGCGCTGAAATAAAATTAAAATATGTTGATTGATTGTTTAACACTGGTTTGATTCTCTTATCATCAGTTTTATTTTTCGTTATTTTTGTTAACGTTTTTTGCAATTTTCTTGTGTATTTTAAATATGGAAGCAATTAGAGCATGCAGTTATTTGTTGGTGCTCACATATAATTGAAACGAAAATACTTTAAAACTAAAATTTAAGAATAAGTTAATTTTTTAAAATATTTTCATCAAATCTTAATCAAAACACACTGGAAATTTATAACCTCTGTTTCAGTTTTGTATTTTTCAAAATAAGTAGCTTTTGAAATAAAGAGAGATTTATACATTTGACTAATTTTGATATAGTTTTAAAGTCAATCAATCAGATATAATCTATTTTATTAAATAGATGGAAAATAAATTAATTTGTTAATGAGAAAAAGTGCCCATCGTTACATACGAATGCGCAAGAAGTTTATGAATGTACCAAATAAAAAGAAATCAATGAATTGGTATCAAATTTCGATTCATCAATCATGGATTTCTATTCCTTATTGATGCGTTAGTTAGAAAAATCAGTGGAGCATTCAATTTAGGATACAGGAAAAGAAACACAAAGCCTATATTATTATTATTAATAACAACAATAATTTTTATGAAAACTATATCTTTTTGTATTTTTAAAAAAATATTTCTGCTACTGACTTGAATTCAAAGCCATATGTTATAACATAAATATGAATTATATCGGTTTGTGTATTTATATGTTCTTAAAAAATATTAAACATTCATTCAGAAGTTTATAGTTATGTTAATCATATAGTTGATAAGTTAGATTTTGAAAGAGAGATTAATAATAAAAAATTTAGGAGACCGTTTACATCCGCTTGTAAGTAGACGTCAACTTTTGGAATGGAATATGATTACAGTTTATGAATTATCATAATGCAAACATTGCAAGTAAATTTATTCAAGCAAGATAATTTGCAATAATCGTAAACATAAGAATAATTTAAATAAATTATTTATTAACATTATTTTTTTACAATGAGTTTAAAAATGCAAATATTTTATTATTTTTACTCCGCATTGCATTCGGAATCTGCTGTTGAAATAGGCATTAGGTCGTTGGACTTATGAACCGAGAGAACTCGCATGAAACTTCCTCCACAATAGGTTTGGTTTGTCGCTCTACGGTTATCTTGTGCACATTTTAGGCTAAACAGACCGGGACCTACAGTTTAAAGTGGATTCCGAACCACTCACAAACACCCATGTCACCCCCAGGATTCGAACCTAGAGCCTGTGGTACCAAAGACAGAGCGGTAGCCAATTGGCAATCAGGCGGCGCCACGATAGGTGATGGCATGTATGTATGTATGTATGTCGAAAATTCCTTTCCTGTGTTATAAAAAGGTATCTTTGAGTTACAGATGGTATTATAAAGTCAGTAAATATAATGGGTTTTCAGTGGCAATGCGCACACCTAACATGCAGGAGGACTCAGGTTCGAATCTGCTGGAGGCGTCTATTGTTTGGTTTGGTTTGTCACTTTGCGATCATTTTGTGCACCTTTTAAGCTAATTAGACTGGGTTTTAGAGTTTAACGTGGATTCCAAACCACTAAAAACATCCATACCAACCGCCAGGATTCGAGCCTGAAGCCTGTGGTATCAAAGGCCAGAGCGTTAGACAACTGACCATCAGGCCGCCGCGTCTTTTGCAGATATTGTTTTCAGATACAACGAAACTCGGTGGTGATTGGATTAGTGTGTGTAAACAATCCAGCTTCGACAGTCAGGAGCCTGAATGACCGAGTGTCTAGCGCTTGGTGCCACAGGGCTTGAATCCGGGCGTGTCATGGATGTTTGTAGTGGTACAGAATTTACTTTAAGCCGTAGGACAATGGTCTCATATGACTGTAAGAGCGTCACGGATACTTCTCTCACCCACATCCTTCCTAAACTGCATAGGGGAGCTCACCTCTAGGTACAGTGATGTGGTGTGGTGTAGTAGTAGTAGTAGCTTCGTCAGTTAGACTACTTAGGACATGGGACTAAGGCACCCCTATAGATAGCGAAATCATGCTCCTGTCAAAGCGATTTAAGTCTCCTAGATTAAATTAAGGTCTTCCCCAATGAGTTGAGGTCTCCTAGAAGAAAGTGGCTTATAAATTATGCTTCTGTCAATGCGACTAAGGTCTCCTAAGTGACTAAGGACTCCAATAAGAATATTGATATATCATGCTTCATCCTCCTAGAGTGAGTAAGAACCCTTACTCTTAGGACCACTTTGAGTTTTTCGAGTTTGTGACTAAAGGCTTGTGCTCACCAAGGCGACAAGATGCAAGCAACCAAAATTTGACCTCACCGCGGTCGCCTGAAACCGGTTTGCAGTTCGCCGCGTGGAGTAGCCCAACTTTCAACTTCAAGCGGTTTTTCACTATGCGTAATGCTATTTCTGACGTTTCGCTGTGAAGGGGTCGAAAAAATTTGGTCGCTTGCCTCTTGCATCTTCACGTCTCTCGCCTCGGTGGGAACGAGCCTTAAAGTATACAAGAGTGACTAATGATTCCTAGAAGAATGTGGTCGAGAAATCACGCTTTTAACATGCCACTAAGGCTATAGTGGGTAAGGACATCTTAAAGAATGTGGTCGGGATATCATGCTTGTGACAACATGACTAAGGCCATCTAGAGAATCTAAGGACACATAGAAAACTGTGGCCTAGAATTCCTATTTCTTTAAATGCGATTAAGGTTTTCTAGAGTAAATTAAGTTCTTCTCCGATAAGTTAAGGTCCCTTAGGAGAGGTATAGATGATAAATCATGTTTCTGATTATACAAGCAAAGTGTCCTAAAGTGACTAAGAACTTCTAGAAGATTGGGACTAAATAATTTTGCTTCTGACAATACGATTAATGCCTCCTAGAATGACTAACTGATCATAGAAGAATGTGTCTGGGATATCACGATTCACATGGTCCCATTCTCTTATTTTCAGTTTCTTTAAATTGGGAAAGATGGACAAAAATTCCGTCGAAACCTGATACATTTGTATAAAAGTATGCCTGAAACTGTAAAATGGAATGAACGATAAGTGCATACTAAATGATTATGAACACCAAATGGTATACCAACTGATATTATTAGTGTATACTAAGTGATTATGAATTTTATGCGAGTATATTCCATAAGGATTATTAATTTTATGCGTATTCATTTTATGTAT
The DNA here is from genome assembly GCA_021605075.1 of Caerostris darwini. Lineage (NCBI taxonomy): Eukaryota > Metazoa > Arthropoda > Arachnida > Araneae > Araneidae > Caerostris > Caerostris darwini. The sequence goes on from BPLQ01007587.1 coordinate 257,606, forward strand.
GTTTTCGTGATACATCCTTGGTAATGCTGAATCTTTGCTGTTGGAATGCAAGTGATATTCTAAAGCAGCAAGAATATTTTCATTTTCTTTTGAACAAGATGTTTACTTGGTATTGCATAGGTATTTGGGAAGCATTGTTTGCGCCGTATAGTAAGAAACACTCATATAATCAATGCCTTAACTGAAACAATCCCATTCACTAATCAGAACATAACAATGCGAAACGAATTCAGCGTTGCGCTCACCAAACATTTCCATATAGGTGCTACGGTAAAAACACCATTAACGAAGCACGATGTGCTACAGCACTACACATGGTGTTGTAGAATCTCCATATAGGTGCTACGGTAAATACAGCATTAACGAAGCACGATGTGCTATAGCACTACACATGGTGTTGTAGAATCTCCATATAGGTGCTACGGTAAATACAGCATTAACGAAGCACGATGTGCTACAGCACTACACCTGGTGTTGTAGAATCTCCATACAGGTGCTACGGTAAATACAGTATTAACGAAGCACGATGTGCTATAGCACTATTCGTGGCGTTGTAGAATCTCCATATAGGTGCTGTAGTCAGGGCCGGATTTTCCTGTAGGCTAACTAGGCTAAGGAAGCAAGGTCTAAGGCCTCAAGATCAAAGGGGCCTACATTCAAATTGTTAGCAAAATTAGAATGACACTATTCTAAAACAGTAAACACTAAAATACTGAATCGGAAATAAGGAGACATATTACAGGTACATATACACTACAAGTTTAAAAAGAAATTCTTCTAATCTACTATTTCGTTTTAAATGTATACTTGGATTGAATCAGTTCTTAAATAAAATAATTATTAACATTAAATTTAATATGATATACAATTTGATATTTTCTTTTTTGTGATCTGGATTTTGTTTGAATAAAGTTTCATTTTTGGTTTAGTTTAAAACTTAAAATTCATACCTAAACTTGAAATGCGAATTATTATGAAATAAATTTATCTGAATTGAATTTGCTTTAATCTTCCATGTATTGAATGTATTTAATTTAATTTCATAGAAAATATGATCCTTTTTATTGCATATTTTATTTTCGTAGACAAAGATTTTTATTATTTGAATTTTGTTTCTTTGTAAATGTTGTGTGTTATGTTTGATGAGTTATTGTTACAAGTACTCTATAGGGTGCTGAGGATAAATGTCCAAATAAGTGTTCTCGACTGTTTTTTTATTTATTATCCGTGCCTCATTTTTTATAAAGATTAGTAACCATCACATTTTGTTTCATTTAACATATTGATATGTATCACAGTAATGATGTATTTTATTATCTCTCATATAATTTACAAACTTAAAAATGGGAAGTGAAAGGGCCTCATAAGTGGAATAGCCTAGGACCTCTTTTCATCTAAATCCGGCCCTGGCTGTAGCAAATGCGTTTTATAGTATTGTAAAACACATTTCAAAGAATTTTTTTTGGAAATGCTTAATATATTTAATAATTTTTTTACATTCAATGAGTGTGCATTGAAGACTAAGTGTAATTCATGTAAAAAATATGGTCTACTGAAATTTCTTGACATCAAATTTTAACTGTTCTCTTTTAAGCCCTTTATATGAGTTGTAAAAGAAAACTGAAAAACGCCTTCGATATCAGGATGTAAGGATATATGAAAATTGTTTATAAAAGCGCATCCGATTGATGGAATTCAATTGATGGAATTAAGGGGTATAAGTTGGATGGGGGAAGAGGGGATATTTTACGCATCAAATTTGAAAGCTCCAATTAAATCTGTGAATTTATAAAAAGGATAAACACATAGGTTTTCAAATTCATATATAGGTGATTCTATTCAGAGTTTATTTAAAAGTTTAAAATAGCGAATTTATAACATAACATGCGTGATGATATAATGTGAATGATGATTATAAAATATGCGAAAAATAGTTAGAGTGAAATGTAGGAAAGGAAATTAAAGAAAATGTGATGTGACAAATATAGTATAGTAGAAATGAAATATAACCCACAAATATCAATTTCAATATTTAATAATTTGAAAACTTATTTATGATATCCATAAGTCAAGAAAATAATGTGACGCATAAAATTGTTTTTTGAGTAGTAAAAGCTACCTTCAGTAGGATACAATGCAACTTCCAAAGGAGAAAAAATAAGTATTAAAAAACTTATTCGAATTAAGTCCACCCTAATATATAAATGTATATCAAAGTATATACGTTGAATAATGTGACAAATATAATAAAGTAGAAATAAAATAAAACCCAGAATTATCAATTTCAATATTTAACAATTGAAAATTTATTATGATATCCATAAGACAGAAAAAAAAAGAGACATCAAAGTTGTTTTTTGAGTAGTAAAAACTATCTTTAGTAGGATACAACGTAACATGCAAATTAGAAAAATAAGTATTAAAAAGCTGATTCGAATTAAATCCACCCTAGTATAACAATAATCAATAAACTCTTACCTATAAAACTGAAGAAATTTTCTCATAAAATTCAGAAGCAGTTATAAATCTTAAAAAGGTTTAAATGTAAAGCATGTCTAGTACAGTAATTCATGTAACAATCCATTCGATATCAGCAAACGTACCACACATTAATCATTCTTTGTTTACAGTGCCATTAAGAATCATCGACAGTTTTATAAATCAGCTGTTAAAAGTCAAATTTTCAGTAACAATCGATCAGTCTCCAATGATCTTTACAAATAACAATAATCATTTATATTTGATTATCAAATATAAATTATTATTGTTATTTGTAAAGATCATTGGAGACTGATCGATTGTTACTGAAAATTTGACTTTTAACAGCTGATTTATAAAACTGTCGATGATTCTTAATGGCCCTGTAAACATAGAATGATTAATGTGGGGTACGTTTGCTGATATCGAATGGATTGTTACATGAATAATCATATCGGACATGATCATATTTTATACAATAAGGTTTATATCTGCTTCTCAGTTTTGGAAAAAAACTTTCAGTTGTATTGGCAAAAGTAGTATCGTATTCAGTTGACAGTCAATACAACCTGTTAGTGTTGTGTAAGGCCTCACTGTAGTATATCTTAATGCCCTGAAGATAGAGCTTTGTAACATTTTTATTACAAATTTTGAGGTTTCGATATGTAACTGTATATAAATCTGCTAAAACCTGATAGTAGTGTTGTGTAAGGCCTCACTAAAATATCAGCCAATATAAATTGATAGTGTTGTGTAAGGCCTCACTGAAGGATCAACCAATATAACCTAATAGTGTTGTGTAAGGCCTCAATTGTAGGTAATCTAACACTATCAGGTATCCTTTAATATTTAAGGTTTCGATATGTATCTGTATATAAATCTTGTACAACCAGATAGTAGTGTTGTGTAAGACTTCACTGAAGTCTCAACCAATATAACCTGATAGTGTTGTGTAAGGCCTCACTGTAATATATCCTAATGCACTGAAGATGGGACTTTGTAACATTTTCATTTAAAATTTAAGGTTTCGATATGTATCAGTATATAAATCTCCTATTAAATTTTTTTCAACAAAACATATCAAAATAATATTTACTAAAGAAATAAAATCTTCCAGATAGAAGAACAAAATGAATGAACATTGTTTTGTTTCCCTGCTTCTTTCAGTCGTGAAGTAGGTCGATATGGGGCTGAAATCCATTTTCCTTAATTTCCTGGGTAACAATTATACATTTAGAGGGATTTTTTTTTTTTTTTTTTCCCTCTTTTCCTTAAAAAGCTATTATACTCTTCGCTCTGCTGCACTTCATTAAGATTAATCCGTTCATTTGAGCTAAAATTTTACTCGATACTCTTAATAAACTGAAACAAGATAATAATCTTCATTAATGTCCTAATAAATGTTCATGCATGAAGTTATTTTTGAAGCGAAATCAAAACATGATTTTTTTTTGATAATTATCATTGGAACATGGACAAGGAGGTAGAAAATAACGAGTATCAAAATTTGTAAACATTGTTTTCTGGTTGTTTATCAGATCAAATTAAAAAAAATTTCCTGTTTAAAGTGTTCGTAAATTAGTGATTCTAGTTCGATTAATAATGATATATATATTTTTATCCTGATTGTCTTTTTAATTTAACTTCGTTTAAGCTATTAAAAATTTACGCTTAAATTCATTGCTCCAAATTTAAGAATTAACATCATATCTGAATAAAAGATAAAATAATAATTATTACTTAAAAGAAGAAAAAAATAATAAGTTTTTTTATAGGAATAATTTCAAAAACACATTATATATAATTTTGTTTTCGAAAGTGTTAGCGTAAGGAAATTAACGTTTAATTAATCTACAGCAAAATAAATTGATTTTTTAATTTGTATATTGTTTAGGACATCAAAACAGGCAAATTTATTTAAATCTTTTACACTAAACTCCAATGTTTTATTTTAAAAAAGCGTAGTGTTTCAAACATAGCGTTAGTGTTTCAAACATATTTTCTCAACAAAATAAAATATTTCTTTTAAAAAGTAACCTATAAGTATTTCTTTTAAAAGTAGAGTTAATCATGCTTCCACCTACATACTGCCAAGAACACCCCTCTGTGGCGGGGAGTAGGCAGTCGGTCGGCCTCGAGACTCTCACTCAAAAGGAAATAAGTCGAAACCATGAGCTTCTGTTAAGAAATGTTTAGTCTACAGACTCTCACCTCATGAGGAAATATATTTAGCGCAACCCTGACCATTTGTTGGTCTACAAACTATCACCCGAAGAGGAAGTATATTTAGTGTATCCCTGCACTTCGTTAAGTGAGCTGCACTTAACGAGTTCCAGCTCGAAGTGAAGTCCTTTCGCGAAAAACATAGATTCCTCAATTAAATAAAATATTTCTTTTAAAAAGTATATTTGTAACTATGCTCCCTCCTACACACTGGCAAGAGCGCCCTCTGTGGCGTTCAAGTAAAATGGTCGGTTGGTCTCGAGACTCTCACACGAGAGGAAATATACCGCAACCATGCGCTTCTGCTGAGAAATGTTTAGTTGGCATACAAACTCTCACCCTGAGAGAAAATATATTTAGCTCTACTCTGCTGATCAGTTGCCTTACACATTTTTATCCGGAGAGGAATATATATTTAGTGCAACCCTGCACTTCTATGCACAAGCTGCGCGTAACCGAGAGTTTCAGCTCTAAGTGATTTGGTTTGTGGCTCTACGATCATCTTGTGCACACTTTAGGCTAAACAGACCGGGACCTACAGTTTAAAGTGGATTCCGAACAACTCACTAACATCCATTCCACCCTCCATGATTCGAACTTGGAGCCTGTGGTACCAAAGGCCAGAGCGCTAGCCGCTTGGCCATCAGGCCACCAGCTCTAAGTGAAGTCCTTCCACAAAGCTATAATTGGCTGTCATCTATTTTAAATGTATTAAATATTGTTTGTGTCTAATTGTATGTGTGTGGTATTTGTGCGTTTGTAAATAAGGCTGTGAGTTCTAAAATATATATCTCAAGTATTTCAATCCAACCACATTCACATTTACACATTTACAGTCTGGTTGTCCAACCTGCACGCTACATATTTATAATTATTGAAAGAAAATTGTAAAAAAAAGGAACTATTTTAAATAATTTTAAAAACTGAAATACGCTCATGAAATTTGACGAACAGTGAACATTTATGTTTTTATGCAATTTCATGTTGTCACAAATTGTTAAATCTATTGAAAATATGTCAGCAATATTTGGCCTATTTAAAATTAAGGATGAGGTGTCGGCCAAAACATTTCCGATTTTAGTCTCTTTTTTCTCTTAATCTTTTTTTTCTCTTCTTCAAGTCTTTTTTGTTCTCAATAATAGAATAGCTTCTATGAGATCTCCTTCCATTGTCGATTGATTTTTATAAGCCTCAGTGCTGAGAAAAGTCTCTTAACACTTATATGGTTTGCTGTTAAAGCAGTCACTTTTTTTGTTACTAGTTGTATAATTGATGGAGGCAATTGAACTGATTTCTCTACACTTAATTTTAAAATTAAATCCTAGAGGGTTTTTTATTTCAACCATTTTTATAACTGTATCAGAAATCAAATTTTTTAGACCGACTTCTCATTTCTGGTTATAATAACCCACTTTGCCAGACTCGTGACTCAGTGGCAACTCGCGCCGCTGATGAGCATTAGGGCTACCACACCACATCACTGTGCCTAGAGCTAAGTTGCCCCTTTGCAGTTTGGGAATGATGTGGATGAGAAGTCTGATTGAGTTCTGTGAAACTCTAGGGTTCATATGAGACAGCGACCTACGATTTAAAGTGGATTCCGAACCACGACAAACATCCATGGCACCCGCCGAGACTCGAACCTGAAACCTGTGGTATTGAGCGCCAGAGCGCTAGACTCTGAGGAAGGCACTGCCCTCCTTCTTCATCGACTCGGAGCCAAGTCAGACTTCTACCTACGGATACTCCATCACAACAGAAGCTGAAACTTTTCGCCTCAATCCATGAGTAAATTACTCATGGGATATCCGTCCCTCACTGCAGGTCACTGAGGTTTAGACACAACATATAGTCCATTTTATTTCTAAAGTGATAAGAAAAGTTTTAATCTGTATAGTAAAAGAACAAAATCCAGAACATTGCCATAACATCCATCGTATTCAATAACGGCAGGAATATAAGGGTATTAAACAAAAAATGTAATATAGACACGGGTTTTCTATTAACTAAGCTTTCATCAACAGCACTGACTCAGTAGTTTACTTTACTCAACTGCCCATTTCAGTTCAGATGTAAATAGTATTTTATTTCAGTATGTTTTCATCATCGAATTTCATTAAAAAGGCATTAAATCGTGAGTTCTGTGGAATTTTTTTAAAGCTCGTTCAGTTTTCTCAACATTCCAGATGTTTTAATTTCCGAAACATTGATTTTTGCATATTTTAGAACTTTTTAGTTTTATTTGTCAAACAGTGTTAAAAGTATTTACCCGGTTATTTTTAAATATTGGTGTTATTGTTTTCAAATATTAATGTTTTATTGTGGAAATTGTTTTCAAATATTAACGTTTTATTGCGGCAATTGTTTTCAAACGCATTAAGTAAACAAATCCGATGTATTTAAATGAATTTTTATTTATCTGAAGGAAATATTTTTTTCTAAGTTTATTTTTATTTTAAAAAAACTAATGATCATTTCGTTTGGGATTATTTTTTTTTAATTAATAGCTAATATTAGTTTGGTTGCTGAATAAATCTTTTCACAGTAATAGAAGTTTGAATGTGAATATTATTGACACTTCTACAAATTTGATTTAAAATAAGTTAAACAATCCAATGTATTTAAATAAATTGTTTTTATTTTTGTGAAAAAATACTGTTATTTTATTTTGATTCAAGTAATGGCAATTTCTTTTAAAATTATTTTTTTAAAAATACTTGTATGGCTAATATGAATCTTATCATTGAATAAAAACATTTTGCAAAAGTTTGAAAGCAAAAATTATCATAGAAACTTCCAAAACTTGAATCAAAATAAATTAAAATAACGAAAAAAAATATGTATAATACATTTGCGCGGTTTAAATGAAGATTTCATGTGAGTAGTTGAATTGCATCTGGCGTTTGATGCCACAGGTTTCGGGTTCGAGTCCCTGCGAGGCCATGAGCGTTTGTAGTGGTTCAGAATCCGCATTCAGTCGTAGGTCCCAGTCAAATATGACTACTACTACTACTACTGCACCACACCACATCACTGTGCCTAGAGCTAAGTTGCACCTATACAGTTTGGGAATGAGGCGGGTGAGAAGTTTGATTGGGCTCAGTAACCCTCTACTGTCATATGAGACCGGGAACTACGGCTTAAAGTGGATTCCGAATCCCAAACATCCATGTCACCACCGGGACTCGAACCCGAAACGTGTGACACCGAGATCTAGTGCGCTAGGCCCTCGGCCATTCAGGCCCCAAGTCTAATATGATTGTTGGCGAAGGCTGTTGGCGAAGGCGTTGGGCGAAGGCTGACAGCACTAACCCGTAAAAAAGAAAAACATCTTCTGTCTCGGAATCCACCAGTAGGCAGACGGCCTTAGTCACCATGGAGTTGTGGTGCCAATGAAGAAGAAGTAAGTTGAATAGGAAAATAAAATCGGGGCTTTATGAAATCCTCCTTATGCATTGCATTTTTTGCATTAATTTTTTTTTGACTTTTTTAATTTTTAAGTTCTATACGATCTTCCTCTGTTGACTTTCTAGAAGTTTTAATGTTCGAAATATAAATATACTGCTATAATATCTTTTTTTCTTTAATCTGGTCTCTCAATAACGATAAAGGACTCTAACAGTAACAGTACAAAGTATGAATTTTAAAAAATAAATATTTATATAAATATTAAAAGTTTATACTCATGTAGAGTAAATCCAAAATTTTCCTTCAATTTAATATCTTTATTTACTTTAATACCAATATTAATTTTTAAACCGAATATTTTATTAATTATTTTAATTCAACACATTTCTGAAGTTTAAAAATTGCATACGGATATAATAATTTAAAACTGAAAAATTCTTCTTTCGATTTTTTTGTTTATCTGAGTACATATTAAAATTATTCTATCGATTTTATGCTTATCTAAGTGTTTATTCTGACAAGTATATTTATCTGAGTACGTATTAAAATTCGATTTTATGATCTGAATACCTATTAAAATTCTGCTATCGATTTTATATTTATTTGAGTGCCTATGTGTACTTTTATACCTATTCATTTGATTATTTTCAATATAAAAATTTAATGCATTATTCAATAATATATATTAAATTTCATTATTTATAAATAAACAAGTAGCTTAAGTCAAACATTACGCATTTATTTCATTAGCATGCATTAAAATCGATTGTATGAGGTTTATGTGAAAAAATAGATCTAAATCTCTTATCGAACGAACTTAAAACCTTCTAGAAATTTTTTTTTATTTATTGTTTCATTGAAATATACAAAAAAATGTGCATTTATTTTTTTCTCGTAATCTTCAAAAATTTTTCAATTCAAAATTAAAATTAAAATGAGAAAAAGAAAAATTTCCCCGATTTAATGACTAAGAATTTGAGTCATTAATATTAAAATGAAAACGGTCAGTTGGTCTACAGACTCTGAGAGGAAGTATATTTCGCGCACCCAGTGCGTAGCAGAGTTTCGGGTTTTCGGCATAGAAGTGGTATCCTTCCATAAATCTATACTCATCTTCCTTTAAATGTGTTAATATAGTATATCTCTAATTGTATGTGTGTGTGAGTTCTTAAACCTGTGCTCAAGTATCCCAACCCAACCCCATTCAGTAACAATCTGGTTGCTGTATTCACCACTACAACTTTATGACAAAATTTTATCATATCGATAAAATGAGTGGTAAAAACACGAATTGTTTAAATTAATTTAGATATTAACATTTCTTACATTATCTTTACATTTCTTACGTTATCGTTAACATTTAGTAGATAACATGTTGAGTTTTTAAATTAAAAGAGCCAGCTTCGAAAACCAATATAGCCAGCACAGGGATGGGCAAACCTTTTCGGTCGCGGGCCAAAAATCGAAAAAAAAAAAGTTTGGCGGACCAAGATAAATTTTTCCAAAATTTCAAAAACAATATACAAGTATTACAATTTGAATATGTTAATGAGCAGAATGAAATCGAGATTTTATTTTTGAAAGTTCCTTATAGTGAGGTTCGAAGTGAGATGTACTGATTCTAAGGAACGAAGCTAAATGCTCATCTATCAGTCTACTCCTGAAATAATTCTTTCTAAGGTTCATAGTTGAAAACACTTGCTCACATATATGAGATGAAGCAAACATAGCACTGATTTTCTGATCGTGAGATATTAAATTTGGGAAACTTTCGATAATGATTTGTATGGCGCCAAACTACAGCTATAACTAACAAAGAACTTCCGCTTTTAACACTTTACAGATTGAAAGCTGTCTGTGCTTGCTATTTCCGTCCATTTATGTTTTGTAGAACAAAAATAGAGAAAGTAAAAAGATCATCAGTCCTTTGAAAAAAAGGAAGAAAAAAAAATAATATTTCATCAAAGTAGAAAAGGAGATGGATATATAATATATAAATATATATTTCTTCTAATTTTCCTCGGACCGGCAAATGAAAATTCTATCCGCGGGCCGGAGTTTGCCCATCCCTGGCCTAGCAAAATGTTCCTATGACTTCACCCCAGATGGGACCACTACGGGAAGGACTACAGACCGAGATGTTCCTTCCTTGGACTCGAACATAAAAGCCAACCCTTCACATGACATCTCTAGAGGAGTTCATTTGGAGGAGTTTTGGAAACCTGTGGGTGTTGCGTAGCAAACCTCCTTTTCGTCAATTTCGGTAACGCTGAATTTGCTATATAATTCCTAGTGGTGGATAGTTCACAGTGTCCAGAAATCAAAAATAACATTCAATTATCTTTACTCTTATTACATTTTAATTCTGATTCCTTCCAATACTAAGTCATTGATGTCCAAAGCGTGTAAGTTTTGATGCGCTAATTTAAAAACACGAGAAATTTGCTCATGGAAAAGGGCTACTACTTTGGGGGTTTAACGTTAAATTTTGTTTTATAATGTTTTTGAACTAGCTTTAACATTTTGACCAGGTGCCATTTGTCATTACCGAATTATATAGTAGATTCAAATTTACCCTGGAAACTCAACTGAAGCTCCTTGCTGAACTGTAGCCACAATTTGTAATAAATACACATAAAGGCTTGCCCCTTTATTTTCTCATCCTTGAGCCCAAAGGAAAGTTTTTCTGGCCCATAGATTTAGCATGCTTCACCTTGGCCTATTCATGGAAATTTTAGATTTTGGAATCACTCTTATTGGCCCCTTTAGCTAGCGTAGTCCTATGTGCTATTGACCTAGAAAAATAGGACCTATATTTACATATCATAAAATTGTAAAATATATTTGAATTTAATAACTTATTGATACTTGCTTAAATTTTTTTAAATATATAGCTAAAAAATTCGATTCCAATATTTGGTCGTAGTTTAATTATTTGTGCTTTGCAATTGATGTTTATTCTATAAGCACGTTTACCATTATATGTTCTAGATATCTACCGTATTTCCTATGCGCCAATAACCTAGGAAAGTAGGAACACATATTATAAGATTTTAAAATATATTGGAATTTAATAATTTATTGATACTTGTTTTAAATATATACCTAAGAAATTTGATTGCAATATTTGATTGTACTTCAACAATTTATGCTTTAAGGTTCGTGTTTAATCTATAAACACGTTTACTGTTATATGTTCTAGAAATCTACTGTATTTCTTATGTTCTATAGACTTAGAAAAAAGGAACGCATATCATAATATTTTCAAATATATGAGAATTTAATAATTTATTGATACTTTTTTAAATATGTAGTAAGAAATTTGATTCCAATATTTGATTGAACTTTAACAATTTGTGCTTTGCAATTGGTGTTTAATCTACAAGCACATTTACTGTTATATGTTATAGAAATCTACCGTATTTCCTATGCGCTATTAACCTTGAAAAATCGGAAAATATATCATAAGATTTTTAAAATATAGTGGAATTTAATAATCTATTGATACTTGTTTAAAATATATAGTTAAAAAATTCGATTCCAATATTTGATTGTGCTTTGCAATTGGTATTTTATCTATAAGCACATTTATTGTTATATGTTCCAGATATCCACCGTATTTTCTATGCTCTATTGACCTAGAAAAATCGGAATATATATCAAAAGATTATAAAATATATTGGAATTTAATAATCTATTGATACTTGTTTGAATTGTTTTAAAAATATAGCTAAGAAATTCAATTCCAATATTTGATTGTACTTTAACTATTTGTGCTTTACAATTCGTGTTTAATCTATAAAAGTTAACGTTTAATGTTCTACAGAAAATAGAAATCTACCGTTTTTCTACGTTCTATAGACTTAGAAAAAAAGAACGCATATTTATAATATTTTAAAATATATTGAAATTAAATATTCTATTGATACATGCTTGAATTTTTTTTAAATATATAGAAGAAATTCGATTCCAATATTTGATTTACTGTATTGTATTGTATTGTATTGTATTGTATTGTATTGTATTGTACTGTATATTTGATTCTACTGTATTTCCTATGCACTATAGATCTAGGAAGATCCGAACATATATCATAAGATTTTAAATATATATTGATACTTGTTAGAATTTTTTTAAAGATATAGCTAAGAAATTCAATTCCAAAATTTGATTGTATTTTAATTATTTTTGTTCTTTACAATTGAAGTTTAATTTATAAGCGCGTTTACTACGAGCGACTACGGGAATGTCTGAATTTATTTTCTTTTGTAAATACAAATTGCAGTTTTTACGCAAAATTAAAACTTCAAAAACTAAATAAAAAAGCTTAAAACAATTGACGCCAGTTTGCAAACTTAACATCTCACATAAAGCTGACGTTTTCCATTTTGTGCTTACCATAATTATTATCCAAAAAATCGATACTTATCTTAATCATTTAAGTCAACCACATAATGCACTGCCACAGCAGAAAAAAAAATCTGTGTCCTGTTTAACATAAAATCCCATAATAATCGGTCTTTTCAACGTTTTTTTTTTTTTTTTAAATCGTTGACATGGCTTAGAGATTTATTAGGCTGGATCTTAAATATAAACGTTGCTTCCTTGTATATTTAATCCGATTGAATTGCGATTTCCTCATAAAAAAATGGTATTTCTTGAACAACAGAGAGAGAATGTGTCATTTTACTACAGAAAAATGATGAAACTTTTATTTTACCGATAAAACATTCGTTATCTTCTGTGTTCTTTGTTTTGTTTTTTTAAATCAGCTAGGAAAGGAAAAAAAAACATCTGCTTTCGAATTTAATCATAGCATTAGCTACTGCTTTGAAAGAAAGCTGCATTCAACTTTTAAACAGCTATTGTTTAAGTAAAAATGTTGATTACAGGGTTTAAAAACTTTTAACCATTGTTTTCTTTATTCACGGTTTATTGAAAATAGTTAAACTTATGTATTTGTCTTTATGTCCTACAAAATCACTGAATTATTTCAGTGTTTTATACATGTTTCTTTCTTTCTTTCTTTTTTTTTTTTTTTTAGTTGAAGGTACGAAATTAACTTTAATCCATTCCTGTAATATTTTTCATAACTTTTATGGTGTAACGTGATAGCATCTTTTACTTGTAACAAGTTATATGGAAAAAAAAATTTTAAAGTCAATTAATACTTTTTTTTTCTTTATATTGCGGAAAGTCCTTTATAAATAATTTTCATTCATTTTTTAAGTTCATCTGGCGCCATCTATGGGTTGATACATGCAACTTAAATTTAAAAAAAAATTTAATTAATTAATTAAAGTTAATTACTGAATTAATATTTGAAAAAAAACTGTGTCATCCATTACAAGTTCAAAAAAAATGTATCTGAACTTGAGCGGACGAATAAAAAGTATTTTATAAACGATCAAAAATTTGAACAAGATATATATAGGGAGAGTGTGAGCTAATAGAAGGAATTGAAAAAAATATATTGCTGTAATACATTTTTAAAAACTATTATAGAATTTCTGTCTTTAGTAAAAGATTTTAAATTTCTGTTTTTTCGACATCAATTAGATTTACTATAGACAATTTTTATTTAAAATATATCTATTGTTAAATCATGATGTTTTAAGGCAATTTTCAATTTCCTGTCTTAACTTATTGAATTTGAGAAAATAAATTCTATTTAAAATTAATTCCTGTTATTTGAAGTAGGTAATGTTATTCATATAATGAATTATGTTTATATCCAAGTTTGACAAGCATTTCTGTCCGTTAGTTTGTATGGTTGTAATTGCTTAATTTATGAAATGCTATTGTTTATTCTAATTTTATGGATTAATAATATTCTACGATTGCCATAATTTTTGTTTTTAGTTAACTCTTACTTTATTCAATAATTTTATTCCTACTCTGAAAATTAACATTGCAGTTTTCCTTTCTTTTTAAACTCAATTTTAAATAAATTATTTATAGAAAGAGAAAAAAGAAATTTATTTATTTATTTACTTTAATTAATAAAATAAATTATTATTTTTGTTTGTGTTAAACTTACTTATTTATTTAAAAAATTACTTTTATTAGACTATTACTTATTAAATCTTGTAAAAAATTTTAATATTTATATCATTTACATGCATATCTAGAATTAAAATTGCAAATATCTATTTTAACATTCATTTTGATCAACTGGGAAATTTTTTTTATCTGTTTGTAAAATTTCTGAATTGCCCTTAACGTTCTTTTTAAGGAATTTTAAAAACTTTTAAACTCCTTACGGAAGCAAAAAAATAAAAAAATAAACTAAAAAAATGTTAAATTACATGTAAAAAATTTAAATATATACCTCCAATTATAGAAAATAGGTGTTATTCATGAAATATAGATGTACTTACAGTTTAGAGCATTTTGAACTAATGTAATAAAAAAGAGATACTTTCAAAAACATTTTTCTCACGAGTAAATAGATTCTCTACGAAATTAATATCCCATTCGTAAAAATAGTAACATAAGTTCTAAAAATAGTGTTTTTTTTTATCATTTTTTAATGGAATATATTGCAGGTGTGAATATCTAGCTAAGCCTAATCGTTCAGCAATTAAGATTCGTATAAGTTTGAGCTTTCACCGATTACCGTTAATATATGATGATTCATTCACTTAAAATTTGCTTAAGTTGATTCTTTCAATTGCGATATGTGTAAGTTGATTCATTCACTTACAATTCGCTTAAGTTGATTCTTTCATCAATTGCGATATGTGTAAGTTGATTCGTTCACCAATTACGATATGTGTAAGTTGATTCGTTCAACAATAACAGTATGTGTAAGTTGACTCGTTCAACAATAACAGTATGTGTAAGTTGATTCGTTTGCCAATTGCAATTCGTATAATCGTCTTTGTGTGTATTGAAAAAGAAAAAAAAAATTTTTTTGCAGTACATAAACCATATAGACTTACGATAGCTGTTTAAGGAAATTAATAAAAATGAAAGTGCCGATATATCTAAAAAAAAAAGAAAAACCTCATAGTTTAATAAACCTCATTATAGTAGTTAGATATAAAAAAACCTCAGGGATAATGTTAATAAGATTTAGTTTCCTTCAAAAAATAAAGGTTTCTTAAATATTCCAAAAAAATTCTATTCAATAAAATAAGAGATAATTTAGAATAATAAAATAGATAGAGCAAATTGATGTTAAAACAAGTAATATTCAAAAAAATTTAAAGTCAATTATTACTTTTTTTTACACTCTATTGCAGAAAGTCCTGTATAAATAATTTTCATTCATTTTTTAAAGTTTATCTGGTGCCATCTATGGGTAGATATATGCAACTTAAATCTAAAAAAAACTGAAATGAACTATCTAAATTGAATGACTGAATTAATATTTGAAAAAACTGTATTGACATCCTGTGTCATCCACTACAAGCTCAAAAAAAATGTGTTGGAACTGTAGTGGATGAATAAAAAGTATTTTATGAACGATTGAAAATGTGAACAATATATATACACTGAAGTGACAAAAGTCATGGGATACCTCTTAATATCGTGTCGGCCCTCCTTTCGCCCGGCGAAGGGCAGCAACTCGACGTGGCATGGACTCAACAAGTCGTTGGAAGTCTTCTGCAGGAATATTGAGCAATGCTGTCTCGATAGGAGTCCATAATTGTGAAAGCGTTGATGGTGCAGGATTTTGGGCACGAACAGACCTCTCGATGATGTCCCATAAATGCTCGATGAGATTCATGTCGGGCAATCTAGGTGCCCAGATCATTTGTTGGAATTGTCCAGAATGTTCTTCAAACCAATCACGAACAGTTGTGGCCCGGTGACATGGCGCATTGTCATCCATAAAAAACCCATCGTTGTTTGGGTACATGAAGTCCATGAATGGCTGCAAGTGATCTCCAAGTAGCTGAACATAAGCATTTCCAGTCAATGTTCGGTCCAGTCGCACCAGAGGACCAAGTCCATGCCATGAAAAAACAGCCCACACCATTACGGAGCCACCACCAGCTTGAACAGTGCCTTGCTGAGAGTTTGGGTTCATGGCTTCGTGGGGTCTGCGCCACACTCGAACCCTACCATCAGCTCTTACCAACTGCAGGACACGGTTTTCCATTCATCTAGGGACCAACCGATATGCTCACGTGCCCACGAGAGTCGCTGCAAGCGATGTCGTTCTGTCAGTAAAGGCACTCGAGTCGGTCTTCTGCTGGAATAGCCCAAGAAAGCCAAATTTCTCCGCACAGTTCTAACAGACAAGTCCCTTGTACGTCCCACATTGATTTCTGCGGTTATTTGACGCAGTGTTGCTTGTCTGTTAGAATTTACGACTCTTTGCAGACGTCGCCGGTCTCGGTCGTTAAGTGCAGGCGGTCGACCACTGCGCTGTCCATGGTGGGATGTTATGCCTGAAATTTCATACTCTCGGCACACTCTTGACACAGTGGATCTGGGAATATTGAATTCCCCAACGATTTCCGAAATGGCATGACCCATGCGTCTAGCTCCAACTAACATTCCGCGTTCAAAGTCTGTTAATTCCCGTCGTGCGGTCATCATCACATCAAAACCTCTTCACATGAATAACTTGAACAGAAAGGAAAGCTCTGCGAAAGCACTGCGCATTTATACCTGTTCTTCGCGATGCTACTGCCATCTGAAAATTTGCATATTGCTATCCCATGACTTTTGTCACTTCAGTGTATAGGGAGAGTGTGAGCTAATAGAAGGAGTTGAATAAAATATAAACTTCATTATCTTTATTTATTATTGATAAATTTGCATACAATTAAAATTTTTAAAAATAAATTAAATAACTTCATAAAAAATTCATTGTTTTAAGGTAATTTAAGGTTTTATATTGATATTTTTTTACTCTCATGAACTTAAGTATTCCTTCCTCCGAAAAAAACAACAACCGAAAGAAATTTTTAACTTATGATAATATTAGTGAATTTATTGTATTTGGATCAAAAATCACAATTCTGTTCGACTTCATTAAATGATATATAAAAAATATAGGACCATTTTATGAATTCAGTTCGCTTTTTTATTCGTTCTTAAAATATTTGATATCCGGCAAATTTGCAAATAATTACATGAAGTGTATGATTTTTTTAATCCAATATTAAAATATTTTTGCATATTCTTTGTAAAATCTATCATTTTAATATTTTCATAGCTTGTTTTGATAGCATGGAATTTTGGAATTTCAATCAATTTTCTTTTTCAGATTTTGTAAACCAAACATATCTATCAAAACTGTCAAAATGCCTTTTTACATCCAAATAAGATTTGCCAGAGTAAGATTATTGTAAAATTCTGTGCCATAAAAATTTAAACAAAGCTAATGAAAACATAGAAGTTCCACTTTAAAAAAGAATCTAAAAAAATCGCATTTTAAATATAATTTTTATTTCTATCATAAATCCATCGAAAATTTTTTATTTTAAGAATAATGTCAGTGAAGATTTTATTTTGTATATGTATTTTTATTACAGAATAAAAAATATTTGACTTTATGTATATAATATGCGTACATTTTATGTTATGTAATAATATGCGTAATGTATATAATAAGATTGTCTAAAAAAATTTTTCACAAAAAAAAGCATCAAAGTTTAACTTACAGGAAAATTCGAAATTTTATTTTAGAATTACAAAAGCCAGATTTTGCAAAGCAATTCTTCAAAACATAATCAGTAGTTTTCTTCAAAAACAAAACGAAGTTCTTAAAAGATTTAGTTTAAGAAAAAGGCTTTATAAAAGCTTTAGTTAGGCAGTTAAAAATGGAGCTCACTTTACGAATATTCTCAATTAATTGAATATTCCCCTTTATTTCATGCAGGCACCAAAAATAATTCTACTTTAATCGTCCTACTTTCAATATATTCTTTTATTGATAATTATTATAATAATTAATTTATAAAAAATAATTCTGTCAAAATGAAATAATATTCCTCATCGAAATCTATTAAAAGTAGATTTTTTATTTTAATCAAATCTGTTTGAGGTAGAGTTTTTAGTTTAATTGTAAAATATTCAACATAAATTCTTCTTACACTTCTTCTCTGCTTAATGAATTAGAAACCTGAGAATGTGAATGCAAATATTCCTTGCGATGTGAATATGCAAAATCCTCCTATGAAATGGATAGCGAGTATAAGAACATTTGGTTTGTTAAATTTCACTGGTTAATTAGTGTTGTATTGTAGCATAAGAACCAATTATAGCCAAGTTGCAACGACCAAA
The DNA here is from genome assembly GCA_021605075.1 of Caerostris darwini. Lineage (NCBI taxonomy): Eukaryota > Metazoa > Arthropoda > Arachnida > Araneae > Araneidae > Caerostris > Caerostris darwini. The sequence goes on from BPLQ01007587.1 coordinate 275,960, forward strand.
TATTTTTTATTTTTCGAAAAAAAAACCGATTAATTCATAACACTAATTAAAGTGGGAACCTGATGGCCGAGTGACTAGTGCTTTGTCACTCCATATCACAGGTTTCAGGCTTTCGGGTTTGAGTCCCGGTTGTGAAATGAATGCTTGTAGTTGTTCAGAAACCACTTTCAATCTTAGGTCTCGGTTTGATGGCCAACTGGCTATCACTCTGGCCATTAGTACCACAGGCTTCAGGTTCATATCCTGGCGGTGGTAGGGATGTTTGTTGGCGGTTCGGAATCCCCTTTAAACTGTAGGTTGCGGTCTAATTAGCCTACAGTGTGCAAAAAATGACCGTAGAGCAACAATCCAAACCAAACCAAGCAAGGTCTAATGTGACTATTGGTCATAGAGATGACAACCCTACTCCGTAAAAAGAAAATGTCATATATTTCGGAATCACCCAGTAGGCAGACGGCCTTGGCCCACCATGGGGTTATTACGCCATTGATTGGTCTGTCGCTCTACGGTCATTATGCGCACAATTTGGGCTAATTAGACTGGGACCTGCAGTTAAACGGGGATTCTGAGTCCCCCACAAACATCCCTGCCACCATTAAGGTACGAACTTGAAGCCTGTGGTACCAAACGCCAGAGCGCTAGCCAATTGACCAGCAGGCCACCTTGTGCCATTGAAGAAGAATTAATAATGCATTTCTTAGAAATATTTGATGAAAGTAACTAAGTAAAAACTGTGTTTTAAAAATCCCAACACTTAGTTATTCACATAGTTATAATTCAATTCGATTAAGACTTTATTAATTTAAAACAATATATTGTTCGTTATATTTCACTACATTCTCAATATTGGAGGAACTTTTCTGACATGAATGCTGATGTTGGATCTACTGGTGATACAGAATCGGTTAGGGTAGTGAATGATTTTATAAATCTCTTCCTATTAAGTACTGTATAGACCAGGGATGGGCAAAATGCGGCCCGCCGGAAGGTTCTATCCATCCCGCGGATAGAATTTTAATTTGCCGGTCTGAGGCAAATTAAAACAAATACATATTTATATATTATATATCCATCTCCTTTTCTACTTTGATTAAATATTTTTGTCTACTTTTTTTCAAAGGACTGATGGTTTTTTTTTACTTTCTCTATTTTTGTTCTACAAAACATAAATCGACGGAAATAGCAAGCACAGCCAGCTCTCACTCGGTAAAGTATTAAAAGGGGAATTTCTTTGTTAGTTAATGCCAACAAGCTTTATCTCTTTCTCGGGGAGCAGACATATGGGAATCCAATATAGGTGAATTAGACCTCACGTGTGGCAGACTGCACATTTTAAACTCCAGCCAGTGGAATTGTAACATTGTTTGCGTACGGAAAGATTGCGGACACATAGCATCATTGTGAATAGTGGTGACATTATCAAAATTGTAGCATAGCTAGTGTTTTTCGGGTTATTCGTAAAATATTTCAAAAATAAAGTATATATATCATTGGTTAATAATATTATAAATATTATGGTAATAATAAATGGTTATTAATATTTTTAAAATTTTAGAAAAATTTATCTTGGCCGCCAAACTTTTATTTCTTCGATTTTTGGCCTACGACCGAAAAGGTTTGCCCATCCCTGGTATAGACGAATAGACCGAATACATCACGTGAAGCCAAGAATAATAGTAAAAAAAGGACATACAAGGATTTTAAACAGTGTTTGCCAAAGTGGTCGAACTAGCATAATTTGGAAATAATTAGGAGCAAAAGTGAATAGTCAAATAATTTTTATTTATTGACGGTTTTTTTTTTATGCCCACAAATATTTATTTAAGCAAACATACTGGAGCATTTTATTGTATTTTTTAACTACAACCTTGTCTATTTTGTTGAATATGCTATTAAAGTAGTGAATATTTTTTTTATTTATTCTTTTTATTTTATTTATTTATTCATTTTGTTTATTTATTTATTTTATTTTATTTATTTATTCATTTTGGTTATTTATTTATTTTATTTTATTTATTTATTCATTTTGTTTATTTATTTATTTTATTTTATTTATTTATTCATTTTGTTTTATTTATTTATTCATTTGGTTTTATTTATTTATTTTATTTATTTATTTATTTATTTATTTATTTTTTGCTGTAAATATTGTAGCGTTAAAACCAAATTCGTAGGCAGAGGTTCTGAATCCACGCCAAATCATAAAAATTATGATCTTCTAACCTGCAATAAATTAGAAAATATTAAATAATATATTTTTCTAATATCTCAGCAAGTTTACTTTTTCTATTAAACTAAAGCTGTACGGCGTTCAAAGTTTTAAGTTTTCATCAAAATCTTAAAATCTTTCCAAAAAATTACCACTCATATTTTTAAGGGAAATAGGCATATATGGAGGAACATAAGAACTTGATATAGACAGACTCAAGCTAATGAAGATATCTATTAGTTCTCAAAAGTTTCACTTTCAGTGTTGTAGAGAAAAAATAATACTTCATCTGAAGATTAGAAAAAGTTTATGCGTTAAAATTATTAATGTAAAGGCTAATGTAAAATCACCCCTAAAGAAAAAATACATCCATTTAGATTTTAGATTTCATGTTTGAGTTTCGCAAATTAATATAAAACGATATCAAATTTAAACTTACAATAAAAAGAAACCCAGAAAAAAAAGTTCTTGAAATAGTAAAATATTTAATGCCAAGTATGTTACCACTTTTACGTAAAATATTCAATTAAAATTGATTTTATAAATAAAAACTGTAGAATGACTAGTTATATCTTCATATCATAATAAAAGATATAAATTAGTATATTTTAAAATTTCACTTCTTATATACATAAATCAAAGCTGTGGAAATATTTTTACTTTTTAAGTTAATATTTATTAAAGTAATATAATATATGCAATGATATTTAACTTGCTGTGTTCTGTAGAAATAGTAACATTTCATCTGAAATTAGGAAAAACGTTATGCGAGAAAATTATTAATCTAAAGGCTGATCTAAAGAAAAAGTACATCCATTTAGATTTTAGATTTCATTTTTGAGTTTTGAAAATTAATATAAAACGATATCAAATTTAAATTTACAATAAAAAAAAATCCAGAAAAAAATTTCTTGGAATATGTTATTGTTTTGCTAGAAATGCTAAATAGCTTGAAAAGTTAAATAGCTAGAATACTGAATATGTTATAGTTTTTATGTAAAATATTCAACTAAAATTATTTTCATAAATAAAAACAGTAGAACGATTAGATATATGCTCATAACATAATAAAAAAGATGAGTTGGCATATTTTTAAATTATATTTTTCATATACATAATTTAAAACTGTCAAAATATTTTTTGCATCTTAAGTTATTATTTATTAATGTGAAAACAATAAAAAGATCTGTGACATAAATAGTTAAAGAGATTTAAAGAAAACGTTATATATTTATATTTAAAACAAAATTCAGAAGAAGAAGAAAAATGAAATGGTCTGAAAATAAGGAAATGCGTCTTGCAAAACAGTTTTAAAACACATACAGGAAACTTCCTTCGAAAATTATAACAAACTGTAAAAAGACAATCGTGTTTGTAAAAAAAAAAAAAAATCTTTTTTGAAATATTTTTTATCTCATGTAAACAATAGAACATGCATTGGAATTCGGAAACAGCGATCAACAAGGAAAAACGTCAGCGGTACATAAACTTTACTTTTAAAACATTCTGACCGTTTAACGTTACGCTTCGCTGAACGGTTTTGTCAACATCTTGACACTCTGACAACGACAGAGCTTTCGAAGATAAAAAGAAAAAAAAATGAACAACAATTGTTCCAGCTGCCGATAAGATCCCCGCCAGCCATGCTCGACGAGACAATGCTCCAGTCAACAGAACTATGGAGTCGAGTTGATCCACTTTAATCATTAAAAGTTGATTAAGTAATAATTCGACAGAGAAATACGCGGGGTTACAGAAGCATGAATGTTCGAATAAATTTAGAACAAAAAAAAGAACACGAAATCAAGAAAAAAAGGATTCAAAATCAGAAACTGAAACAAAGAACCTAAAATGAGGAAACTTGTGGAACCATTTTCATTTCCTTAATGGTTGAAAGTAATACGTTCTAAAAGTTTTTATTTTGAGTTTGTTGGCTATGAAATATCGATTATTTTTAAAACAGTAATTAATTTTTATACTGTTTACCTCTTATTTCTTGATGACTAATTATTTATTAATGAACAAAAATTTCATAGTTATTAATTTCCGTGAGCGCAAATTCGTATATAATGAAATATTAGAGAGTTTTTGCATACCGTATTTTGGACGTCCGTTATTTTTTTCTCCCTATCACGCATGCTCATAGGAAACATCATTACAGATCCGCATGCGCAATTTCCTGCGAGCATGCGCGCTAGGAAGAAAAAAAATAACGGACGTCCAAAATACGGTATGCAAAACCTCTCTATTATCTTTCTTGATTCAATAGAGAGTTTTTGCATACCGTACGTTAGGTTACCGTAGGACGTCCGTTAGCTTTTTCTCCCTAGCACGCATGCTCATAGGAAACTGAGCATGCGCGCTAGGGAGAAAAAGCTAACGAACGTCCTACGGTAACCTAACGTACGGTATGCAAAAACTCTCTATTATTTACCAATATACTTTTCTTAAATTTAAGTGATCGATCTAAGTTTGTGTATATTTTTAAAAAAATAATATTTGCGTTATTTATAAGAAAACTGATAGATTGAATTGGTATTACAGTACAGTACAGTTAATTTTAGTACAGTAGTTCATTTTAGTACAAACTTTACAGAATTTAATTTTCTGTATTTACATAAATAATATAATATTAATTAATTGTATAATATAATATTCTGCATTTATTTATATCCCTATTAAAAATAATATTTATGTTATATTTAAGAAAACTGATACATTGAAACAAGAAAAGGTCATAAAGTTTTACAGTATACACCATACATTTTAGAATATGTGTATTTTCAAAAGTAAAAAATTGTAAGCCTTCACAAAAAAAATGCCTACATTTTACAGAAAGTTATACTGAAACAACTTTAATCTTCTTTATTTATATAAAGAAAAGTAAGATTGTTTCAGTATAGCTTTCTGTAAAATGCTGTCATTTTTTTATGGAAAGGCTTACGATTTTAAAGGTTTATTAATACATCTTTAATTATTAATTTTGTAAAATAATAACTAAGGAAAACCTTATTTTGCTTAAATACCTTGTCTAAATTTCCAACCTCTACTTAATTTCTAATTTCTGTGAATCAAATTTATTTTCCTGGTAAGTAACTTAAAATAAATTCTAACCTAAAGAAATCGAAGATCATCTGGTAACGAACTTTTTTCCCCTATTTATCATTGGTTTCTTAGATTATATGTTATTTACAGCCTTTTGTACTTAACTAACTCCATGGCACTACAATAGTCCATGTTGGATCATTGCTTAACTAACTAATCCTGTAACTACCTAATTATGCACTTATATTTCTACAACATACACTCAAGAGCCAAAACATTATGACCACCCCTACATTTTGCAATGAATTCGCCTGGATGACGTGGAAGGCACGTGATCAGGTGGAAGTGGTATTCAACTGGTAATAAGTGGTGGTATTAATCCATGCCAAGGCGGGTTGAACCTGTGTTGCGCGCCAAAGGTGGGCCAACTCGTTATTGACAGGTGGTCATAATGTTTTGGTTCTTGAGTGTATATCATACCTAAATGGAAAGTTGGCATTCTATTTTTGATAAGCATTACTAATTAAATTGATGAACTAAGTTGTTTGCTATCATATATAAATTTTAGGAAAACATATGTATTATACGTTATGTATGATTATATGCCTTATATAAAATATTATCATGTATAATTGATCACAAAATATGATTCTTAGTTTAAGTGTTTGAGTATGTTTTCCATAAAACTTAATAAGTAAAATATTAAGGTTAATTTTTAAAATATGAAATTTGTTATTGTACACCAATAAGCCATATTGTACAATTTTTATAGAAGTTTTAAAGGTGCATTTGTATATCCCATAGAAGAAAATCTGGAAAACTCCCCACTGAGCTTACAAACGTTGCAGCAATTGTCATCAAATCTCCTCTTTCATGAAAACGAACGACCTATATCACATTTGAACCTGAACCGTTCTATATAATATTAATATTATTTCATATCTGTAAAGATGTGGGCTTAGGAACTGATGGCCGAGTGACTAGTGCTTGGTGCTAAAGGTTTCGGGTTCGAGTCCCGACGGTGCCATATACGTTTGTAGTGATTTGGATTCCACTTCAAACCATAGGTGCAAACATAGTCGACCGGGACCTACAGTTTAAGATGGAATCCTAACAGACATCTATATCCGATGTATCCAAATGTACGTCAGGCAGTATATATCCGAACATTGTCATACAGTCATATAACCGGTAGTCTATATGACTGTAGAGCGTTGGGCTTAGTGCTGATAACCCTGTCCTGTAAAAAGATAACATCACCTGTCTCGAAATCTGCCAGTAAGCAGATGGCTTGGTCCACCATCCGGCTATTGCACCAATGAAGAAGAGATGTGGATTTTTGTACCATAAATTAAACAATATTTAATATAATATAAATATTACATAATATAATATAACATAAATATAACATAGTATAATATAATATAAATATAACATAATTTAATATAATATAAATATAACATAATATAATATAAATATAACATAATTTAATATAATATAAATATAACATAATACAATATAATTAAACAATTAAACAACCTAAGCAAGTTCTCATGTTTCTTTAAAATATTTTTCTGTTTTATTAAAATTTATTTTCAGAAAATGTGTCAGTTCTATTCAAAAGAACAAATAATAATAAATCACTCTCCATCCATGCGATAACCAATAAAGCGAAATGCATTTGGTTTTCAACGAAAAATGAAATTTATCTCAGAAAACAGAGTTTTAAAACAGATAATCAACAGATTTCGATCTTTTGGAAAAAATGAACATGCTTCTCAATTAGTGCAGAAATAATAAGATTTACAACTTAATTTCAAATATGGACAGAAAGCAGTACAAGATAAATGGAAAGCTTTTTTATCTTTCCTTTGTTGAAAAGGTATTTCATGTTGGGGAGATAAAAAAATCCACAGGGAAATAAATAATCTTAATTTATTTTTTAAGTAGGATTATTTTTATCCAGCGATCACTTAATTTATAATTGCTGCTTTTAATTTATATAATTATAGTGCATTTAGAATTATCTGGTTTTTTTCCAAAAAATTCCGATCCTAAAAATCCATTCTTTTTTCCCAACAAAAAAGAAAAGATGAATTAAATAATGTTTTAATACTTTATGAATATTTAAATATCCTTTATGAAACGAATTGGCTCAAAGCTTTTATATTTTATTATTCCGTTTACATATATTTCGAGCCTGATGGCCGAGTGATTAGCACTGTGGCGTCCGGTTCTACAGGTTTCGGGTTCGAGTCCCGGCTGTGCCATGGTTGTTTGTAGTAGTTCGGAATCCAATTTAAGCCGTAGGTCCCGGTCTAATATGACTGTAGAGCGTTGGGCATAATCCTACCTCGTAAAAACAGAGTATTTCCAGTCCAGAAATCTGTCAGTAGGCAGATAGCTTTGGCCCAACATGGGGCTGTTGCACCACTGATGATGCTGATTTACATATATTTAAATGTCAAACAACTTTTTAAAGAAAATATTAAATAATATTAATATAAACAAATGTTAATATATTTTCAGAATAGCCATTAGCTGATTTCAGAATATAATTTAACTTTTACTCGTTTTTGTGTTAAAATATTTTTTTTTAAGGTAGTTGGCATTACAGAGACAGTTATCTTTATGCCATAAGCAAGGGCTGCACCGCTGTTGCTCATTTAGCACTCCCCAGGAGTCACGTGTAGCTTGAAGATAGGCAAGGGGCACGAGTAACACTACCCCCACACAAAGCTCTATGATCCTATTAGACCGGGACCTACGGTTTAATGTGGATTCCGAACCACTACAAACATCCATAGCACCACCGAAACTCGAACCGAAACCTGTGTCACCGCGATCCAGACAATCGGCCATTCTGGCCCCTGTGCGTTAAAATATCAAAGATTTATTTTATTAAACCTTTGCTATATCAATGCCAATGTAATTTCTGATACAGGAATCCATTTTTTTGTATTTTAAAAATTCGAAATTTAGATAGAAATGGTTTATTCCCAAATCATGTATTTTTAAATATCGGATTATTTAAATAAAAATTCTGAATCTTGTTGCAATATCTAACTTCTCTTGTGTAATTTTTATAATTGTCATATATGGGCCTGATATCCGAGTGACTAACGCTCTGGCGCTCTATATTACTGGTTTCGAGTTCGAGTCCTGGCCGTGGCATGGATGTTTGTAGTGCTTCGGAATCAACTTAAAACCTGGTCTAATAGGCTCGTAGAGCATTGTGGGGATAGTACGTTACTCGCGTCCGTAGCATATCTTCAAGCTAATGTGCTCCCTGGGTAGTGTTAATTGAGTAATAGCGGTGAAGCCTTTGCTTGTGGCATAAAAACAAGTAACATAAAAAAAAAATTAAAGTCAATTTCTACTTTTTTTCCCCGCTATATTGCAGAAAGTTCTTTATAAATAATTTTCATTCATTTTCTTAAGTTTATCTGGCGCCATCTATGGGTAGATACATGCAACTTAAATCTAAAAAAAAACTAAAATGAATGAATTAAATTTAATTACCAAATTAATATTTGAATAAACTGTATCAACATCGATTGTCATCCACTACAAGTTAAAAAAAATGTATTTGAACTTGAGTGGAGGAATAAGAAGTGTTTCATGAACGATTGCAAATGTGAACAAGATATATATAGGGAGAGTGTGAGCTAATAGAAGGAATTGAAATTAACTAATTGCCAGAGTTGCCTTATCGCAGCGTAAAACTTCAGTTTGATTTTTTTTTTTTTTTTTTTTTTTTTTTTCTAGTTTATTCATTATTAAAAACTTAAATATATTTTTGGTTTTATTGTGAAACAAACACCTTCTGTCATAAAAGAAAACTTTTTCCTCTCAAATAAAACTTTTTTTTTTCCAAAAGCCTTAAAGTGCAATAAATATTCATCGAAGAGTTAAGCTTTTTATAAAAGTTAATTTAAGTTCGAACAAACACTGTGAAAAGTTTAGGACTGTGAATAAATTATTATTTTCCAACTAAACAAAAGATTCGTTAGCAACATTTTCTGGGAAAAACAAGATTTCGGCATTAAATCTGAAAAAAAAATAGAAAAAAAAAATAAATAAAGTTTCTCATCAGAAACTGCAACCGCCAGAAAAGCATGTCTTTATTTATAATTAATAGCTTTGAGCACACTTCTTTTGCAGGCTGTGAGAAATAAGTTTTTCGAACCATTATAGTTCACTTACGTAGGTTTATTTGCCTACTTTTATTGTTCGCGGAATAACGGTGATGATAAAGAACAAAAAAATAAAATAAAAATAAAAATAAAAAACAGACATGCAAAAGGTTTTGGGCGAACGCCGTGCGTCCGAAATATTACGTTAACAACAAAAGAGCACACTGTAATATCGAACAACGCATATCGCGTGATCTTGAATTCGTAATGGCCGACTTGTGGCTGATTTTTCGGTTATCCGCAAGTGATTGGTCAGTTCGGCACACGTGATCGCGTGACGTGTATTCCAGTGGGCCGATCCGTGGTCATGTGCGTGAGCAGATGTCTGCTTTTCGTACTCTGTTTGCTCGTGTGCTGACGAATCGAAAGTTTTATTATTATTATTATTATTATTAGGGTTTGTACTCAGATTTCTTTACCTTTTTTTTTTTTACATTCTTGAATAAATCAGAACATTGTCTTGCGTGTTCGAAAAAACCATCTAGAAAACGTTTTAAGGATGCTAAGTGAGCTGCTCGCCTTACTATTAGAGGAATTATGTAAACATGCAAAACAGGGCTGAAAAGTTTTTAGAAGCATATAAGAATGCCAGTGTGAACAGTTCTTTACTTTTTTTGTGTGTGTGAAGAATTTGCGTGCGGTCATCTTTGCTAAAAAGCTAATTCTTTCCGTAAGTGTGTATCTGGTATTATGACGTTGTAAGGTGTGTGTTTTTTTCCTAAAAGAATATTCGCTTCTGGGAGACTAAAAGAGGTTTCTTAGTAATAATGATGATTGCATGTTCAATACATTTTTGAGTGATTACCATTAAGCAAAGTAATGTTAAGTACTGAATATATATTGACTGTATATTTGAGTACTATTAAGCAAATTCGACGATGAATTGGTTAGAAAATTGCTCAGATATCTTTCTAAAAACTCAGTTTTCGATTAAATACTGAGTAAATCTTTATACCAATGTGACGTGTTCATTAACAACGTGAGAAGTTGTGTTAGTCTTTTATGTTAATTTATAAAAAGTAATTAGAAAATTATGGAATAATACAAAACACTGAAATTGTTTAATGGAAAACCATAATATATTATGTTAGATCTGCATGCAAGGTCTTATATTTTTTAATTCAATCTGTTCCTAAAGTAAAATAAATTTATTCAAATATTTTTGCCAGTTCTCTTTTTCTTATTATATATTGATATGGATTTAAAATTTTTTTATCTAGTTATAATTAATGAATCATTTTTAAAGGAATTTTAAAGTTTCTATTCCTAAGGTGAATCGTTATCCTGAATTAAAAACGCAAAGACTAAAAGACACTTACATCGTGACGGAATTGTTGTTTTTGACTTTCTGGCATTTTTACTTGTGAATATTCTCTCTTATAAAGGCAAAGATATAACAGGTGCAGTATTTTCTACGGAGTCATGAAGAACTTGGTACATTGCATCCACTTTGTGCTCTCAAAAACGTATAAGTATATGATGGCATCTGGGGATTCATTCTTCTTCCTTTTTCCCTCATAAGTAATGGAAGGACTACTCTTCTAACAAGTGGGCTGAAAGGTTTCTAGGCTGACACATAGATGGCGCTACTAGTATTAAATCCATATGATTTTTAGTTAGCCGTAACCTTCAAAAGACACATGTATCAATTTGACAGCGGTTGCACTATTAGTATGTGAGTTATAGCATTTTTAGTGAAGCAACTTGTGTTAGTTTGAAAAAATGGATAAAAAGGAATTTCGATGATAAAAAGGAATTTGTGCTCTCAAAAACGTAAAAGGAAAGCGATTAAAGCATTGCTTTTTGGAGAAAAAATACTATTGAAGCCAAGGCTTGGCTTGATAAACATTATTCGGACTTTGCACCAGGAAAATCAACCGTAGAGAAATGGTTTGCTGAATTTAAACGAGGCGAAATGAGCACCGAGGACGAGGCACGCAGTGGACGCCCCAAAGAGGCTGTTACCGACAAAAGCATCCAAAAAGCCCACTAAAATAATTTCTGATAACCGTAAAGTGAAGTGGATTGAGACCCTAAAGATATCAAAGGAACGTGTTGGACATATCGTGAATGAATATTTGGATATGCGAAAGCTCTGTTCAAAGTTGCTTCACTAACAATGCTATAACTCACATTCTAATAGTGCAACCGCTGTCAACTTTATACACGTGTCTTTTGAAGGTTAGGGCTAACAAAAAATCATATTGATTTAATACTAGTAGCGCCATCTATGTGTCAGCCTATGAACGTTTCAGCCCACTTGTTACCTCTTCAAGACATAAACGGACTACCCTTCTTCATTTTTCCCTCTTAAAGACTAATGAAGGACTACTCGTCTTTTTCCCCTCTTGAGACTAATGGGTGGACTACTCATCTTCCTTCTGCCTTTTTAAAGACTAATAGAAAGAATACTCGTCTTCTTTTTTCCTTCTTACTAATGGATAGACTGCTCTTTCATTTTCCCTCTTCAAAACTAATGCAAGGACTACTCTTCTTCTTTTTCTCTCTTAAAGATTAATGGAAGGACTACTCATATTCCTTTTTCTCTCTTAAAGATTATTAAAAGGACTACTCTGCTTTTTCTGTCTGAAAGACTAATGGAAGGACTACTCGTCTTTCTTTTTCCTTTTTAAAGACTAATGGATGGGCTGTTCCATTTTCCCTCTTAAAAACTAATGGAAGGACTACCCTTCCTTTTTTTCCTCTTGAAGACTAAGGAATACTCTTCTTCCATTTTGCCTTTTAAAGATTAATGGAAGGACTACTCTTACACTTTCCTTTTCAAGTACAAGTGAAAGAACTATTCTCCCTTTTTTTCCACTTAAAGACTAATAGGGTACTACTCGTCTTCGTTTTTCCCTTTTAAAGACTACTCGAAGGACTACTCTTCCTTTTCACCTCTCAAAGACTAATGGAAGGACTACTCTTCCTTTTTCCCTCTTAAAGACTAGTGAAAGGACTATTATCCCTTTTTTCACTATTAAAGACTGTTAAAAGGACTACTCTTCTTTTCTTCCTCTTAAAGCCTAATGGATGGGCTATCTTGCCTGTTGAATAATCATTCCTAGACCAAGTATAGATATGAAAGGTTTTGGTTCGAAACACTAGTCGAATTTTACACTCAACTCCCATAGTACGTAAACGCAATACGCATCAAATTACTCAGGCAACCTATCTCACGAAGGGGCCTGATGGCCGAATGGCTAGCGCTCTGGCGGGTACCGGGGTTTGAACCGATACCACAGGTATCGGGTTCAAATCCCGGCTTTGCCCATGGGTGTTTGTAGTGGTTCGGAATCCACTTTAAGCCGTAGGTCCCGGTCCTAATAGGATCATAGAGCGCTGCAGGGGCATTGTGACTCCGTGTCCGTGGCTTATCATCAAGTGACACGCGCCCCCTGGGTAATGCAAAGTGAGTAACGTCTGTGCAGCGCTTACCTTAAGGCATCCAAGACGTCCATGTCTAAGTGTTTACCAGTTGCATTAGAAAGAGAGAAAAAAAAAAACCCATCTCACCAAAACTAAAAATATAGATTTTGTGTCGTTTTGAAGAGTTATTAATAAAAAAAAATTTACAAATCCGAAATATTATATTTTAACCAATTACAATATTATTTTTTAACAAACATATTTTTCTTAGTTTTAAAAAAAATAACTCCTTCTTTTTTATGTAAAACAAATAGGAATTTGTATGGTACGGAAATTTTTTAGCAACCTGAAGAATGTTGAATTATGGGGAATAAAGGGGGTTACCTTTACTTGGCCATAAAGAAATTACCTGTACATTTGTAAATGTATTTATTCATAAGCATATGCATAAAATTTATCTTATCTTTTTTATGTTTCGTTCAAAAGTAAACTTAAGGAATTATCTTTAGCAAATGTCTTGATGCGCTTTGTGAAGGAGTTGTTGATTTAAAGCCAAAGGCTAAAAATTCGATTCTTTTCTCAACAATCTCCTTAAAATGTCACTGGCGTTTCCAAATTGACCATTATACGGTTAATTTATATGAAAAATAAAACTACAATGAAATGAAGAACACATAAATATTTTTTTCTGATGTTAAGAAACTATAACTATGATTATTAAAACTACATCAACTTTATTGCAGCTAACTATTAAAGTATAGTAAACTACAGTCATGATTATCAAAAAGATTTATTTGAAAACTCAGAATCATCTGTTGCATTAAATTTGTAATACTGGATTTCTTTTGTAGAAAAAATAATTAAAGACTGCAGTGTGCAGGTTGGACAACCATATTGTAACTGGGTTCAGTGGAGATACTTGAAGCACAAGTTGAAGCTCACAGTTTTATCGACACAAGCGCAAACACCACACATATACAATTAGAGACACTATATTTAACACATTTAAAGACAGATAAGCATAGATTCGTGGAAGTACTCCACTTCTAAGCCGAAAACCTGAAACACGGCTGCTTGCAGGATGCGCGAAACATACTTAATCTTCGGGTAAAAGTCTGTAGGCCAACTAATGAGCTAAATATATTTCCTCTCTGGATGAGAGAATATAAACTATATGTTTCTCAGAGGGATCGCATATAGCGCTGTACTGCCACTCGGGTGAGAGTCTCGAGGCCGCCTAACCATTTCTCTTGCTATGCTAATGCTATAGGGTGACACTCTTGCCAGTGTGTAGGAGGAAGCACAATCATCATCAGCGTGCTATTATTTTGCTTCGGCACAAATAACAATTCATTGTAATTGTAAAATTTTTTAATAAGGTCTAATAATAAAATATTTTAAAGTTGAATAAAAAATTATTTACTTATTGTTAATAGAAAATTAACTGAAAGAAACATCAATATAACAAGTAATATAAAAAAAAAATTCTAAGTCAATTCCTACTTTTTTTTTTTTTTTTCACTGTATTGCAGAAAGTCCTTTATAAATAATTTTCATTCATTTTTTTAAGTTTATCTGGCGCCATCTAGATATAGGCAACTAAATCTAAAAAAAACTAAACTTAATTAATTTAATTTAATTACTGAATTAATATTTGAAAAAACTGTATTAACATCCAGTGTCATCGACTACAAGTTCAAAAAAAAATGTATTTGAATTGGAGTGGATGAATAAAAAGTATTTTATTAACTATTGAAAATTTAAATAAGATATATATAGGAAAAGTGTGAGCTAATAGAAGGAATTGAATAAAAAATGACGAAAAGGGACAATTATTATATTTTTTTTCTGCCATGTTTTCTAATAAAAATTATTCTTTTTTCATTCTGAGTTGATGTCTCTGTATTATTCTTCTCAATATTTTCTTAAGATTTTGTTAAATCTTCCCCGCCCGCCCACTCAGTTTTGTTGAATTTGAAAAGAATCGGAAAATTCAAATTACCAAAAAATAACAACAATTCCTAATTTTTCCTTTTAATGATTCTATGTTTTCCCTTTTATTTTTGTTTTTCTTACACTGCGTGGTTTGTTTGTGATAACTTTATCGAACAAAAGCACTTGTATTGGCTCAGAAAAACAAAATATTCGCAGGCAATAAAAACATAATTATTGATGTCAGATAAATTTCGAACATGTCTTCACAACTTTTTATTTCCACAAACTGCTTTCAAACGCACAGAATTTCGGAATGTTTGAAAAGTTCTTTTTAATGAGTTTTGACTATTGCATGAATGTCCTACACATGGAGTTCTATCTTGAATAATTCGATGTAATAATGTGGTTTTTTCTCACATTTCAGATAACTTATTCGATGGGTTCTATGTGAATCACATTTATATTTTGAACACCAAACAGTTGGAAAAGTTTTCCTCCAACAAAATGATATCTCTTTTTTTCAGTGCTATATATTTTTATATCTGGGAGTAATTCTTACTGTATTAAGAAATGCTATTTGCAAAGAATTGCTATTTCTTTCTTAACTATTTGTTGGCGATTAATTTGTTATCTTTATTGTTCAAATATAAATAAGGTAAATATGTATACATTATATATATTCATGAATTTTTTAACTTGCAATTTTTTTTAGTCAGTTGTAACTTGAGTTGAATAGCTATTGAAGATTCAATAGATAAAATTATTATTCGTTTCCTTATTATTAATAAATATATGTTCAACTGTAAATCAAATCTAAGTATTATTAGGTTTAATTATAGGTATTAAAAACGGCCAAATCTCAAAATAGGGACCGTTGGGATCCAGCTCCAAGTGAGAGATAAGTCGCCAAATGTGGTAACCCTGAATTTCTTATACTGTTTGCAATTCACTTCAATTACAACAGCAACCCTTTTATTGGCGCACTTTGAAGAACAGAATTTTTTATGCCAAATTCTAAAGATCCCTATTCTGCGATTTCGCCATAAAAAAATAAATAATATCATATGTAAAAATAAATAGCCTTAAAGTTCTTATATAAATTTTTAAACTATCCCAAATATACCCCAGCTAATTATTTGGAATAAAAACAATATATTAAAATCTTATAGAGAAAATAATAAAAAAATTGCAGTTTTCATATAAAATTTTTCTGAAGTAAAATCTAATTCTAACAGTTATTATATTCTAACGGTTATTTATTTACTTTAATACTCTTATATAGAAGTTCGAATTTACATAAATTTCGATAAAAAAAATCACAGCTGTTATTATATTTTGCAAAACAGCATTCTTCTAAAAAAGTTTTTTTATTCTATTATATGAAAATAATTTTATTCTACCTTAAATAATTCTTAATAAAGCAATCTTAATCATATAGCAATGGTTTAAAGATGCTAAATATGCGTTAAAAGCTCAACATCAATGTTGACTCATCGTTTGATTGAGTGGAAAATGTATTTTTTTTTTTTTTTCCAGAACTGTTACCATTAAATCTGTTTAAATTAAATAAGTAACTGGTATTAAGTAAGAAATAATGTAAGAATATATTCAAAAACTTGTAAAATTTTTAGCATGTATGATTCGGTGTTGCCCTGCTACAAAAAACAAAACATTTTTTATTTCTATAAACATGAAAAAAATTAAATATTTATTTTTTTTTAAATAATTAAGTGAAAGATTTTTATAAATATCATGATAATAATGGACAATTAACAACCACTATATGGAATTTAGCCGACGAATGTACGCAATCACAATAGCGAGGGCAAAATATGCAATAAAGATAAAAAAAATTTTTTTTTTTTTAGTAGACGCAATTGATAAAGCCACCAGAAGCGTAGTATCAAAATGGCGCCAAGCGTAAGTATCAATTTGAAAAGAAAAAAAAAAGAGTAAATCACATTGTGAATTAGAACGTACTAAGAAATACTTCTTAATTTGTTCTCATTCATTTCCGATTAGTAATTAGAAAAAGAGAAATAAAGAAAAGGCATTTCAGAAAGCCGGGCGCCATCTGATGGCTTGAATAGTTACAAATATTTGTTAACTAAAAATAACTAATAAAACATTTTCCGTGGTTTTTAGCAACACGTCAGATAAAACAATAATATATTTTGATAAAAATTGAACCTCTAAATAAATATTATAGTTTTTAAGTTTTAAGAAATTCAGATACGCAAAAGTTTATTTTCTATACAAGTAAATTATATTATAATCTTATACTGTTTTATAATATTATCCTTTATATAATACATCTAATAATCGATTTTATTAAGCAATAATCTGTTTTCTAAATAAATATTAATAGATATTAGTTTGTATCTAATAATTTTCAAAAAATTTTCAGGTTTTGTTATATTTCATTTCAAAATAGTACAGTGAAATTGAATTGGCAAGTAAAAAATTGATTAAACGATTTATTTTGATTTCAGGCCGCGGTGACCTTGGCAGCATAGATAGTGAAGCATTCGATTTCAGTCAATTGGAAGAATACATCAACGATGACAATGAAAACAATATGTAAGAATTTTTTTGTTTCCAATTTCATTCCTTTCAAATAAATTAAATTTTTTTTTAGTTTTTAACATTTTTAAGACTAAAAAATAAAAATAAAAATGGTTTAATAGATTTTTTTTTATTTTTGTATATCAATATATTTTTTGCTTTGATACAAATTTTGCTTATAAGGAATATAGATGTCAATTTCATACACAGTCAATATCAACGATGTAAAATCACTTATAATTTTAAAAAAAATATTTATAAATGTACACGTAATGTTCGATACATTGAATTTCTAAGTATTTATTTTAAAATCAATGGATAAATATATATATGTAGTTTTTTTATTTTTATATTTATAATAATATTCTAACTTAATAAGCTGCAATGTGAATGGGGAAAAAATTGATGGCTAAAACAATAATGTAAATTTCAAGTTATTTGTATTCGTGATTTCTTATAGCATGTCACTTTGTAAATGGTTTTTATTATTACTTGAAAGTAATATCGCCAATGTTAATTGAATTAGAAATAATTAACAATATTTAGAATAATATTTATAACACGTTTTTCATTGTTAACACATATGTTAACAATGCATTTATTAATAATGTGTTAACTACATATATTTAAATAAAAAATTTTATCTAATGAATAGAATGTTAAATGAAATGTTAGATAATGAATAGAATATTAAATGAAATGTTGGATAATGAATAGAATGTTAAATGAAATGATAGATAATGAATAGAATGTTAAATAAAATGTTAGATAATGAATAGAATATTATATGAAATGTTAGATAATGAAATAATTGCTTAAAAATGTTAACATATTTATAATTATTTTCTTTTATAATTGCTTTGTAATCTCAAAAATTATGAAATTCTGGTTATTCGAAATTGTTTCAATGTGGTTAAGGCAAGATAATTTTATTTCACCACGTAAAAAATTTACAACTTTTATGTCTCTTTTTTATATTCATATATGTTTAAAATGCATCTCTCAAAATGAATACAAGTTTATTTTTAATGAAAAATTTTCATTTTGCAATTATTTACTTCGACTGAAATAATATCATAACGTGATAACATGATTAGAACTGAAATCTGCTGAATCCAGAGACAATATCTTATAAGGCAACTTCAGAGAAATTAACGAAAATAAAACTAAAAAAAAAACACTAAAATAAAAATAAATAAAAAAACGTATCTCTAGAAGTTATACCTGGGATGTGTGTGTACAAATGCGTAAACCTTGTGTAGTGAGCCTTTTTGGTTTAATGCTGAAACTGTGCATACGTGTTGTTCCATGATGACAAGTCAAGGAGCTCGGCGTTCGAAAATAACAACTTGTGACGATGGTAGCCATCATAACATTATAACATGATTGGGACTCAAAAACTGCGGTGTCAAGAGACAATATTTCACAAGCAGTTTTGAGAGAAAATAATGAAAAACAGCTAAAAAGAAAAATAAATAAATAAAAAGAAAAAAACGAATGCCTAGAAGTCATAACTGGGATGTGTACAAAATCATAGATCTTGTGTAGTGAGTGAGCAGACAACTTGACTTGTCTTAAAAGAACAACATATGTATGCTTACATATATATTGTTATATGATGACAAGTCAAGGTACACGATATTTGACATCAACAACGATGGGTTAAGGTACTCGATATATAACAACTTGAGACGATGGTTGTCAAAACTGCTGAGTCCAAAGACAATATCTAACAAGCAGACTTGAAATAAATTAACGAAAACTAAGCTAAACAGAAATAAATAAATAAATAATAAACTCTTGGTCATACCTAGGAATGAGTATCTAACTACTTGTGAAGATGGTAAACATAAAAATGCATAGATACGGGCCTCTTAAATGCATTTTTGTTGAAAGATTAAGAATTCGTTACGAAAAACTATATTTAAAGTTTATGTCCATCAAAAAAGTTCTTCCATTGTAACTTAAAGTGGTATAATTTTTGAATTCCTTCTATTAATTCCCACTCTCCCTCTATATATCTCGTTCACATTTTCAATCGTTCATAAAACACTCTTTATTCATTCACTCAGGTTAAAATACAATTTTTTTTTTTGAACTTGTAGTGGACGACACTGGATGCCAATGCAGTTTTTTCAAATATTAGTTCAGTCATTAAATTTAATTCATTCATTTTAGTTTTTTTTTTTTTTTTTTTTAGATTTAAGTTGCATATATCTAACCATAGATGGCGCCCGATAAAATCAAAAAAAATGAATGGCAATTATTTATAAAGGACTTTCTGCAATAGAGTGGGGAAAAAAATAGGAATTGACTTTAAAATTTGTTTTTTCATATATTAATTGTTACTTATTAAAAATCCATCGCACCTCTTTAGAGTGTCGAGCCCCACAATTAGAGAACCATCTGTTTAATGAATAGCATGATATGGACTGAATAGCACATGAATAAGTGTTTCAATTGATTCCCTGCAGTTACTTTCACGATGCTCTGGTCACCTCCAGCGACCTGAAGCTGAGCGAGGAGAAGAGCCCTCCCTTCGGCCGCCAGCAGGGGTTGGTGAAGGAACCTCACCCCCACAAGCAGAGCTTCCGAGGGACCGTCACCTCCTCCTTCAGCAAACCGCCGTGAGTTGTTCTCTTCTCTTGCAGGCATAACCCTTTCAGTGTACTGCATACATTTATGTTTACGTTTTCAATAGTCTTGTGGCATCGACAACGGGCCCCTAATTGTACCGAATTTAAAACTTAACTTTTAACTTCTTTTATTTTGTATTTTACTTTTTTTTATCAATAGTATTTTTTAATTTTTTTTTTTCTTTAGTACCACTTCAATTTGAATTTTTGGAAACTTTTATCTTTCATTTTTGATACTAACCTTAAAACAGCCAACTATAATTATAAACATATTTATGAACTAAGATGAGGAGGTTTAAGGGGCATTTCCCCCGGTTGGTACTCCGTAAACGGTACGCCAGTTGCCAGTTGATAGTCTCTGACAGGAAGTGAAGCACCTTCCTGGCTTTTTTTTTTTTTTTTTTTACAAATCTGTATTATTAATTTCACGATTCAAAAGTATTTTGCTGCAAGCATTTTCAGCATAAAAAGCAAGCAGCATAAAAGTTATCTAAGGAAAATAACCGCTGTTTCTTAAAAAAAAAAAAATAATAATAATAATAATAATTTTTTACTTTTTATTTATTTATTTATTTTAATTTCTTTCAAAAAAGAAATTAAAATAAATTTTATTCAATTTCCTTCTACTTTATCAAGGAATCTTGAGCTTTTTTTATGTTAATTTATTGAATAATATACATTTTTTGTAGAACAATCTTCAATTCTTCTTTCATGAAATAGTAATATTTAGTAGGATTACTATTATACTTACTAATATTCAATAAAATTACTATTATATTATTAATAATTATCCAATAAAATTACGTTCTAGCTGCTTAAATTTATTTTAATCAAAAGTTCTTTGCAATAATTTGTCGATATTTTCTTCGGACTTTTCTTCATCGTTGCTTGGCACTTCATGGCGAATCCGAGACGGCGAGATACTGGCAAGCTAGAGAACTCTTAAAGCAATGACTTCGGTCAACTTTGTTGAAATCTTTTGTGTACATCTATTTTTAATTCTGTATTTTTCCTCTTTTTGTAATGCCTCTTTTGTAATGAAAATAGAAAAAAAATTTTGGCGAAATTATTATTATACGCGATAAGTATCGTTATGAGATGTTTCTGTGAAATAATCATTAAAACACACCGAAAATCTGCTATTTTAGTTCATTTTGTAAATAATAAAAATTAAAGTAACATTAAAAGAATCGCTTTAATGTTTAAAAAAAAAAAACTAAACAGGAAACCGAATTCGTCGAATTGAGTTAAAGAACTTGGCGATATACTCTGCCAACGTTGCAGCATTTGGCGATTGTTTCATTGTACAGGATCCTAGGTTTCAACCATGAATAATAATTAATAAATGATTGAAAATGCATGTTAATTTTTTTGGATTCTGTTTCAGACATCACTTGCCAGACAGCCCACCGGATTCCGGTTCAGAGCCGCCTTTCTCCCCTCCTAATGAAGGTAAATTCTGTTCCATCATGCTTAATGCCTTTTTATGGCAAAATTGTTTTTTTAATACGCTTTTTTTAGTTTCCCTGTATGTTTGTTTGTATGTAACTGACTCTTAGGGCTCGATTTTGCCCTACTTTAAGCGATCACATTTAATTGAAACGTTGTTGACTGATCAAGGACACTGAAATATTTTGATAAGTTCATTATCTCATCGTGATTATTATCGCCAGGATGAGTGATTTTACTTTAACTTATGAAGAGAAATTTAACCTACGTAGAAGGAAAGTACCTAAGACATTCAAACCTACGTGGGGCAGTGGCACAACGCGCCTGACTACGGATCAGGTGATTCCCTGTTCGAATCTTGGCTGGCACGATATATTCGCCTTTAGCCTGTGTTTTACTCACAATTAAATTATTGTAAGAACTGTAGTTCCAGTCCTCCGTACCGGGACCTCATTTAAATATCATAGTTTAAAAACACTAAAAAACACGCTTTTAGAGTGAATCAAACTAAAAAGTAAAAAATAATTGTTAACATTAGAATAAAATGAATGTCACTGTTCTAAAAGCGTGGGGTGCTCGATATCCATCGTTCTAATTTTTCACTCGTTTCATTCCGAAATGCAGAGTTAGTTTAAAAATGTCATACAAAGCACCCCACGCTTTTAGAACAGTGACATTCATTTTATTCTTATGTTAACAATTATTTTTTACTTTTTAGTTTGATTCACTCTAAATGCGTGATTTTTAGTGTTTTTAAACTGTAATTTATTTTTTGTCTTCAAATGGGTAGTAAAATTGCCAAATCAGATCATTCAGAGACGCAGGTCGTGGTTTGGCGCCAACTTGGGGACCAAATAAAAGTCACAAATATTTCTTGACCCCTAAACTGTGATTTTGTCTTTTTTATCATCCCACTACATGCAAAGGATTTAAGGCATATTTTACAATATTAGTTAATATGACCCAGTGTTGCAGTAAATTTCAGAAACAGGTAAGTTTTGTTGGGATAAAATAATGATTGAAAATCGGGGTTCAGAAAGGTCTAAAGAGAAGAGAACTCAAGCAGTCAAATATGCATTATCACAAAATCACATTATCATTAGCTAACAGGACCTGGTGTTTCCCGATTTTAGTAAATAATACGTTTTGTTGGGAAAAAATAATAAAGTCAAAGATCAAAAAGATTCAAAAAACTTTATCAGATATTTATCTTTCGAAAGCAGTTTTGAGTTTGTTTCAAGGATTCATCAGAAACTTATATGTAGCTGTTTCATCACGAGCTAATTAGATACATGCTAATTAGAAGCTAATTACATAATTATAATACATGCTAATTAGCTAATTAGGATTCATGCATTCAAAACTTTCAACTGAATTTCTGAATTAAATTTCTTTTTTTGCTACACTGCCATACGATAACAGTCATAACAGTTTCAGAAATAAAATTTTAACCATACGTTTCTTAATGATATTGTGACCTAAAAGGCTTTAAATATATTCATTTAGAGATAAATTATTGGAATTTTTGTTAAAAACATTACTTTTTTTCTTGTATTTTTGCACGCAATGAGTTGACTGGCTATAATTCAGCTATACTTTAGAACAGTAACAACCTTTTAGAATCACCCTGTATTCAACCCTAATAGAATAATCTAACTCATACTTTATACTTTAGAATAGTATCATATCATTCGATGTATGCGTAATATACACTGAAGTGACAAAAGTCATGGGATAGCAATATGCAAATTTTCAGATGGCAGTAGCATCGCGTAGAACAGGTATAAATGCGCAGTGCTTTCGCAGAGCTTTCATTTCTGTTCAAGTTATTCATGTGAAGAGGTTTTGACGTGATGATGACCGCACGACGGGAATTAACAGACTTTGAACGCGGAATGTTAGTTGGAGCTAGACGCATGGGTCATGCCATTTCGGAAATCGTTAGGGAATTCAACATTCCCAGATCCACTGTGTCAAGAGTGTGCCGAGAGTATGAAATTTCAGGCATAACATCCCACCATGGACAGCGCAGTGGTCGACCGCCTGCACTTAATGACCGAGACCGGCGACGTCTGCAAAGAGTCGTAAATTCTAACAGACAAGCAACCCTGCGTCAAATAACCGCAGAAATCAATGTGGGACGTACAAGGGACTTGTCTGTTAGAACTGTGTGGAGAAATTTGGCTTTCTTGGGCTATTCCAGCAGAAGACCGACTCGAGTGCCTTTACTGACAGAACGACATCGCTTGCAGCGACTCTCGTGGGCACGTGAGCATATTGGTTGGTCCCTAGATGAATGGAAAACCGTGGCCTGGTCCGATGAGTCACGATTTCAGTTGGTAAGAGCTGATGGTAGGGTTCTAGTGTGGCGCAGACCCCACGAAGCCATGGACCCAAACTGTCAGCAAGGCACTGTTCAATCTGGTGGTGGCTCCGTAAATGGTGTGGGCTGTTTTTTCATGGCATGGACTTGGTCCTCTGGTGCGACTGGACCGAACATTGACTGGAAATGCTTATGTTCAGCTACTTGAGATCACTTGCAGCCATTCATGGACTTCATGTACCCAAACAACGATGGGATTTTTATGGATGACAATGCGCCATGTCACCGGGCCACAACTGTTCGCGATTGGTTTGAAGAACATTCTGGACAATTCCAACGAATGATATGGCCACCTAGATCGCCCGACATGAATCCCATCGAGCATTTATGGGGCATCATCGAGAGGTCTGTTCGTGCCCAAAATCCTGCACCATCAACGCTTTCACAATTATGGACGTCTATCGAGACAGCATGGCTCAATATTCCTGCAGAAGACTTCCAACGACTTGTTGAGTCCATGCCATGTCGAGTTGCTGCACTTCGCCGGGCGAAAGGAGGGCCGACACGATATTAAGAGGTATCCCATGACTTTTGTCACTTCAGTGTATATATATATACTTCTACGCTAGTACAAGTTGGATATGCTTTATATATCCTTTTTAGTAAGAAGTGTTTGGGTAAGTCAAAAAATATATTTGTCAATTTTGCCAAATTTTAACAAAATATTTATTTAAATATTCTATTTTACCTTATTGTTAATGTTTTATTACTTAATTTAATCATCGACAAAATTTCCATAAAACATCATTTAAAAATTTTGACTCTGAACATGTTTATTTACTTTAATAGATCGTCAAAATTATAATAATGAATGAAGGAGCCTAGAATGAATTAATGAATGACCTGGAATGAATAAATGACTAGCCTGCAATGAATGAATGAACCTAGAATGAATTAATGAATAACCTGGAATGAATAAATGACTAACCTGCAATGAATGAATGAATTTGAATGAATGAAAAAGTAATAAATGAATGAACCTAAGAGAAAAGTATTTCATTTTTAATAAAGCTTCATTAAATAAACAACTACAATAATTGACAATAACATTTGACAACTGACAATATATAACTGAATGATTATTTTTCTGAAGCGTACAGAAACTTTTATTAGGCCTTTTGATCTGAAAGATGACGTTCTTTTGCAGACCCCAAGCTGAAGTGCCCTCCCCTCGAGCTGCTTCACCCCCACCTGCCGTCCGAGATGTCCCTGCACACCCCCGAGGGCCTGAAGCACCACCACCCCTACCTGCACTACGGCCTGCCACAACAGAAGCAGCATGCCGTAGACGTGTCCATATCATCATCCACATCGCCCACATCACCACACCACGTGAGAAAATCACCACTTTTAAACACTCTATATGTGAAAACCTTATTATAACTGAACCCGACTGCTTGGCGATTTCATTTGGCGACATTGAGCCAAGTGACTTGTCTCAGCATTCTCTATTAAACAAATTGAGCTTTCTGAAGAAGCATATGCATTTTCTCTCTCCGTTATGATCCTTAAGAACTTTATATGGAAAAATGCTGAGACATACATTTCATTTTAATATATAATACTACTTAAATAAATAAATTTTTAAATATATTTTACAATTTTCTTAAAATATATAATACTTTATAATATAATAATTCTATATTTAATAAATAAAGATAATATTATATTAAATATATATATTATATAAAAATATGCTATACCATATATTAAAAATATATATATTTTTTTTTATTCAAATATTTTCATACAAAAAATTTTAATATTGTATAAAAATGAAACAAAATATTTAATTAAAAAAAGTAAAAAATAACATAATTTTTTGTTTCATAATCAAAATCAACCAAATCAATCATGTTTCACAATCAATTAATCAATCTTAATTAAAAATCAACACGCTATGAATAAAAAAAGATATCATAAATAAATAATATAATTTTTTATGCGGTTCTGAGCCTCATAAGATATTAACTATGCATAGCAGATAGTAAGACACAAGAAAGCAAATTAAATCATTTTTCTTCAATCTAATTACAATAATAACATTAACAAATACAAAATATGGCTTACTGAAGATAATGCGTTTAAGTATTTCTTGTCCTAATTATTGTGTTCATTTTCGGTATTAAGCTGAAAATTGGACGTGAAACCATTTATTTCTTAGCTACTTCTTCCATTACTTAACAAAATAATCTTATAGAATTTCAAAATGCTTGTCATAACTTAACCCATATTCACTTAAAATTAAGAGAAATTGAAAGACAATATTATTACTTATACAATCGAAGATGGTTCACGATATTTCTACGGATTAGTTAAGGATGTTGTAGGGTTTCAATAAAAATAATGGTCTAAAAGTAAGTATAAATGTTATAATTATATTTAACAATTCTTCAACATAAAATACTGAAGAATTATTTTGTGCCGTACAAAGCTTGGTTATAAAAATATATTTCCACAGTCAAATGAAAATTGGAGGATACAGCGGAAAGAAAAATTTTTTCTTCGACTTGATTCCTATCCCAAACTGAATTTTCTGATCGCCTCCGTATGTGTCCTGATTTCTTATTGGCTGAAGGGGTTTCTTTCTTAGTCTTAAAATCCAGAAGTTGGAGGAAATTCAAGTTGAAAGAAAGCGAGAAGGTTTCTGATTGACTGGTGCTCTACGTCATGAGATTTTAATTTCCTTAAAGAACTCGCCTTAACACAGACTTTCATCGGAGACTAAAATTTCAAAACGTAACAATCAGAAACCTATTCACTTTTTCAACTTGAATTACAATCAACTTCTTGACACCAGGTCTTCGACATACACTGGAAGGAGGGCTTTTCAATCGATTTCAATCTGAATTTCAAAAATCCAGACTCCCCAGTTCTGGGTGAGAATTGAGTTTAACTCGATGAATGAACTCTAAGAATCAATTCCATTTCCCTTATGTATGACTTCTGTTAGCATTGTAGGCACATTTACAAGGGGAAGTCTTTTAAGTGACAGCGCTCTTACTACCTGTTTCTCCCCGCAGCCCGTGAGTCCCGTGCACTCCACCCACTCAGCGTCCATGCCCGTGTTGGCTTCTCCATCCATGTCGGGTCTGACGCAGATCCCTACCTTCGTGCCCAACAACCTACCGCAGCAGCTGATCACATCCGGGCTCTCGCACCTCTACGCCGGGTGAGTCTCTCTCTCTCTCTCTCTCTCTCTCTCTCTCTTTCTTTCTTTTATCCACAATTCTAAACAAGAAAGCATATAATATCCGCATAACATGGCATTCATGCAGTATTGTTTCATGAATACCATGTTATGTTGAACTAATTCAAATGGTCTGAGAATTGAGAAAAATCTCATAACTAGAAAACATACAATCTCCACATGATACGACATTCATACAATACAGTTTCATGAATACCATGTTATGTTGAACTAATTCAAATGGTCTGAGAATTGAGAAAATCTCATAACTAGAAATCATACAATCTCCACATGATACGACATTCATACAATACAGTTTCATGAATACCATGTTATGTTGAACTAATTCAAATGGTCTGAGAATTGAGAAAAATCTCATAACTAGAAAACATACAATCTCCACATGATACGACATTCATACAATACAGTTTCATGAATACCATGTTATGTTGAACTAATTCAAATGGTCTGAGAATTGAGAAAAATCTCATAACTAGAAAAACATACAATCTCCACATGATACGACATTCATACAATACAGTTTCATGAATACCATGTTATGTTGAACTAATTCAAATGGTCTGAGAATTGAGAAAAATCTCATAACTAGAAAAACATACAATCTCCACATGATACGACATTCATACAATACAGTTTCATGAATACCATGTTATGTTGAACTAATTCAAATGGTCTGAGAATTGAGAAAAATCTCATAACTAGAAAACATACAATCTCCACATGATACGACATTCATACAATACAGTTTCATGAATACCATGTTATGTTGAACTAATTCAAATGGTCTGAGAATTGAGAAAAATCTCATAACTAGAAAACATACAATCTCCACATGATACGACATTCATACAATACAGTTTCATGAATACCATGTTATGTTGAACTAATTCAAATGGTCTGAGAATTGAGAAAAATCTCATAACTAGAAAACATACAATCTCCACATGATACGACATTCATACAATACAGTTTCATGAATACCATGTTATGTTGAACTAATTCAAATGGTCTGAGAATTGAGAAAAATCTCATAACTAGAAAAACATACAATCTCCACATGATACGACATTCATACAATACAGTTTCATGAATACCATGTTATGTTGAACTAATTCAAATGGTCTGAGAATTGAGAAAAATCTCATAACTAGAAAACATACAATCTCCACATGATACGACATTCATACAATACAGTTTCATGAATACCATGTTATGTTGAACTAATTCAAATGGTCTGAGAATTGAGAAAATCTCATAACTAGAAAACATACAATCTCCACATGATACGACATTCATACAATACAGTTTCATGAATACCATGTTATGTTGAACTAATTCAAATGGTCTGAGAATTGAGAAAATCTCATAACTAGAAAACATACAATCTCCACATGATACGACATTCATACAATACAGTTTCATGAATACCATGTTATGTTGAACTAATTCAAATGGTCTGAGAATTGAGAAAAAATCTCATAACTAGAAAACATACAATCTCCACATGATACGACATTCATACAATACAGTTTCATGAATACCATGTTATGTTGAACTAATTCAAATGGTCTGAGAATTGAGAAAAATCTCATAACTAGAAAACATACAATCTCCACATGATACGACATTCATACAATACAGTTTCATGAATACCATGTTATGTTGAACTAATTCAAATGGTCTGAGAATTGAGAAAAATCTCATAACTAGAAAACATACAATCTCCACATGATACGACATTCATACAATACAGTTTCATGAATACCATGTTATGTTGAACTAATTCAAATGGTCTGAGAATTGAGAAAAATCTCATAACTAGAAAACATACAATCTCCACATGATACGACATTCATACAATACAGTTTCATGAATACCATGTTATGTTGAACTAATTCAAATGGTCTGAGAATTGAGAAAAATCTCATAACTAGAAAACATACAATCTCCACATGATACGACATTCATACAATACAGTTTCATGAATACCATGTTATGTTGAACTAATTCAAATGGTCTGAGAATTGAGAAAAATCTCATAACTAGAAAACATACAATCTCCACATGATACGACATTCATACAATACAGTTTCATGAATACCATGTTATGTTGAACTAATTCAAATGGTCTGAGAATTGAGAAAAATCTCATAACTAGAAAACATACAATCTCCACATGATACGACATTCATACAATACAGTTTCATGAATACCATGTTATATTTAACTAATTCAAATGGTTTGAGAATTGAGAAAAATCTCACAATTCTTAATTAGGAAACATACAATCCCCACATGGCATGGCATTCATACAGTACAATTTCATAAATATTGTGTTGTATTTAGCTAATTCGAATGGCTCGAGAATTGAGAAAAATCTCACAATTTTTAGCTAGAAAACATGTAATCTTCGCATGTCATAACATTCAAACAATATAGTTTCATAAATGTCATGTTATGTTTGGCTAATTCAAATGGTCCGAGATTTGAGAGAAATCTCACAATTCTTAACTAAAAAACATACAATTTCCGTACGATACGACATTCACACAATACAGTTTTATGAATACCGTGTTATATTTAACTAATTCGAATGGTTAGAGAAATCTCTCACTATTTAACTAGTGACTTATTATTAATTACTTAACAACTGTAACTCAATTTCACATCGCATTCATACAGTACATTTTTCCTGAATATCTTCCATATTTAACTAATTCGAATGGTTCGATAATTGAGAGAAATCTCACAATACTTAACTGTAAAACATTTAAACTCTGCTTGGCATTGTATTCCTACAGTACAGTTGCATGAATACAGTGTTATATTTAGCTAATCTAAATGATTCAGGAATCGAAAGAAATTCCACAGCAACACGATGTTCCTACAACGTAGTTTCACTCTAATATGATTCGTGAATTAAATAACATTTCATTTGAAACAAAGTTGTGAGATTTTATGAACTCTCGCTCTCTATCTCTATCTTTGCTACAATCGTAACGCGCCAGCAGAAAATGTCCACTCATATGTCTTGTCTCTCTTTGCGCAGGAGTGAGGACTTCTTGTACGAAAACATGACCAATCCTGTCTCTTCGACGACCAACAACAAGAAGAGGAAGTTGCCAGAATCCCCCAAGATTCCCAGAAACGGTAACGGTGTACAGGTTAAAGTGGAACCCAGTAAGTGTAAGAAAGATCTGTATGTTCTGGTTTGATGCATGGGTGACATGATATGGGCGGAAGCTCATTGAGTGTTATAATCCTAAATTTGTTTTGTATTACACTGGACAGATAATAAAACAGTGATAAGTAACAAAGGATACATACAAAGTTTTTATCAAATAGTAATCCCAGATTTTAAATATTTATAGTACCCGATTCGTGGCTCAGTGGCAACGTGTGCCTGTGGTGAGCATTAGCGCTAAGATTCAATACACTGGCGGTTTTGTTGTAGACACCAAGAAGCTCGATGTTAAAAAACTAGAAGACTCTGGCATTTCTGTATTCAGCATCTTGCCTTGTTAGACGGACTATCTGGGGGTAGTTTTCCATATTTTCTCCTATACGATAAGCAAATGCGGGGTAGTTCTCACTAAAAGTTATTAAGGAAGGCATTGCCCTCCCTTTCCAGCTATTCGGAACCAAGTCAGACTTTTACCTACGGGTGCCCCTCTTCACTTCTTACTTGAGAACACGGACTCATGGACTTCTAGATGTTGTTGTCTACCAAGTGGGATAAGAAAAAAAAATGCTTATAGCAGTTTTAATAATTTCTATACAATATATATATATAGATTTTTTTAATTATTTTAAATGATTATAGCCCAGATATTGGCAGTTTACTATGGAAAAATATACTGCTTAAAAGCACACCATAATTATTAAGTTTTGTTTTGAAGATCAGCCATCTTCTGGAGTTTAAATTGGGGTCCATTGATAACAATGCATAAATAGCGTGTAGGAAAGAAGCAGTAAAGGAGCCCGTTATTGCTTTCAGAAGTGAAATGACTTGAGTTTTGTTTGGTTTGTCGATCTAGGGTCCTTTTTTTGCATACTTTTGGTTAATTAGACCACTACCTATAGTTTAACGTGGCTTCAGACCCACCAACAAACATCAAAGCCACCACCAGGATTCGATCCTGAAGCCTGTGGTAACAAAAGCCTGAGCCAATTGGCCACTAGGACATGAAATGACTCGAGGGCGAATGTGATAATGTGTTTAAGCGTTTCGTAACGGATATCAGTATATTATACGAGTTTTCTCCCATACGGCACTCAAATGCAAAATATTTACCCCTAAAAAACTTCCAGGAAAACAATTCTCTCTATTTATCGCTCATCTGTAGTTCTTACTCGGAATACATAAGTATGATACGAAGCCTGATGATATTCGATTAAATAAAGATTATTGCGAGACAACGAACTCACCTTTATACGGTCTAAGACTTCTTTTAATGCGGCCATCTTAAAGAGAAATCTACGTGAATTACACTAGAATTCGCAGAATTATGATGCAGCATTTGCATGGGACTGAGACGATGACTCTACAGTCTGAGATTTGAACAGCAGCAATCAAAATAGCCCGCAAAAAATTGATTCTAGTTATTAATCTTTAGCGCATATAGATTTTCAGATTGCAAACTTTATTATGCCTAAAAGTTAATAAAACTGTTGAACAATAAAAAATTAATAATCATTCAAAATTTTTAGGTTCCTCTATCCTTACAATGCAATATAATTGTCCTTTTGTGTCTCTCAACACTCCATTACAAATATTGCCTATTGAAAATAATATTAGAATTATCAAAACTTTTGAAGACTTTTAGATAAATTTTGGGAAAAAAGATTGCATAACGATCAATTAATTAAATATTAATTATATGTAACAGCAAAGTTTAAAAGTATTAAAATATGCTTTGTATTTTCAGGTATACAGTCGCCCGATCCTACAACTACCGTGCTGCCATCTAGTGACGAAGACTATAACTTTGAGCTAAGCGCAGCGGAAGCAAATGCCCTGTTTGTGGATTCTAGTTTTCAGTGCATTCGATTTCAACCTTTTCAACCGAACACTTGGATTCAATTACTGGATAAAGACATGAAAGAAATGTGCGTTTCTTATGTATTTTAGTGAATTTTAATAATACATATATGTTATTTGTAGTAATTGAGTTTTAAAATGCTTACTTTGTCAGTTTAGTGTAGAATTAGATTGTAGTTTGTCAGTTTAGTGTAGAATTATCGTTTTTTCTAGATTTAAGTACGTTCCTTTTCTCCTCGATTTCTTATTATTGATTTTTACTAAACGAAAACAAATTTTTAATTTCCTTAAAAGGCAAGAATTAAGAAATTATGGGATCAGGAATAGAATACGTAATTTTATTTTTAGTAATACAGTTTTAAAAAATATGTTCAGCTAACTATCTAGATTTTAAAAAAGTCAAGCGAAATTTTGAATCTCATTGAATAATAAAGTTCAAACTGAGCTTTCTTTGATATTAATAATCAAGATACAACATACATTAGTAATTCTCAAACAGAATGCCTTTGAATAGCAATGCCATAGTCATACACTTCCGAGATTCTTATACTGAATTGTAAAGGCTTTATCACATCTCAACTTTTACAGCTCTTTACGTCAAGTAACCGATTAATATCAATATCATCATTTTATGACATTACTTATAAATCATTGTTTTTCATTTATTCAGTATCAGAAACACCAACTCCATCCTCCCACTAAAATGTTTCAACCTTTCCTACATCAAAGGTAGTCAACCTTTTTATACTTAACGACCACTTTTGTATCTCTGTTAGTAGTAAAACTGTCTAACCGCCCAGCGGTTCGACAATAAGGGTGATATAACTTTACTTTATAAAATTTATGAAGCAATGTTATAGCAAGTTAAAGCAGGCAATCATTTGTATGTATAATAATATATAATAATAATTTACCAAATACTTTATGTCTCGTTTCGTTAAGTTTGGCAGAATAAATCTTTATAAAAACTTATTGCAATTAAATCTATCTTTTCATTATATACTTTGCATACACAAAAGCATGAAGTTTGATGAAATTAAATTATTAGAAGAATCACTGAGGCTGATGCTGCAAATCTAAATACTGGATATCTGGCTCAATTTCTTTAGGTTACAAACTAAAATTTCCTCTTTCTAAAATATTCAGGCGGTTTTCTTCTTTGGTCATAATAGCATTAACAGTATTGAAGCCTGATTCCACAACATATGAGGTAGGGAAAGGCATCAATGGACTGAATATCATTTTCCACATATTTAATTCCAGATATTTTTAAAAAATACTTTAGAAAATTTCCCATTTTAAAGTTTTTAAAAAGTCAAATTGAAAAAGTAGGAAAGTGCTCCAGAATCTGATAAGACTCCTACAGCTCACTATAAAAGCTGAAACACTTACTAGTAGGGGTAGGAAACAGGTTGACTACCATTGCTCTTCACGATGATATATTTTCCAAATTATGTGTAGTTTTGAAGTTATTAACATTTCAAACTGGACAGGAAAACATAATGCTCCAATTCTGAACCAAATACCTCATTTTATAGCTGTTTTCATATCAAAATAAACATAACTTTAGTTAAAACTTGATATTTTGCATAATTTGTTCATACCCATACTTACCTATACTATTGCACCCATATTTACCTATACTATTGCACCCATATTTACCTATACTATTGCACATACTTACCTATACTATTGCACCCATACTTACCTATACTTATTGCAACCATACTTACCCATACTATTATTACCTATTACCCGTACTACTACTCTCTATTTCCCCCATACTTGCCTATACTATTGCACCCTCACTTACACATGCTATTACTACCCATTACCCATACTTGCCTATACCATGGCACCCCTACTTAACCATACCCTTACTATTTTACACTGATTGTTACAGAGCCTCCCCGAACTTCCGCGTGGACGCCGACAAGGGGTTCAACTACAGCAACGCCGACGAGTCGTTCGTGTGCCAGAAGAAGAACCACTTCCAGGTGACGGTGCACGTGCAGCCCGTGGCCGACGCCCACTACGCCAGGACCCCCGAGGGCACCAGGCCCCTGGAGAAGTTCACGCTCAACTTCCACGGCGTCAAGGTGAGCCTTTCCTCGCATGTTACTCGTGAAAACAATAAAAAAATACGCGACGCCAGCAATTCTGCAGTGTGCTTTACATTCATTTTATGTACTTTTCATAAGGTGATTCGTTTAAAGAACTTTCGTTCTAAACTTTAGCCATCAGATGAGAATGCCTACCACCACCCAATAAAATACCAGTACAAAAATACTTTCGCAGGAAAAACATTGAGCATTTATGCTCATATTCGATCATTATTTAAGAAAAAACATCAAAATGTTAAGAAAATTTTTGCTGTTTTGAATTACTGGCAACTCTAATTTTTCCTTCACCGTTATAACAACACATTAGTAGCAAATTCAGCATGATTGAGGAGGCGCAAAGGAGAACATATTACACCGTGTCTCATTGAATACTCATAGAAAAGGCTTCTTCTTTCTCCTACAGTCCAGTGAATTTAATTCAATTTCTCTCGCGCGCAGGTCACTAACACTTTACAACTTACTGGTTACTGGTTACTAACTCGTTACCTTACTCATTACTTACTCGTTCATACTCGTGATAGTTGGCGTCAAAAACAAACGACACATTCAAACATTGCAACACAAATAGTCATAATTTGGCTTTGATATACTCGTATTGTACAATTGCTGAGATTTGCAAGAATAAACTATTGTCTTTTCTCCTGAAGAAGATTATATTTTATTACTGTCATAAGAATTTCGAAAACGTAACTATCTTATATATATATATATTATTCGTTTCAGGAAATGCACGCAGATAGTCAAATTTCTTGCCTTACACATAGACAGATAATATATATATTATCATCGAGACTTTTTTGTCTTTTACATTTAACTAAAATTGCGGGGTTTTTTTTAGAATATAATAAAAATGATTAATTTAATTAATTAATTAGTTTGGATAATATAAAATAAATAATTAAAAATAATACAAATATTATATAAAATATAAATTGTATATGAATAATTTATAAAATAATACATAAAAATAAAGTTTATTTACTAATACATACAATACAACTTTTATTTTAGACAGCGAATAAACAATAATAATCTCTCTGTAATGGATATTGAAATTTTTCTATCTACCTCAAATAATTTTTCTGCCATTGGAGATGTTATTGACCACTTTAGGAGACAATGTTAGATGAACACCTACAATTATTCATATTAATCGTCTTCTTAGTATTCTTTTCACAAATAATATTTAAATAATTTGTTTCGAATATTCCTTTACAGATGGAATCCCCGACACAGACAATAAAAGTAGAACAATCTCAATCGGACAGAAGCAAAAGACCCTTTCATCCTGTGCCGTACGTATATTTGGAATGTCTTCTTTTAGTTTCTTGTAAAATTATTATTATAATTCAGTACATGCATTTATGTCTGCTAAAATATACTGTGAATCTGAAATCGTTAAACAATAACTGATGACATTTTACATTATATTCCTTTAATGAATTAGAATTAAACCTAATATGGACCTCATACAATTTAAGAATTTTTTTTATTTCATTAAGTTATAAAAAAGATGCTTTGAAAATTTTTATAATCTGATAGCTTTTTAATGTATAATTTTCAAATTGAAAATCTTCTATTTAAGTAAATTGAAAGGACTGCTTTAAATAGTTTTAAATTTAAGTTTTATGCAACGTAATACGTATGAACATATGTGTCAGAACTAATGCTAATAAGGAAACCTAAAAACTGTGTTAATAAGAAAACTATAGTAAATATGTAGTATATTATGAAATAACAGTTTTAAATTATTTCTTTATTAATTTAGAACTTTTAAAAAATTTTCTTTTTAATATTTATTTATTATTTTCGACAATAAGAAATTATTTTTAAGAAATAAGTGATAAATTAAATATTATATCAATTCGTATAACAAATGCAATAACAGTTAAACAACGTTGAGTTAAAAATATGTATGCTTTATAAATATCTTAGTTTTCAAAATTTACACCGATAAAAAACTGTTTCTAAATTTGTGTAATCCTCTATCTAGTTTAAAAGCATCCATTAAATTCCATCTTTCCTTTTTCCTTATTCTTAGCAAAAAAAAAAAAAAAAAAAAAAAAAAAACAATTTTCTTTTCTACATGGTTTAAAAAAAAGCAAAATTATTCTTACTCTATTTATTTAACTCACGATATGTAACTTTTTGAGTGTCAAAAGTAATTTTTTTTTTACCAAAAAACGTTATTTATTAAAAATATAAATACATTAAGATCCATTTAGGAGTATATTCTATTCGTCTATTTCAAGTTGTACATTGTAAATAAAGTAAGTTGTAAAAAAAAAATAAAAGAAAAAAAAAAAGAATTAAAAAAATTAATCATAAATTGCGGCATAAAATATGAATTCTAAATCTTAATCAATCAGAAATTATTTTATCTCTTACATCGTTTCTTAATATTTTATTTTTAAGTAGGGGTTTCAGGTGAATTAAAAATGTTTAAAATAGTTAGTAAAAGTTAGTTTGACCTACATGTCCTATTTTCATGATATTATAGTTATATTAATTTTCATGGTGTTATATGGTTGTACTTATTTTCATGATATTATATGGTTATATTATATTATTTCATTATATTTTAGTTTTTGCCGACTCAACACCGACGTTAAAATTAAGACCATGCGTATTTCGATATCTATCTGAATTTATCTATTAAGATAATTAAATTTTTAAGATTTTTTTCCTAATAGAATTTATTTAATAATTGCTTTTTATTTAATTTAACGTCTACAAATCTAATGAGGATATCATACCTTATTTTAA
The DNA here is from genome assembly GCA_021605075.1 of Caerostris darwini. Classification (NCBI taxonomy): domain Eukaryota; kingdom Metazoa; phylum Arthropoda; class Arachnida; order Araneae; family Araneidae; genus Caerostris; species Caerostris darwini. The sequence continues at coordinate 312,888 of BPLQ01007587.1, forward strand.
ATATGAAGCATAATGATAGTGCTAAAGATTCATAAATAATCTCAAGTAACAGATAACAATGAGTCAAGGATATATAAGTAATGGATAACAATAAGTCAAAGATGGATAAGTAACGGATAATAATAAGTCAAAGATGCGTAAGTAACGGATAACAATAAGTCAATGATGCATAAGTAATGAATAATAATAAGTCAAAGATGGATAAGTAATGAATAACAATAAGTCAAGGATGGATAATGAAAAAGTCCTTTTAATAGAACTTTAAATTAACTTGGTGGTGTTAATTAGCTTTCGTTTGCCAATGCAGGCTGGACATGGTGCGCGACCAGGTGACGAAGACGACGGTGGGGCGGCTGCACTTCAGCGAGACCACCTCCAACAACATGCGCAAGAAGGGCAAGCCCAACCCGGACCAGCGCTTCTTCTTCCTGGTGGTCAGCCTCTGCGCCCACGCGGCCGGGGAACCGCCCCTCACCGTCGTCGCCCACTCCTCCGAGAAAATCATCGTCAGGGTGAGTTGACTCCTCTTTTTTTTCGGCTGCTCGCCCACCATAAATGATACTCATAGATATTCGCTATCCTTTTTTTCAATTCCTTCTATTAGCTCACACTCTTCCCATATATATCTTGTTCAAATTCTCAATCGTTCGTAAAATAATTTTTATTAATTTTTTTTTTTTAACTTGCAGTGGATGACACTGGATGTGAATACAGTTTTTTTCCAAATATTCATTCAGTCATTGAATTTAATTCATTCATTTCAGTTTCATACGGGAAAAAAAAAATGTCTCTTCTATAAGATATTTAGCAGGATATACATTTAGGAATAAATACCGTCAGTCGCGAAACGTGGAAAAAAATGTCTTTTTCAGATTCTTTTTTCATTCTGGGTTGTAGTCTGAGTGAAGGAGGGAACAAAATGGAAAATGAAACACGTGAATAAATGAGTGAGAGAGATGGAAAGTGTGCATGTGAGAGAATTTTTTCTGACTTAAAAAAAATGAATGAAAATTATTGATAAAGGACTTTCTGCAATATGGTGGAAAAAAAATAAGAATTGACTTCAAATTTTTTTTATATATTACTTGTTTTATCTATGTGGCAACTATATTAATGATAAATCACTGTGACGAAATTAAAATAGTGATAAAGATTCATAAATAATCTTAAGTAATAGACATTTGTAAAATTGATTTTCTTTTAGAAAAAGGATGAAATTAATCACTGTTTACAGTTGTGATGAAATTAAAATAGTGATAAAGATTCATAAATAGTCTCAAGTAATGGATATTTGTAAAATTGATCTTCTTTTAGAGGAATGTTAAAATTAAACATTGTTTACAGCTGAGAAGAGCTTAAAATAGTGATAAAGATTCATAATTATTCCAAAACGATTTGTGATTGTAAAACTGATTTTAAAAAAAATTTTCAAATTATATTGATTAAAATCATTGCTTTTTTTAGAATGCTAAGATCTTTAAATGATTGCTAATACTTATTAAACCTCTTGGTCACCTTCTTTTTAGGGAAAGCAAAATTCTCTCTTTTATTATTGAACAACAAGATATACAAAATAAAAAGTTAATTATTTCCCATCAATGTATTTTGAGAGTAGTTCGTGTAAAATTCCCATCTACTCTGGTATGGACACCATGCAAATTTAATGAATGTTTCATTTTGTGTTTCAGGCGTCAAATCCTGGCCAATTCGAAAATGACATAGAGCTCTCCTGGCAGAAAGGACACACTTTGGATTCCATATTTCACAATGTAAGTGAGACATAATTCTCTGGGTACAAAAATTAAGATATAATATGCTATTAAAATAGCATAAAAAGAAAATTACTTACATTCTTTCACATTTTCAATAAAGAGAAAGTTGCAGAAAAACTTAAATATTCTAATGAATTTTTGAAAATCAATATTTAGCTTTCATCATCATCTTAAGTAAATATCAGCAGATGTTGCATTTTGTACTCTTGTATTTGAAGAAGGACCACCATTTTTTTTTCTGAGTTATTTAAAAATTATAGGTATTAAGTGAATTGAGGGGGTTATTTTAAAGTTATGGGTGTTAGAGAGTGGAGGAGTGAGTTATATTAAAATGTGTAGTAGGTGAGTTGAAGAGGGAGTTATATCAAAATTATATGGGTTTTCGTATGCCCCCCTAGGGGGGCGGGGCGAGCTTTTTTCCTCGATATCAAAATTATAGGTGAGAGGTTAAAAATATGGGTATTAGGAGAGTTGAAGGGTGAGTTATTTTAAAATTATGGGTATTAGTGATTGAAAGGATGAATTATTTTAAAATTAGGGGTATTAAGGGAGTTAAGGAAGGTGTTATATTAAAATTGTGGGTATTAGGTGAGTTGAGGGGTTAATTATGTCAAAATTATGGATATTGATTTGAGGAGTGAGTTATATTAAAATGTGTATTAGGTGAGTTGAGGGTGAATTATGTCAAAATTATGGATATTGATTTGAGGAGTGAGTTATATTAAAATGTGTATTAGGTGAGTTGAGGGGTGAATTATGTCAAAATTATGGATATTGATTTGAGGAGTGAGTTATATTAAAATGTGTATTAGGTGAGTTGAGGGGTGAATTATGTCAAAATTATGGATATTGATTTGAGGAGTGAGTTATATTAAAATGTGTATTAGGTGAGTTGAGGGGTGAATTATGTCAAAATTATGGATATTGATTTGAGGAGTGAGTTATATTAAAATGTGTATTAGGTGAGTTGAGGGGTGAATTATGTCAAAATTATGGATATTGATTTGAGGAGTGAGTTATATTAAAATGTGTATTAGGTGAGTTGAGGGTGAATTATGTCAAAATTATGGATATTGATTTGAGGAGTGAGTTATATTAAAATGTGTATTAGGTGAGTTGAGGGGTGAATTATGTCAAAATTATGGATATTGATTTGAGGAGTGAGTTATATTAAAATGTGTATTAGGTGAGTTGAGGGGTGAATTATGTCAAAATTATGGATATTGATTTGAGGAGTGAGTTATATTAAAATGTGTATTAGGTGAGTTGAGGAGGGAGTTATATTAAAATTATTAGTATTAGGTGAGTTGAGGAAGAACTTAAAATTATGGGTATTAGGTGAATTGAGTGGTGAGTTTTATTAAAATTATGGCTATTAGGTGAGTTGGAATGAGTTATTTTAAAATTGTGGTTATTACGTGAGTTGAGGGGTGAATTATATTAAAATTATGGGTATTAAGTGAGTTCAGGGCTGAGTTATTTTACAATTATAGGTATTAGGTGAATTGAGGGGTGAGTTATTTCAAAATTATGGATATTAGGGAGAGTAATATTAAAGTTATTCCTGTATAATGGCTGCTTTTTAGTCGTGGCTATAAACTTCTGTTTCTATTTCTTAAACTAGCATAATTTTTCAGTTTTAAAGAGCGTTTCCAATGACCACATATTATTTAAAAAATTACAAATCATACATTAAGGTGGAGGAAAATGGTATAAAAGATTTATGTATAGAAAAAAAGGTATTTTCCTGGCATATTCCATCAAAGTAATAAAGGAAAATAAACGACTCTCTAATTTTAAGAATTAACTGTAAAATACTATTTAAATGCTTCAAATTTTCAATTATATGTTGAAAGAATTTTTTTAAAAATCCCGAGAAACTTAATTTTTATATTTAATATATAGGAATAACAAATGAGATTAGTATCATAATTAATCAACCAGAAAATCTCATCACCTATTGCATAGAAATTGGCAAGATACCAAGCCATTTAAATTAAATGATTAAGTAATTTAATTTAATTATTTAAGTAAGTAAATTTAAGTAAGTAAATTTAAGTAAGTAAATTTAAGTAATTTAGAACAGATTTTAATATAAAAATAGCTTTTATTTTTACAAATAACAATTTTATATTAAGCATTATCAACCGATAAATTAGATTTTTAAAAAATTTCTATCGGCTGGGCCGATATATAAAGTACTTATAAAATTTAAAATTTAATGGAAGGACAAAACGCAAAACAACAACAAATTAAACAATTATAAAATTCCATAACATTTTATAAAAAGAGCTTGAAAGAAATTTAATAAAAAAACTCGTGAAAGAAATTTAATAAAAAAACTCGTAAAAGAAATTTAATAAAAAAAACTCGTGAAAGAAATTTAATAAAAAAAACTCGTGAAAGAAATTTAATAAAAAAACTCGTGAAAGAAATTTAATAAAAAACACATGAAAGATATTTATTAAAAAATACGTGAAATTTTTAAAAATAAGAAAAACTATAGAATTCTAAACGATATTATAAAAAGGGACATGAAAGAAATTTAATTAAAAAAGTATGCGGAAGAAATTTTTAAAAAATAAAAAACTGTAGAATTCCAAACCATTTTATAAAAGAAAACTATGTAAAAGAAATTTAAAAAAAGCTCATAAAAGAAATTTAAATAAACCTTTTAAGATAACCTCGTGAAAGAAATTTTCTTTAAATAAACCAATAAGAAATGTTCGCAGTAGTCTAGAAAACAAAAAAGTGATCAAGGAAACGAAAACTACCGCTATCCAAAACAATACCCATAATTTTATGGGTAAAAATTCCACACTAATTATTTACGCTGAAAACACCAATAATTCCACACCAACTTTCTTTCAAATTTCATCGCTTTGGGTTTATCTGACAAACATCCCTAATTGAGTAATCAATTCATCTGTTTCCGCGCTTAAACCAGGTGTTACTTTTCCGCTACAGACAGTTTGACATTATTGAGGCCTTTTGGCAGCGTTAGCCTCCATATACCTCTATCTTGATGGTTCCTTTTTAGGTAAACGATAAGAGAAATGGCTTGCTCAGTCAATGAAGTAAATAAAAAAAAAATTAAATTAACACATAGAGAGAGATGAATAAAATTTTTATTTATTTAGTATGTTCAGAGAGGTGCGCGGACGTTTATTGTTGGTAGGTAGCGTTATGTCATAATCAGGTAATCTTTTAACTAAAGGATTTGGATTGTTAGGAGTGTTATTATAAAAATTTGAGGCTAATTTGTAAATTCAATTTTTAATTGTAGTAATGTCCAAAGCAGTCCAAAGCGGAATGTCATTATTTCGCATGTACCATGGTGCATCAACTGCCATGCGCAAGATCTTGTTCTCCAAAATTTGGATGTCCTTAATTCTTGATTTAACTATTCCACTGAATAGCCTGTAGAATTATATTATTTCCGAACTAAAGTTGGTGAATTTTGACGAATTATTTTATACCGGTATATCTGAGCGATTGTGTCCAGCAGCCTTTAACATGTGCTGAAAAATATTAACATTTGATATGAATTGGCATGAGCTATGGAATATATCAGAGTAAACTCGATTATAGAGACTATGGAATTTACAATGATTAAGTATGTTTTTGTCATATCTTTCATGGATATTTGATGACGTCGTGTTTAATGAGTCCTATCCCGTTGCAGGGTCGAGTTGGAATCAACACCGACAGACCGGAAGAGTCCCTGGTGGTACACGGCAACATCAAAGTGACAGGACACATTTTGCAGCCTTCAGATCTGAGGGCCAAGTACGACATTCATGAGGTAAGATGTCCTTTCCGTTTGTAAACCATTTTTTTTTTTTTTTTTTGTCTAATTCGTGTTCATGCTTCGTGCAGTAATTCAATAATAATGTTGAAAAGTTTAAGAACATTACAGTTTGTTTGTCCTTTACACAAATTTAGAGTTTTCAACCTGGAGTTTTCAAATTTGGCATTTACATAAGCCAAGTAAGAATATGGACTGTTTTAAAACTTGGGCATTTCACCTGATATCCACCCTTTTATTATCTCTTTATTAATTAAATAAAACCCATTTTTATTGGCACTAGAGGACTCTAAGTTAAAGTAAAAAAATAACTGAGAAATAAAATTTACTGTATTAGATTATCTATTTTGCAAACTTATACTATTATATCCTTGAAAATTAATGCTGTCCGATTAAAAGTGAAAAAAATTATTGGAATTGCTTTATTTAAGGCCAGTTGTTTAATATCTTAAGCTTATAATAACTGTGCACGGATATTTTTTCTCACTAAAATTTACAAATTAAAAAATATTTTATTTTCTGTAACAATGTATCTCCAGGTCATATCGAGCAGTTATAAAAATTTTTTATTTAATGCTACGATTAATAGAATAATTAATTAATTAAATTAAATAAAAATAAATAAGTTTGAGTTATCTTTTAACTTACTTTTCTGTCTTATCTCTTCTTTCCAAACATTGTTTTATTCCCCCTTCGTAGCTGGACACGCGGGAGCAGCTGCGCAACGTGTCCAACCTGCGCATCGTGCGCTATCGCTACCTCCCCGAGTTCGGGGAACAGGCGGGTATGGGCCAGCTGGGGGACACGGGGGTCATCGCCCAGGAGGTGCAGCACGTCCTCCCCGAAGCTGTGAGGGAGGCGGGGGACGTCCGGCTGACCGACGGGCATGTCATCCAGAAGCTCCTGGTGGTCAACAAAGTGAGTCTTCCATCAGCTTTCCATTCTTTTTAAATAAATGTATGAATATGATACTTTATTTTATACTTACATATTAATTGCACAGTGATCCATTCTTGCCATTGCCATTGCTGCATGCCGTTGGCGAATGTCAACAAAATCTGGTTTTTGGCGGAAAATCTTTAGCAGAAAATGTAAAAATTTTCGCAAGTCATTACAAATGCTGCATTCTATCAAATTTTGTTTCAGGAGGGGAAATGCTTATGAAAATTCATTTTACTGCATTAAAATTAAAAAAAAAAAAAAAATTTCTTTGTCTGTTTATTTATGAAATACATCTAAGAAAAATATTTGTATATCTTTTAGAAGGTAGTTTACGCTAGTACATTTTAAGTACAAATGAATTTCTCTTAATTTTAAGTATTACTTAGTAAGTGAATATTAAAATAAATAAGCAATACTAATTAGTTGCCAAGTATTACGATTCGTATATAAAAATACCGATTCGTGACAAAATACTTATTAATAATTATAAAAAAAAATTAAGAACACTGTCAAATTTGTTGAAAGCACGCATGAAACAGTTTTAAGTGCTTTACATGAACACAAAACCGTTTAAAATCGAGTTTGCTAAATGTATCACATTATTACTCTTTGGCGACAAAAGAAATGTCGCCACATTCCAGGATCTCCTAAAATACAATGTGGCCACAAAAATCACGTTATTGTGGATGCACTGTTGGATTTTAGTGAGACTTGACACTTCTGCTCATAGTCTTCAATTTCCCTGACTATCTTTTTCCAGCTATATTATTTCTGGGACGATAAGTATAACAAGCAACAGTCTCTCGATAGATAAGCAATAGTTTTTAAATGCGTTAATAGAGAATTTTTGCATAACGTTTTTATATCGTCTGATATTTTTTTTCTTCCTAGCACGCATGCTCATAGAAAACATTCTACAATTGCGCATGCATATCTGCACTACTGAGCTATTCCTATGAGCATGCGCGCTAGGGAGAAAAAAATATCGGACGATATAAAAACGTTATGGAAACACTCTCTAATGGTAAACTCTTGCTCTGGCGACAGGAGCGCATCTTTATGGAGAACGTGGGTGCTGTGAAGGAGTTGTGCAAGGTGACGGACAACCTGGAGACGCGCATAGACGAGCTGGAGAGGATCAATCGGAAGCTCAGCAGCATCAGGCGGAAGGACAGCCTCAAGTCAGACCTCAGGTGAGATTCTCGCAAAGAGTCAGGATCGACTTTTTTTATCTTTAATTGACCTATTAGATAATGATAATGATAAGAGATACCATGTGTTAATAACATAGTTTGTCCGATTCGTAGCAGTTCAAATGCACTGGCAGTGTCAGTTGTAATCCTCTTTCCTCACGAGGAGACAACGCGTGTGTCTCACATCGATTGTTTCTACAAAATGTCTCACATCGATTTTTCAGGAGGCTTAACTTTTCTTACTTATCTCCCCACCTCACATCCATACCTTGGGATATATAGTCTCCTACTATTTATAAAGGATGAGGGTCAAACATCGGTGGGCTTCACATATAAAGCCCACTGATGACTGTTGAAGGAGAAGACAATACCTTCCGGAAGTACTTTTAGCGATGATTTCCCAATATACGCCTATCATATAGAAGAAAACAGGAAAACTCCCACCAGGAAACCTGACTATCGAGGCTAGACGCTTTACAAACATTGTCACATTCGCCATTAACTATCCTCGTTTTTGAAACCAGTTATTACAACAATGCCGTTAGCGGGTTCGAATCTCAGCACTCCAGCACGTTAGTTGCTCACGTTGCCATTGTGCTATAAATCGGGTTAGACTATGTAGTTGGAGTTTTTCCGGATTTTCTCCCATACAACACACAAATGAGGGCAGTCCTTCCTAGAAGTCCTCTCTCTCATTATCCGTGTGGCATACATAAATGGAACATGAAACTAGTAAAAAAAAATATAGAATACATTACGTAAATCTTTAATATCCGGTCCATATATAATAATTTTTATATTTTACTTTATACAACTTACATAAAATTTTATGGGTAATTTATACATCAGTTCGCCTCATTATATATTTTTTTTAATTTTTGTTTCGAAACATGATATAAAAATAATTCTGTTACAGTTAAACCAACCTAAATGAACTCAAAGATCTTATTTTAAACTAAACGGAACCAGTTTGCTAACCACAACATCTCACAAAATATCATGCCTGAGTTGTTACATAAATTGATTTTTTTATTTTTTTAATATTTTTAGTGTAGGGTAAGGAATCTGTGTTGAAAATGTTCTTTTTTTATATAAATTTTTCATCCAGTTTTAATTAAATGTTCTATAAAGAACTATTTTTTGAAGTTTTCGAGCATATATGTTTATGAATTTCTTTAAATTGAAATAAAGTTACCCTTTTTAATGATAACTAAAGCCATTTTTCTTTCCTTTTGTGCAGCCGCATGAGCAGCGTGAGGTCCCACGAGAGGCACCGTTGCCACCGCAGCTGCGAAAAGCAGAGATCCGGAAGCAAGCCTCATCCTGCTCCAGTCATTTTATCCAGTCCTCAATATTCGTCCTAGTAGTCATCATGGCCTGCTGGTCACCTGGTGCCTAGGTCACCTAGTCGTTTGCGACCATTTTTCAACCATAATTTTTTGCAGTAAAATAAATTATAGTTTAAAAACACTAAAAAACACGCTTTTAGAGTGAATCAAACTAAAAAGTAAAAAATAATTGTCAACATACGAATAAAATGACTGACGATAAAATGAATGTCACTGTTCTAAACATCGTATGACATTTTTAAAACTAACTCTGCATTTCGGAATGAAACTAGTGAAAAATTATAACGATGGATATCGAGCACCCCACTCTTTCAGAACAGGGGCATTCATTTTATTCTTATGTTAACAATTATTTTTTACTTTGATTCACTCTAAAAGCGTGTTTTTAAACTATAATATTTAAATGCGGTCCCAGTACAGAGGACTGGAACTATAGTTCTTTCAATAATTTAAGTGTGAGTAAAACAAAGGCTAAATGCGAATAGGTCGAGCCAGCCAGATTCGAACAGGGAATCTCCTGATCCGTAGTCAGGCGCGTTATCTGTTGTCCCACGTAGGTTTGAAAGTCTTGGGTACTTTCATTCTATATGGGTTAAATCGCTCTTCATAAGTTGAAATAAAATCACTCATCCTGGCGATCCTAATCATGATGAGATAATAGACTTATCAAAATATTTTAGTGTCGTCGGTCCTTGATAAGTATACAACGTTTAAATGAAATCGGATCGCTTAAAGTAAGGAAAAATCGAGCCTAAAGAGTCTGTTACAAACAAACATACAGGTGAAATAAAAGCGTATTAAAAAAGTAAAAAACGATTAAAGACAATAAAGAATGGTAAACATATTTAACACGCGCCATTGGGACGTTATTTCTAAGCACAAACTTTGATGCATTTAGACTTAACCCCCAAGTTCATGAGAAGGCATTGCAAGTACTAGATTTGGCGCATTATTCCTCTAAAAAAAATCTCGCCAACAATAGTAAATTGCAATCTAACTTAAAAATATTCATGTAAATATTTGATAACTAACCTTAAATCTCTAATTCTAACTTAAATTAAACTGTACCTATTTCATATCCAAAATAAGTAACAATCGCTATTTACTGGTATTGAATTAATAATAAATGGATTAATTATTAAACAATCAAGTTATAATTTAATTCTAATGCTAAATTTTCCCGACACGTAGTGTGAATAGGAGGACTCAGATTCTCATCCGCTGTCGGTATACATTTCAGTCACTACATTCAGAAGCACATAGATTCAACGGTGTTTGGGGAAATGTCTATAGGTGTCTCGCATCGACAGTCAGGTTGATCGGGTCGGTTGGGAGGTCATTTTTTCGAATTGTTTTTTTCCGCCATACTACAGGTAACTATGAGACAATCCCAAAAAGTCATCCAGGAAATCAATGACCTCCACTCATCACCCATCAAGGGCGGAACACGAGATCCACTGTTGATAAAAGGATGTCCATTAAGGATAAACGAACCTTGGTGTTCACTGATCAATGGAACATGAAGTCCACTAATAATACACGGTACATGAGGCCCATTGATGTTAAAGTAACAATGCGGTACTTTAATAATTAAGGAACACGAGGAAAATTGATACAGGGACAGACAGCGAAGATAAACGAATCACTTGCGACTCTTTGATAATCAATGGAACACGGGGCAAATTGATAATAAACGGCCGGCTGATGATAAACGTAAAGCTACAGCCGTATAATAATCAATGGAATAGGTCTTAAACTGATAATAAACAAAACATTGGGGCCCGATGATAATGAACGCGAAACTTCGACTCCATGATAATTAATGTTACACAGTACCCATTGATGATAAAAGCAGCGGTAGAGTATCTTGATAATCAATGGAACACGAGGCAGATTGATAATAAACGGGGGAGACACGGAAGACAAATATAACATCTCGGCTGTCTAATAATAAATGGAACACAAGACAAATCGATTATAAATGATACGTGGGGCCCCGTGAAAATAATTTCAACACTGCGATTCTATGATAATCAATTGAACACGAGGTTTATTGATATGGAACACAAGGCCCACTGATGATAAATGTAATACTACAGTTCTCTAATAATCAATGGAATAGGAGGACGAAACAATGAGGCCCACTGTTAATAAGTGCATTACTTCGACACCTTGATAATCAATGGAACACGAGGTCCATTGATAATAAAAGTAGCACTGCGGCAAACACGAGACAAATCGACAACAAACGGAAGATGCAGTCTCACCCATGATAAACATCTCTATAATAATCAATTGAACACGAAGATTAGTGATACGGAACTCAAGGCCCACTAGTGATAAATGTAAGACTACAGCCTGCTAATAATAAATGGAACAGGAGGTGAACTAATAATAAAGGAAAAATTGGGCCCACTGATGATGAACTCAAACCTTCGACTCCCTGATAATCAAGGAATAAATGGAATACTATGACTCTCATAATCAATGAAACACGAAGCTCACCAATAAAAAACGTAACATGTGGACCACTGATAATAAACGGAACACGAGACTCATGTCCATAAATTAAGGATAATTCAGAATCACTCAGAAATTGAACTCTAAAATAAAAATGTCACCTGTAGAATTATCACATACATCTTGAAGAAGAATATGCAAATTACAGGAAACCACCAGATGGCGCGGATAGTACGTCACAATGACGAGAGTGTAAGAGAGGGGTATATAAGGAATGGTGGCAAAGAAGTAAAATTATTCACAAGCGTTTTAAAAGCCAGCATACTCACCGGACTTGAATCCAATAGAGCATGTGTGGGATATGCTTGGCCGACGAATTGCAGCCCGTCAACCCCCTCCCACCTGTCAACCGGAACTTCGGAGGGCATTGCTTGATGAGTGGTGTAATATTCCCCAAGATCAGATTGTATTTGGGAAAAAAGGAGCAGTAAAAAGAAAACCAATATTGAAATTTAGCAACCGGACCATTAAATGTAACTCAACACTCAAGTATCTAGGAGTTCTATTAGATCAGAATCTAAGCTTCCTCCCTCACATCCAACATCTTAAAAGCACCCTTCTAATCAAATCAAACAAATTAGCAACCATGTCAGGAAGAGGATGGGGTATTAACCCCAAATTCACCAGACTATGGTATAAATCAGTGGCAGAGAGGATAATATGCTATGCAGCATCAATATGGGCCGATAACCTTACAACAAGAAAAATTAATCATATCAACTCAATACAGAGGCAATTTGCATTAAAAATAACTAACGCCTATAGAACCTCTCCAACCTCAGCTTTATTAATACTAAGTGGTCTAGAGCCAACCTACTTAGTAGCAAAAAGGGAAGCAACATTCACACAAATCACAAGACTTAAAATTAATGCAACATTCCACCAACATACATATCTACAGAATGATTATCAAGAATCAATATCACAGTGGTGCGAACCTCCATGGGACAAACCATCAAAAATATTAAAAAATACAGAACAAAGAAATAGTGATCTTCAAATATACACAGACGGATCAAAAATGGATAATAGGGTAGGCTCAGCTTTTGTAGCAATGGACAACGACATAGAAATCCACACATGGCAAGAGAGACTCCAAGGCAATAACTCAGTTTTCCAAGCAGAACTAAATGCATTATTGAACTCATTAGCATGGATAAAAAACACAAAATATAAAAGAATCAACATCTTTACGGACAGCCTATCATCCATAATAGCCATCAACAGATTTTTCAATACAAATAGCCAGGTTCAAGATCTCAGAAACATACTAAACACAATCAACAACAAATCAATAAGCCTACTATGGATTAAAGCACACGCAGGTAACAAAGGTAATGAACGCGCCGACTCTCTAGCCAAAGAAGCAACAATGAGAAGTACACATCAATCGAAAATAAAAACCCAACAAGCCTACTAAAACGAGAACTAAAAACCAACAGCCTCAAGATATGGCAAGAAGAATGGGACAATGGGATCACAGGAAGAAGAACTCATCACTTTCTCCCAACAGTGTCCACAAAAATGTCAACAAACACAAATATAAATTACTTTCTTACGGGTCATGGTCCCTTTCCAGCATACCTATACAGGTTTAACATTAAAGATACGGACAATTGCATTTGTGGCGAAATAGGCACACCGGATCATTATCTATTCTCTTGCTCTCTAACAGACTCAAATCATGCTCTACAACCAAACCCAGAAACATATGAAGCCTGGGCAAAAAAGCAGCAATCTCCAAAAAATAAAAAAGAAAAAATTATCAAGGTTATGGACTTTGTAACGCAAAATATAGACTATATCACACAATAAAACCATAAACATGTCAATAATATTGTGATGTAACCATATCCCTTAACAGTTTATGTTTATCTATTTACTATTCATAGTTCATATCACTAAGAACCTTGTGTCAACAATTCTGTACATATGTATATAACTGTTATTCTTTTCTCAAGTTGTCTAAATTCATTTTTAATTTTCCTTTTATTATATATTAGATTTATTTTTAAGTAGTTTTAGTAGAGCGGTTGCTGGCGGAAAGCATGGAATACATGCTATTCACCATAAATCACTCTAAAAGGCCTAAAGCAAGAGTTCCTAGAACTCCTCACGATTGAGAGCCGTTCTGGCGTGTTGATATGCACCAGACAACTCTCAAAGCGGAACGGACCCAGTGTTTATCACTGATTAGCAACAGTGAACTCAGCCAAAGGGCTGCTTGCGTTACCCAGAGTGGTTATTCAATCCTCCTTTCCGTAGTTGTGCAACCAACACTGAAATCCCGTTAATTCGGGAAGGCCAGTGGCACTCCTGCGGCGTCCAAGATCAGATTGATAATTTGATACTCAGCAGGCCTAGGCGTTGTAAGGCCTGTATTGCATCGTCCGGGAGACATACTTCATATTAACCATGATACTAACCATGTTATACTGTTTTTTGTAAATAGGTTCTCTTTTGAAATTTGCTCCAGGGAGTGAAAATCGCAATTTTTATTAATTATGTCAAACATATAGCATCTTTTTTGCTCTTTACCTTTTGTTTAAGAAATAGACTTTACAAATAAGTCAAATTTGTTTTGCTTCTGTCTCTTTCTTTGCCTGAACTTCATTATCCTTAATTTATGGACATGAGTGTATTTAAACAAACATTTAAACGCTATACATTTTATGATAGAAACATTATGCAACCATTGATATTGTATATTTTATGAAAGAAAAAATAAATTAGCAATGTTCTCTTTTGCGCAGTCTCATGTCCCTTGCCACACTGTACATCATGGAATGGCAGAATCAACACAACTCGCCCTACTTCAGGGGAGCCGTGCTCATACAAATGAAGAGGTGAGGCTCAACTTTCTCTCTTCTTCTGGGAAAATGATTTTTTCTTGCATGCTTGTTTTTTCATAAATCTTTGAAAATCATTATGAATTATTTCGTATTTTAGTCATTTATTCCTCTGCACAATAACAGTGCAGTTGTTAAAGGGCAAAAAATAAATGCCTATTATTATTTCGATGATAATTGATTTGGAATTTTCAGCATTAATTTTGAAATTTTTAACATTTTATAATAAAATGTGCTAAAAGTAATTTGAGGGGTTTTAGAAGAAGTATTTCAAAATTAAATTAATTAGTTAAAATTAAAAGTTAAAATTCATTAACGAGATTTAAGATCAATAACAAGATTTTTCATTTCTCAATTTCTCTTTATTGAACGAAACTATTTTATCCAACGAGTCCCATTGTTAAGTTTTTAATCGCAAAAATTCAAAGTAAATATGTAATTACCTGATATTTCGAACAGGTAATATTAAAATTAAAATTTACTTTTTGTAACATTTGATTTCCCATACTATCAATCATTATTGGCTAGCAGTCTGGCCTTCGGTACTACAGGCTTCAGGTTTGAATATATATGCTAAATAGATAAATATACTCCTCCATTCGTCTTTCGGAAAGTTGTAAATCCTTTGGTGCGTAATCAATGGTAATTAGTATATAATGTTATCTATACGAATTTCATATGCATACAATAAATGAAATGAAATGGGGGCCTGATGGCCGAATGGCTAGCGCTCTGGCGTTCGGTACCACAGGTATCGGGTTCAAATCCCGGCTTTGCCCATGGGTGTTGTAATGGTTCGGAATCCACTTTAAACTGTAGATCCCGGTCCTAGTAGGATCGTAGAGCGCTGCGGGGGCATTGTTACTCCGCGTCCGTGGCTTACCATCAAGTGACACACGCCCCCTGGGTAATGCAAAGTGAGTAACGTCGGTGCAGCCTTTATGGCGAAAGATCACGGTCTATTAGCCAGCGGCATTAGGAAAAAAAAAATAAGTGAAATGGTGACATATTGTAGCTTTCATTAGTGGTTGCCTATATATCCTTTAGTATATTGAAAATTTGGGACAATTACCTCTAAAAAGGATATATATACTAATTTTTACATCCTGATATAGTATATTGGAAGGTTGTGGTATATATACTATTGTATAAGTAGCCGTATATACAGTCAAACCTGTTTGAGGAAAGGAATGCAATAAAAGAAATCGCATAAATGAAATATCTTAAACCTTCATAAGTAGTTATAAATTATATTGCTTAAACACTTTTATATAATATTATATTGCTTAAACACAAATATGAACTCCATGAAAAAAATTCCCGCACAGAAAATATTTAAATCAAAACCTCACGATGTACAATTGTACTACCTTGCATGTAATGATATTCTTGATAATGAGATGATATAATATCAGGTGGGCCATCTGCTGGAATTTTTATTAATTTGCATATTATTTTGACAGCTACTTATTATTTTCTTTTTGAATTAAGTTTTTGTATTACTTTTTATTCATGATCTTTTTATTCATAAGGGAACTTTCTTTTACATACCCCACTTAAAAAACTCCACAAAAGAACTGCATAAAAATACATTTGATCGTATACTAATATACAGCATATATATATATATATATATATACCTCCATATACTCTATATTAGTATACGGTCAAACCTATTTTTAAATGTATACTGCAGTGTCCAAAACGTAAGACCAATTTTGAATTTAAATTTCCCGGGCATATGGTATTTCAATTTTTTTTTTCTTTTTTAGTTTTTGGTACTGTCCTTCACATTTGGGGAAATTTGACGTCAAAATATTCATTAGTGCTTGCTTTAAGCTCGGCCTTGTGAAATGCTGAAACTGACTCCGGCGATTTTTCAAATGTCTGAATTAATTCAGCAAGACCATGCGTTAAATTTTGTTTGCGAAAACGTATATAATGTTGCAGAAGGCATTCGGTGAGCATTCCTATATCGGAAAGAAATGCTTAGAAGTGGTAAAAACAGTTCAAAGAAGGCAGATAATGCGTTGAAGACGAAGAGCCCTCTGGCCGACCACCAACTACAACCGACGAAGCTCACGTCCAAAAAATGAAAGATTGGGTGCTTGCAAACCTTCTATTTACAATTAGAGACCTTGCTGCTGATGTTGGAATTTCAAAATTACATTTTAAAAGATGTTTTGGGACTCAAACGCGTCAAATCTTGATTGGTACCGAAAATACTGAATGCGCCAACTCCCACTGCATTGATTCTTCGCGACTTTTTCACCAAAAATGAAACTCATATCGTTCCACAACCACCGTATTCACCTGATTTAGCATCGTGCTACTTCTGGCTATTCCCTAAACTCAAAAGATTACTTCGGGGACAGCGTTTTGAGTCGATTGAAGAGACATTTCAAAAATTGCCAGAATCAGTTTTAGCGTCTCACAAAACCAAGCGTAACTCAAACACTAATGAATATTTTGACGCCAAATTTCACACAGATGTCAAGGACAGTGCCAACAACCTACAAAAGAAAAAAAATTGAAATATTATATGCCCGGGAAATTTAAATTGAAAACTGGTCCTACTTTTTGGTTACAGTAGTATACTAATATAGATTATATAGAATTATATATACTAATTGGATAATATTAATTTAGTACTAATAATGGCTGTATACAGTAGTCGTATATGTATTAGTTCATATATATACTGACAATAGGGTTATATAATAATGGTATATACTAATTGGAACATGAGTTCTATCGAGAAAAAAGAATCGAAATGTAAGAAAACAAATTCAACAAATAAATAACGTTTCCCGACGCATGGTTAACCAGCGGAATTCTATAGAATAAATTTAACGCTTGTGTGTTCTAACTTTTCACTGAAAAGTTAATAGTAATTTTTAATGGCTAACGATTTTAGAAAAAAATAGTATTTACACAAAACCGGATATTAATCTGGTTTTGTGTTTCTGTATATCAAGTTTGTTGTTTGGTCGTGGTCACTATGAAAAAATTTGATAAAATTTTAATTTTTCAGTCCGTCCATCGAGAACGCAACCGCCGCAATGCAAAACAGAGTTCCTGTCATGTCCACACTATTTCCGTCCATACTTCTATCAAGTCAAGCTTCATTTTTAAGTTCCAGAAAAGACACACCAGACAGCGCGCAAGGTGAGTTGGAGATCACACTTCTGAAATCCATTTCATGTTGTTGTTGTTATTTTTTTTGAGACAGAAGAAAAAACATCGAATCTCAACCCCTTGTAAAAAAAGGAAAATCCTGTCTCTATTATTGAATGTAAATATATATACTAGAGGGCCTGACATATATTGTCCTGTCCTAAAAATAATAAAAAGTGCTAGAATCTGATCGCAGCGCCACCTACTGGGCTCAATTGTAAATCTAAACTCTCCGGAGACCCACTGAAACACACACAAAATATTTCATAAAAATCAGCCGAGCTGTTTAGGCTACAGTAGAATTATACGTACGTATGGCACGTACAGAAGAATTATATATAGAGAGATATATATCGATTGCAGCTCAACCTACAGGGTCCAGTTCTGAATCTAAACTATCCAGGAACCCATTCAAATACACACACAAAATTCATTCAACTCATGAAATCAGTTTTAGCATCTCACAAAACCAAGCGTTACTCAAGTACTATTGAATATTTTTGTGTCAAATTTCACACAGATGTCAAGGACAGCGCCAACAACCTAAAAAAGAAAAAAAAACATTGAAATACCATATGCCCGGGAAATTTACTTTTTGGACACAGTAGTATTTGACTTTACTATTATTTATTATTTCTCAGAAATTTGTATTTAACTCCCCTACAATTAATACGTAGGATTTTAAATGCGCCCCGACTTCAAAAAGTTTAATTACCACTGCGCTAATAGCATATATTTATTGCAAAGATTCCCCTAATTAGTTTTTCAAGGTCGCAAAGGTCAAAGAACGCAAGTCAAAACATTTAGTTTCCCTTATTTCCTGTCCACCCTAGGTGAGTAGGGAAAAGTCCCTTTAATTAGGGAAAAAAAATATTCCAACCTTGATGTCCGGAACTGATAAAGGAAGAGACTAGGAAATAAAACACTGGGTCGCTACTTCTTATTGTCGCTTTCGAATCCGTGTCCACTTCCTCAGATAAGGTTAATTGGTGGACTCGTTCATGTGATTCCTTCGCTGTTTTCTACAACTTCTCCATCTGGTGATTCAGTTACTCGTTGTTTTCTTTACATCGAAACCAGTAACAACTCTATATGATTGCATACAGCTCAATTAAAAAACTGTAACCATGACTAACTGGATTTTTTTTGTGAAGTGCATAACTTTTAAGACTTTGCCATAGGACTGTGAAATTTGTTACACTTTTTCGATATTAGTCCGTTTGATAAACCATATCTCGAATAGTATTACATCAATGCGTGTAATAAATGCTGACTGCTGTGATTGACTAAGTAATTATTGCATGGATTTGTGCATACTCCATTATTGCACACTTTAACACTCTAAAATGACTTTTCTATCTGACGAGACAGGAAAAATCTGTTGATTTTTCGTCATCATTTCGTATACTGAAAATTTTACAAATCTGTCCCCCTCCACTACAAAATTTCTACATTTATACGCACAGGAAATAGATTCCATACATACACACATGCATGCATACATACATAGAAAGAAAGAAATACGTACAGGCTGAATATGTAATTGCATTTATTCCTATACACATGCCTATTCTCATATATATACGTATATATATATATATATATAACATTACATATATTTCTGCATTTGTATAGACATAAATGCTATGCAACATACACAGATTTGTCAATACTTACGTTGTAAATATTTATTTGTAGCTGAGTTTTAAACACATAATCTTACTCAAAGAAATATACTTTCATGCATATTTTAACATAGGTTTTTACCTATACCACTGCATGGCTATTCATACACAATCAGTCCTGAATATGCATATATTGTTTACATAGACATACAAATGTGCATGTATTTTCATATAATTAAAATCCTCATTTTCAGAAAGTTGAACTTAAGTGAAAAAAAAATGATTCAAACTACAAAAAGGGGAATTCTGAATGTGAAGGAAATGAATTTGAAACGAAAAATTGTGAATTTGAAACGAATAAAGGAGAGTTTGGAATTCAAGAAAGGGGTATTTTAAATGTAAAAAGGGAAATTCCAATTACAAAAAGGTGAATTTGAAGTGAATAAAGTGAAAGGAAACTTTAAATTTAAAAAAAATTGTGTAAAAAAAAGATGAATTCTAATTGCAAAAAAGGGAATTTGAAATGAAAAACAGTCTATTTAAAACGAATGAAGGGGAATTTTAAATGTGAAAAGATGAATTCTAAATACAAAACACAATTTTAAAGGAATAAAGTGAAAAAAATAAAGGGGAATTTGAAATTAAAAAATAAGCAATTCTAAACGTATAGATGAGGAATTCTAAATACAAAGATAATTTGAAATGAAAAAAGGGGAATTCCAAATGCAAAAAGGGGAATTTGAAATGAAAGAGAGTGTATTTGAAATGAAAATAGAGGAATCAAGTATTATTTAAAGTATTAACATATTTAAGTATGCATTATTTCGAAATCAATAGCTCAATATGTATAATGAAATACCAAATAATTATTTTGTGTTTGCAATCATGTATTATAACTTTTTGTGTTGTTAATTTTTAATGACTAACGAGGAATATATAGGCTTAAATATTATTTTTATTAAACAGCAATTGAAATTCATAGATAAATGAGCTTTTTTTATGAGTGTTTTTTCTACCAAGCAGGTGTGTCCCCCAAACAGAGCACCAAGTCGGGCCCCAAGCTAGCGTTCCCCACTCCCACGCCTGACGATCGCTTCTACGGGGGCGACCTGGACTGCAGCCCCGAGGAGTGTCCGGTGTTCTGCTGCGAGAACCCAACGGACCCCAAAGAGGACATCCTGCCCTTCCACGAGGACGAGGGGCATCACATCGAGAAGAAGAGCGGACACCCCCGCTCAGGTAGGCTTCCCCTTTCTAGCCTATCTTTTTTTTTAAGGCATCTCACTTAAAATCAGAGGAGAGTCAGAGCCCGAGGAAAGCAGCTGGAAGTAAGAGCATTTTTTAAGGAGTTGTCGTATAAAGGAGTCGTTAGTAACAGTTACATAAAGTATTATAAATAAATAAAAGTAGGCAGAAATCACGACTCTCTTAGACAAATAGAGCTGTTATCCTAAATGAAAAACTGTTCATAAGGAGAAACATTCGGGTTTTGAGATGAACCATAATGTCAGGTTGTACGTCGTGGGTTTTTTTTTTTTTTTTTTTTTTTTTTTTTGTAAGGGCAATTGTAAGATATGATAATACTAATTCAACTGCAACCTATCTATGA
The DNA here is from genome assembly GCA_021605075.1 of Caerostris darwini. NCBI lineage: Eukaryota > Metazoa > Arthropoda > Arachnida > Araneae > Araneidae > Caerostris > Caerostris darwini. The sequence goes on from BPLQ01007587.1 coordinate 333,732, forward strand.
TACATTGGTGAGTCACCTAGAATAGTATTAAGTTCAAAAGACAATGGATCAGTCGTCATTGAAGATCTATCCAACAGCCTCGAAGGAATTTGCCAGTAAAGAAGACTCTTTTCAGCAGAAGTGGAGAGTCGAAGTCGAAAGCATGGATTCAGGAATTGATGATTGTTTCAAGAGTCAGATATCAATTCGATTTAATGTACGACTTCCGATTCTTTTATAAGAGTAATTTTTATTTTTACAAAACTCTAATAATTAATGTAAAAATCGAAATTCAATCCAATTGTATTACTTCAAAAATACCCTTAGCCAAGACATTTATTGCTTTAGCAGCAAACCAAATAAGTGTTGAGAGACTTTTCTCAGCTCTGAGTCTTATGAAACGCTGTCTTGGATTTATCCGCAAGGAAAGATCTTTAAGAAGCCATTTTATTTTTAAAAACATATAAGATTTAACGTGCTATAAATATAGCATGGGGCCTGATGGCAGATTGACAAGCTTTCTGGCGCTTGGTATTTTAGGCTCTAGTATTGGAGATGGCATGGATGTTTATAATGGTTCGGAATCCACTTTAAACCGCAGGTCTTGGTCTACTATGGCTGTAAGAGCGTTAGGCGTAAGGTTGATAACCCTACCCCGTAAAACGAAAACATCTCCTATTTTGAAATCTGCCAGTAGGCAGACGACCTTGGCTGTTGCGCCAATGAAAAAGAAGACAAGTATAGCACCTTCAGGATTAAAATGTACAATTTTCTTTTACTTCTCTTCAGCTATTCTATGAGTTTTGCTGTCTGTTAATTTAGTGCTGTTATTTTTTTTATTTTTTTTTGTTAGCTATTTTTAGTTGTAGTAATTTTTGTGAGCAAATGTAATTTTTAAGATATCTTTTAAGTGAGTGCAAATACTGCTCCTTCAAAATTCTAAAGTTGCCTTTGTTATTGCAGAATCTTTTTTTACAAGATATATGACTTTAATAAAAGTCGAGCTATTGAATTTATTTCACACATTTTCTTAATCTAATTAATTAATATCATAGTTAAAATTATAGTGAAGAGTCAGAAGTCGGAAATCTTTTGGGATTTTACTCTCCACCTTTCATAAAATTTTTGGTCAAAATTTCGATGTGATCAAAAGTATTGGATTTAAATTCGAATAAAATTTTTTCAACATATAATATCAGTAAGATATGAAAGATAAATTTTTAAAAATATCTTCTTTTCAAAAATAGTTTAAGTATAGACACGGCTAAGGCTACGGCTTTAATATGTATGGATCATTTTTTTAAGCCATTAAGATTTACCCTTTTTTTACCAGTTGGTATATCACACCAGAAATGAATTCAGTAATTTTTAGTTGTTGCAAATTCATTTTGCTCGTGATTTATTAATAATCTTGCTTGCTGTTTACTCACAGATATATTGCACAACAACTTCACTTCCACATTGAGGTTACATTGATAGTCACCATTATTGCGCATTTTTATGGGGACTCGTTTAAAACATGTTCTTTCACATTGAAAATGTAATTGAAGGAAATTTTTTTAAGCCATTAAGTAAAAACTGAAAAATGAATTTCTCGTCAATGAAGTTGCCTTATTAAACACTATGCAAAAATATTATCATTCATCTTTCAAATGTCATCATGCAATCACCAATACCTTCTCCTTCTTCATTGGCGCAATATCCTTGGTTGGCGAAGGCAGTCTGCCTACTGGCAATTTCGAGACAGAATATGTATTTTTACTGGGTAGGTTGTCCCAGCCCTGCGATTTAAAATCGCATATTAGACCAGGGACCTACTATTTAAAATGTATTCCTAACCACCTACAAGCATTCACTTAGCCCGAAACCTGCAAACCTGCACTAAACTGCAGGAAGCATCAAGACGCCGCTAATTACTACTCGGCCATCCGGGTCTGCAAGATCGATTGTTTTAAAATGAATAGCATGAACATGATTTATTGAACAAAAGACATAATTCTGAAAGATTCTTTCTGCAAGAATTCATTTAAAATATATTTTCATTATACTCCTGAATCATATATTTTTGTTGTGATACTGATGGCGCCTTAGAAAGTAAAAGCAATTTTATTTGAGTTTTCAAAAAATGCATCTACCGAGTAAATAACTCGACTGGATAAATAAAAAGACGGACTAACCAAAAATATTGTACCTCCATTACTTAGAGATTGATGTTGATTATTTTTAATTGCCCTAATTAGTAGTAAATATGTAAATAACTATTTTTTGATGTATATACAGCTATTATACAACGTAATTTAAAATATATTTATTAATTTAATAAAATATAAAGGAGGAAATAAATAAATGGTTAGTGTAATATTATCATTTTACACGCCGTCATTGTCTGCAACGTTCCATTCACTCTTCAATCATAACCACATTTCCACACACTTATAGTAAGTTATTATTATTTTTTTTTTCTTATTTAACTAAAAAATATTTTATAGAAATAATGTATATGGCAAAACAACGTTTGCCGGGTCAGCTAGTATATATATACAGTTGTATTTTTTGTTTCCTAATAGGATAATTATTTATGTCAATTTCAAACAGAACATCAGAAGCAGTTCAGAATTCCTATTCACGAATCAGTCAAAAGACGAGGCGCCCAAAGGACACACAGTTCCTGAAACAAATGAAGCCCATGATCAGCGAGGAAGGATGATCGAACCTGAAGACAGATCGAACAGACAACAGTCATATCTTCGAATCAGGTAACACCATTTCCAGCGGTTTGCCTTCAAAAATGGCGTCTATTCTGATCGGAGTCGGACTGCATGATTGCATAACAAATGTCCTTCCATAGAACGCGTATCTTGCCATAGTTGCGAAAGCCGCCGGAAGTGAAGAAAAACTCTTTATGATTCACCAATCCCCCCGATGCGGCCTTATTATTAGGCATCCACGAACAGAATCTCTAGTTAAATGAGTACTTAAAACTTCGTACTTCTTAGTGATTCATACTTTGGTGTGGGTCCTGTGTCTAGCTCTCTGGTCCTTCGATTTCAGGGTCCTGAGGTGCCATGATGTTGTAGTGGTCCGGAATCCCCTTTAAACTGTAGGTTGGTCTGTTTAACCCTCTTGTGCATAAAGATGACAGTAAAGCGACTAACAAAACCATAATTTGATGCGGTTTATTTTGGTTGAAGAAATATATCCCTTCAAATTTGTGGAATTTTTTATGTGTACTCTGTATTAGTATGCATGATTTAATATGTTTTCAAGAAATTAAATTGATTTGAGCCTACTAATCAATGTATAAAAATCTTGTAGCAACTCAATCATGAAGGTTCTTTGCGTGTGTCTGCAGGGTAAAATTAGTCGGTTCGTTCACAGATTTGGATCGAGACCGTCCTCCACCTCGAGCTGAACGCCACCCTGCTGCCTGAGCTGTGCTCCGGAGGAGGAGGAGCGACTGGAGGAGGCACGCACACTACATCTTCTGCTCCGTCTTCATCTCCAGGCACTTTCCTCACACCAACATCACTCTTTTGCACATCAGGTACGTCCCCTCGTGCACGTCCTCAAGCCTCCTTCCCAATTGCCGTCATGTTGCCAATGCCAGAGGTACTTCCTTGGGGAGTTCATAACGTA